>CM060633.1:26186053-26786053 GCA_030578275.1 Meda fulgida | reverse complement strand
TTAGTATTTTAGACATAAATGGAAGATTTGAGATGGGTCTGTAATTTGCTAGGTTATTTGGATCTAATTGTGGTTTCTTAATGAGAGGTTTTATAACTGCCAGCTTGAATATTTTTGGAACATGGCCTAAAATAAAGACGAGTTAATAATATTAAGAAGAGGCTCTTCTACTACAGGTAACACTTCTTTCAGTAGTTTAGTGGGTATTGGATCTAATAAACATGTTGTTGGTTTAGATGCAATGATAAGTTTATTTAGCTCTTCCTGTCCTATAGTTGTAAAGCGGTGTAGTTGTTCTAGAGGGGCCATAATTGAGGCTGAATCGTAAGACACCATAGAGGATTGTACATTTACAATTGTTTTGTAAATGTACAATCTCTTCAAATTTCTCATCAAAGTAATTCATGAAATCATTACTACTATATTGTAACGGAATATTTTGCTCTGGTGATGTCTGTTTATTTGTTAGTATAGCCACGGTGTTAAATAAAAACGTTGGATTATTTTGGTTATTTTCTATTAGTTTGCGGAGATGCTCAGCCCTGGCTGCTTTTAGAGCCCTTTTATAACGTGACATACTGTCTTTCCACGTGATTCTAAAGACCTCTAAATTAGTTGTTTCCATTTACGCTCTAAGTTACGAGTTTCTCTCTTGATAGCATGCGTAGCACTGTTGTACCATGGTGCTTTAGTTTTCTCTCTAACCTTTTTTAATCTAATTGGTGCAACAATATCTAGTGTACTAGAGAAAATGGTGCTCAAACTGCTAGTCATTTCCTCTAGTTCATCTGTTTGTTTGGGTTCCCTGAGCAGCTGAGATAGATCAGTAAGCTATTTGAGAATCTATCTATAGTGGTTGGAAGGATTGTTCTGCCTGGTCTAAAACGTGGCGCAACATGACAAATTTCATCAGTACGTATTATGCAAGTTACCATGTAATGATCAGTGAGATCGTCGCTTTGCGGTATAATATTTATATCAGTTGGATTGGTTCCATATGATATAATTAAATCTAGTGTATGATTTAGACGATGAGTGGGAACACTGACGTTTTGCGTGACCCCAAAGGAGTTTAATAAATCTGTAAACACAGCCCCTAACGCATCATTTGTATTATCTACGTGTATGTTAAAGTCTCCAACAATTATTGCTTTATTGACATTGACCGGTAGATCTGAGAGAAAGTCTGCAAACTCTTTTAGGAAATCAGCATAGGGGCCTGGAGGTCTATATACAGTAGCCAAGGCTAGAGATAATAGGGATTTCTTTCTTACATCTGAGAGCGTAACATTTAGCACAAGTACTTCAAACAAATTAAACCAGTGACCTGTTTTCTGAGTAACATTAAGAATATCTCTATAGATTGTTGCAACACTGCCGCCACGGCCGATCAGACGGGGCTCATGCTTATAGCAGTATCCTGGCGGAGTAGACTCATTTAGACCGAAATAATCATTTGGTTTAAGGCAGGTTTCAGTAAGGCAAAGTACATCAAAACTATTATCTGTGACCATTTCACTTACAATAACCGCCTTAAGTGTGAGTGATCTAATGTTTAGAAGACCTAGCTTTAGAAATTGTTTTTGCTCACTGACATTTAGATTTGCTGGTTTAATTACAATAAGATTTTTGCTAGATCCTACACTAGATTTATTGTTTGGCCTCACTAAGCGAGGAATAGACACAGTTTCTATATAATGTTCTACACTACTTATATCAATTAAGTTGGGACAGCAAAGACAGTGATTTGGACTTTGACTTACTAGTCATATGGTGTGTAACGTCTGTCCGACAGAACAGCTGGTCCGCTTCTGCTGGGGTGCAGGCCATCAGCACGGTAGAGCCTTGGTCGCTCCCAGAACAGATTCCAATTATTTACAAAGAGCAGTTTCTGTTCATTACACCATGACATTAACCATTCATTTAGAGCAAAAAATCTACTGAACCTTTCTTGTCCTAGTCGGTACGTGGGAAGCGGTCCAGACACGATGATCGTTGCTTCAGGCGATGTGCTGCGAACCGTCTCGATCAGGCTCCTGTAGTCCTTTTTCAGAACCTCCGTCTGCCGCAGCCTGATGTCGTTCGTTTCAGCGTGCAGCACGACAGCTCCGACGTGCTCGTCACTGTTCAGGATCTCGGGAATCTATGCAGCGACAAGAACACGGGCACCAGGAAAGCAGTGAGTGCGCACCTTATGCTTACCTGAGGTACCACGGACATGACGGACCATGGAAGTGCCGATGATCACGGCGGCGTCACGTTCTGACTCGCGAAGAGGGGAGAAGCGGTTCTGGGTGGAGATCTCGAAGACCGGGAGGGGAGGGGCGGGGAGGTCCTTGGTCTGGTCCTGGCTCGTGTCTTCCGCTGTGGGATCACCCAGGGTCCATGGTGTTGCCTTGGTGCCGGAGTGAGTGAAGGCAGAGATTATCGCGTCCTCCTGGGCAGAGAAACGCACGGAGTAGATGAAGTCGGAGTCAAAAAGTTAATAACCACTGACTTGTGAGCATCAGCGCGTGATGTTTCAAGCGCTGATCGCCGATCTCGCAGCTCGGCTAGCTTCTCCAGCAGAACACGGATCTGCTTCTCCATTGTCTCGTACCGAAAACAGCTTGAATGTGTCCTCACCTGCACTCAGAGGTAGACACACATCCGATATGTTCGCCATTATAACAGATGAACAGTAAATTAGTAGTGATACTTTCAATATCACTACTAATTTAGGACTGAAATGATGGATATAACCCGTATCCTTTCAGTAAAACGGGTGTAAAATGAGACGGTCGATAGGCGTGAGGCCACGCGTGTAATGCTAGCGGGCTAAAGGCTAGTAGCCGAGATTCGGAAAGTTGGGTCTAAGTAGCGATATCAAAGCAATCCGATTGTTTTTTATAAGGAATAGTGTTGAGGATAAGTTCACATGATATAAAAATAGAAAGTGCTTGTTTTTAAATGAGTGGTAAAGAAGAAAATCAGGGATTAATGAATCAATTCGACGGAGCTCCAAACACAAACACAGTCTGATAAGAAATGATCTCCACCAGATCAGAAATGATTTCCACCACAGAAAAACGCTTGCTGTAGCTCTGCTACAAGATTTATTTACAGAGAAGAGAAAAACACCCATACACCCCATTGGGTGCACCTCCATACTGAAAAGTTGTAATTTTGTTATCTCGCTGCCCCTGGAAAAAATGAGCGCGTCGCTTCAATAATGAGAGCGCTTCCCATGCGCCTACATTTGAAATAACGAACTCGAGTGCACAAAAGACGCGATATGTGAACGGTCCCTTGTTGAGCTACCTCCAATCAGGAGACCACCTTGACATAGCTTCTGTGCACGGCACCTTCTCAGCAAGCAGGGGCGCCATTGCCAATAATTGAATTGAAATTATAGAAAATAGAAAACCGCTTCGCGACACAGAGGATTTTTTTTTTAAACTGCTCATGCCGCCCCCCATGTGACATGAAAAAATGCCGCACCGGGCGACTGCAATAAAACTGAAATAAAACAAGTTTAAAAAGTAAAATGACTAAAACTGAAATAAAAATACATTTAAGCTAAATAGAAAGATTAAAAAATACTAATAAAAATAACAAGCACATTCCAAAATCATGATCATTTACATTTGATCATGACCGTCACTGAAAACTGAAAATTAAAAGCTAAATTAAAATACTAATAAATACTATAAAATGTATATAAATAATGCTAAACATGTTGCTAAGCTATTCTAAGTCCATAGACATATTGGGTCAAATGAGTAAATAATGACAGAACCTCAAGGTCTACCATGGACAATTGTGTTAACAAATTAGACCCATTACTGAGCGGTATACATAAAATATCCGTGTTCAGAAATATGTGCTTGTCTTACGTTAAGCTATACAATAATGGGTTAAATTTTGAGCATCGTGTCAGATTTATCAGGAAATCATCAAACCATCAGAATTATTATCCATGGAGAAGTGATGTTAAAAAACAAACAGCTTGGCAAGTAACAGTCTCAGCCACAGATGGTGAGAAGCCAAAGTTATTTAGTGTGCCTTTAAATTTGAAAGAACGAACTTATTAAAACCAATCATGTGAAGGACAAGAGATAAAAGCAAGATAAAAACATGACAAAACACGTGTATCTTTTCCGTTGCTTCTTTTTATACCCCTCTGTTTCATCTTCATCTGTATGTGTCTTAAAACTTAAGTAATGGAATGAATAATTGAACATATATATTAGAAGTGTTCTTAATGTAGTACTTAATGATGAGATATTCTCCTAATGATACTCAAGCTTGTCTGTCACGCTTTATCAAACAGTTAAGAGAAATCTTAGATTCCTGCAAAGCCTTTAAAAGCTGAATGGATGTGTCGTTTCAGTAAGTGGTAATTCTAGGCTCTTGCTTTACCTTATTTCAGTATCTATAGTGTGCTGTCAGCATGCGGCGGACTGTTGACAGACAGGCTTAAAAATGAGACAGGCGTTCTAATGTGAAGAAAAAAAACTGACAGGGCTGAACTCTCTCCACACGATACCCCTTTTCACAAATAAATGCACATGCACATGCACACAAACCATAAAACATAAACACAGGAATTGTCTTCTAATGAGACAGTTTAGGCAGTAACAAAACAAAATCGCTGACAACATCACAAGAGCCAACTTATAAAGCCATGGTGGCCTGGGCATCAGAACTCTGGGCTCCAGTCCCAGCTAGCACAACTACACTGTAAAGTAATAAAATAAATAAATAAAAAAAGTTTTTAAATAAATACATTCTTTCAATAAATGATGTATTAGTTTAAATCAATTTTCATTAAAAAAACTCCCATTTTAAAAGATCTTTTTAAAATTGCACAATGTGTGACTTTTTGAACTAAGCAACCGAAAATCTGGTGTGACCATCATTTGCCTCACGCAGTGCAACACATCTCCTTCACATAGAGTTGATCAGGTTGTTGACTGTGGCCTGTGGAATGTTGGTCCACTCCTCTTCAATGGCTGTGCGAAGTTGCTGGATATTGGCAGGACATGAAACACTCTGTCGTATATGCCGACCCAGAGCATCCCAAACATGCTCAATGGGTGACATGTCCGGTGAGTATGCTGGCCATGCAAGAACTGGGATGTTTTCAGCTTCCAGGAATTGTGTACAGATCCTTGCAACAAGGGGCCGTGCATTATCATGCTGCAACATGAGGTGATAGTCGTGGATGAATGGCACAACAATGGGCCTCAGGATCTCGTCACGGTATCTCTGTGCATTCAAAATGCCATCAATAAAATGCACCCATGTTCGTGCAGTCAGCATACCAATTGCACGCTCCCTCAAAATTTGCGACATCTGTGGTATTGTGCTGTGTGATAAAACTGCACATTTTAGAGTGGCCTTTTATTGTGGCCAGCCTAAGGCACACCTGTGCAATAATCATGCTGTCTAATCAGCATCTTGATTTGCCATACCTGTGAGGTGGATGGATTATCTCGGCAAAGTAGAAGTGCTCACTAACACAGATTTAGACAGATTTGTGAACAATATTTGAGAGAAATAGGCCTTTTGTGTACATAGAAAAAGTCTTAAATCTTTAAGTTCAGCTCATGAGAAATGGGGGCAAAAACGGAAGTGTTCCGTTTATAATTTTGTTCAGTATATATATATATATATATATATATATATATATATATATATATATATATATATATATATATATATATATATATAATCTGTATGTGTGTGTGTGTGTGTGTGAGTGCATTCCAAAATGTCACATAACTGCAAACAAAATGCAACATTGTCTAATGTTGTAAAAACACTCATACAAAATAAACTGCTTGGTTGGTTCAGTGAAATGTGCATGTGCATAAAATTAACAATTCAAATTTAATTAGGTTTCATCTGGTCAGCAGTCTGTCCTAGTCACATTTTTTAAATGTTTATTTTCCACTCCTTCTCAAAGCCAACATTAAGATTCACCCAAAAAAATGAATCACAAAGCATCATCTGAGCAGTGTCCCAAGGCAAATTTTTTTTTATTAGCTTTGTGTATTTATCTTTCCCATTTAATAGTTATGGGAAACAATGTTTATTTATTGAGTGACACATAAAGGCATAATGAAAACAACACAGCTCTGTTTACTGAATGGAACATAATGCATGTGGCTTCGTGCGAGGTGTGCACGCAAGGACCCGACAACCGGACGCAACAACAACGGAAGAGAGAAACAGTCTCTCTCTCACTGTTTGCCGCCGAAAAAAATTTACACGCACACATCTTGAATTGCTTAATCTCATCAGTGCAGTTTTATTTGTGTTGCGGTGTTCTCTGAAGTGGTGGGCTTCCTGGCTCCTGCCTGTTCCACCCATACATAATAAAGGGCAGCCAGATGAGGACAGAGGTTGCCAGAGTCCAATTAGTGCGTTCATTGTGGCTGATCTGGAGGCCCTCACTGTACTTACTGATTAAGAGCCATCTACCAACCACCAAGCTTGACTTTCCACCTAACCCTGCATCCAACATGGAATATTCTAATGATGTTTTCCAAACGGTGAGCTGCCTCTGTCTACATGAATATCATTGATCTCATATTTAATTGATGCATCACTGTCCTGAATAAAATATACATCTCATTGAGCAAAAGTGGCAGTCTTTTACATTGTTACTAAATAACACATGCTATTCATCAAAGAATCCTGATTTTTTTTTTATTATGCACTGTAAAAAATAATATGATTGATAAGTTATGACATGTTTTTACAGTTGAGCAATTTTTAACTTTTTTATGTTATACAAGATTTAACTCATGTTTCCACAGAAATGGAATCAACACAACATTTCAACATTGATAATGATAAGAAATGTTTATTGAGCACCAAATCAGTATATTAGAATGATTTTCTATATAATATTTCAATAATAATTTCACAATATTACTGCTTTGACTGTATTTGTGATCAAGTAAACAGCCTTTGTGAGCATAAAAAATAAATACAAATTAATAAATAAAATTATAATTTAAAAACATTAGCCAAAAAGCCTCAAATATAAAAAAGAATTCTACAATAAAAATGTCAACAGACCAATCTGTTGTGGAATGTTTTTTTAAAAAAAAAACAATTACATTTAAATGAGAAAACAACACAACAATCACAGTTACAATATTAGTTGAATGTTACATGAATTTGAAGATGTTTAAGGCAAAAAGTTTTATAATAAACAGAATATTATTCCTGTCATCGGTATTTCATCACGAGATTGGTTGATAAAGTTATGCCACTTGAAAAAAACAACAACAAAAAAACAGTGGTTTATCAAGCTTTATATATAGAAACAAAAGTTCTGTCAAATACTGTCACATCCTACAGCTTAAACTAGCAGGTATGTTGACATTACATTCATAAGCTTTCTGTACAATCCGTTTCAGATAACCCTGTCCCTAAATTAAATGTAAAAACAAAACAAACCAGAATAAGGACCGGCATATTGCTGCAAGTGAAAATGACTATGTGAGAAACATAAATCTCCCATCTTCTGCAGTAGACCAGTTTATTAGGACAGACCCAGCAGCCAACAGCGTGTCCTCCTATATTGTGCTCTGAGAGGTTCTTCAGACCACGTATGGAGCAGGCAATTACCATGAGGCCCAGGCATACGTCTGCCGCCCATATCAAAAGAGAAGCATGTGGCTCTCACAGAGAGCTCTCATCCCACACGTTCACATTACAAAGCCACTGTTGGTCTGTAATATATTTCACGGCATCTGGAGCCAATCTCGGCACGCTGACATAAGAGCCCCTCTCAGGCACTGACCCGACTGTCATCCGTGTACTCAGCCTTTGTGTTTTATACCACTCCTAATGCATAGAGGAAAAGATTTAGCGTGGAGGCAGAATGTTGGTGAGGAGTGAGCTCGGACATAAGAGACACTTCTCCCTAAAGGAGTGATTTTGGGACCTTAATGAGGTGGTGAGCTCATATATGCCAAAACTGAGTTACGGTGGTTTACAGGAAATAGGGGAACACGTCTTGTGTTTGTAACCACAAATAATGACTTGTATAAAGCCTCATTACAACATAAAAACTTGGGAAAGCTATTCTAATATGCTGATTTGGTGCTCAAGGAACATTTCTTATTATTATCAATGTTTAAAACTTAAAATATATGTAGAAACTTTGTGGATAAAACCAAAATTGGGGTCTTTGATTGCTTAAATTATTTGAGTACCTTTCTATAATTGATTATGGTGATCTTTTATATGATTCTTTCTTTGTGAAACTTTATGCTGTCGTCTTGACCAGGTAAAGGTATGGTAGGCATTTGTTTTCTTATACTGGTTGAAACTCTCTTCACATCCTAATCAATAATAGAAGTATAAAATATATGTATATCTTCTGTGAAAGTCTCAGAGCCAAAACATTTTCGTCCAATTTCGTTGCATAGGATGTCTTACCTGCCTGTCAACATGTACTTCCATACCTCCACACACCCTGCTCACGCAGACATCACATGTCATCAGAGTGTTTCATGAGGCTATGCAAAGTTGTACAGACAGTCGTGAGGCACCTTAAACAAACAGCCAAACTTTTATGGTTCCTCCTGAACCACAACAACGAGCTTATGCTGCATTCATACCATGTCATAACTGCTCACGTCCTCAGACTCGGATTTATGTGTTTCTATGTCAACACTATCAACGTAAAAATAATCTGCAGCTGTCAGTCGGAAATAAGAGCTTTGTTAGTTGTTTACATTCATTATTATTAATGTTATGTGCCTGAAGACGAGGTAATTTAACGCCGTCACCTACTTTGCAGACTCTGTTCTGGCTTTGTGCGTTCATGTGCTTTAAAGTAGGTGTGGCTTTAGAGAGCGCTCTGAATGGATCCTATGCTTTCAAAGCTAGCTTGCTATTGCTAGCCTCTCTGAAATTGCCTACCCTACCTTTAATTTATTTATTATTTAAATCCTTATAAAAAATTGTGACAGTGACAATCAAGTGACAGTAAATAATTTTACAATGCTATAAAATAACACGTTTCATTCATAAAAGAATCTATAAAAAATTATCATGATTTCTCCAAAAATATAACTGTTTTCAGCATTGATAATGATAATAAATGTTTCTTGTTGACCAAATCAGCATATTAGAACACTAATTGCAACAGCATATTGCAACACTGCAACTGTCATTGAGATGAATGTTAATGCTTCCAGAAAACTTCCTTTCTCCGGGTATTATAGACCACCCTAGGACAAAATGATAAATGGATCAGAGCAAATCATATGGGAGGTAGCTATACAGGCTTAAATAGTATTGCTTCTGCCAGTAAATGACCAATTGTTCACATCTTCAGGGGGAGATTAGTGTAAGTATCTATTCAAAATATCTGCTGGGGAAAAATGTGTGTGTGTGTCTGTGAGTGAGTGTGTGTGTGTGTGTGTGTGTGTGTGTGTGTAAAATGAATGCATCTGGGGCCCAGGCAAATCTCAAATACATCCATTCACCTCTGTTTGAGCAGGACCCTCCTCTCACATCAGCAGTTTCAAAACTGCATTAGCACACAACCCTGGGTAATACAGACCCAATGATAAATGTATGTGATGACAGAAAGGATAAAAGCATAATTCTTTGTGTAGTCTGACAATAGCGAACCACTACTTGGAAAATGGGCCCTCAGCCTGATTCATTCTCACCCCCGGGTGATATTTCCGAGGAAGACATGTGTTGGAAATGGCCAGATCCATCCTCACTCACTCGTCTCACTCTGCTTTCAATTTACACGAGGCTGGGAGATAGCGATTGATGTGAAATGGTGGACAAATTGGTCCTCTGAAAAAGGATGCTCTCAGGCTACATGTGATTGATTTAGCTCTTACCTTCACAAAAGATCTATTAAGATCTGGAGTTTGATAATCAGCCAGCACAGGATATTGCTCCATTTGAAGGTTGTTTCTGAGATGGAACTGTGCATCGCTAACAACAGGCCTTAGGAGAGGGGAACCTCAACACAGCAAAGATTAGCAATCCTTATCACCTTTAGGAAGACGCGCTTCTGCATGCAAATAACCTGTAGTTTGCTTTATCTGTATAAGAAATAAAATACATCGCATTTTAAATCATTTTTAATCAAATGAGAGTCCGAGAGTTTTCAAGCATGTTTGTCTGATGCACAATGCTTTATTAACGGTAGTAAAGTAGTTGTACTGTTGGTCGTAACGCTGGTGATAGATGAATGATAGAACTGAATGATGTTTACACCCAAATAACATTACTAATACATCACATTACATAAGTATGCATTTTTACCATGCATTGCAGACAATTATCAAATACTATCAAGGTGAATTTCATGAACTCTGTCAACAAAAAAAAAGTAAAATAAATATATTTTGTGATATGAACACTTTTTACCTTTTTTATTTAATTTACTAAATTATATATGAAAATACTAATAAAAATGACAACACACAACACATTACTAACATTTTAATTTATATAAAAAAACGAAAATATGAAAAAAATCTAAATATTGATACTATCTACATTCATGATTTCAACAGAATTTTAAAAAAGGAAGAAAAAAATTACCATGTTAATCACATGGAAAATAATACATCCATTATGAAAATAAAACAGAAACAGTGTTTACTCAAAAAACAATTAACTTTCACAACAACAGGAAGCCAAAGTCCCTGCACACAATGATATGATTTCACACTCCACAGCTGATAAGACCTCTAAAAAATATGAAAAAAAAACCTTAGAGATATGTGGCTGTTCTGTGATTCATAGCAATTTACAATTATGTTGCCAAATACCCCATTCCTTTCACCCCATTTCAGCCGAGCACCTGTCCTCTCGCAGAGTGAATAGAGAATATACGATCAACATTAAAAAGCCGAGGGAGTCTTGATTTTCTCCCAGCAGAACCGAGAAAACTCAAAGTTCAGGTAGTAAGTGTTTATGAAGCATGCACAGAAACATGGAACACACTCCTTTTTTCATAAAGAAGAATTTCTCAGAGGTCTAAACTTTGGCAGAAAGGATTAAAAAGAGCATAAAAAGCCGCTAAATCAGGAGACGTTTGGGAGTCTGTAGACACAGTGCAGACTGCGCTCCAGCTCAAAGAACTGTCAAGGGACATTCGATATAATTAATTCCAGCCCACTGCCATCACCAATCAATACATCTCAGGTTTTTCCAAAGAAATATGCAAAATTAGATTTGCGCAGGTTCCAAAAACAAAATCGGAAATGTGTTTGAACTTTAAGACAAGTTGAGGATGTAAATAAATTAACCAATACGTACAGCCATAATGCTTAGTTAATAAATTACATTTTTCCATTAGCACATGCATTGCTCAATGGAAAATATCTCAAAACTGGGGTGAAATTGCACAGTTCTGTTCCAAAACCCAGCTATACACAGCATCCTAATCAAAACCAAAGTGTCACGTTTACATTCCAGTTACTCTTAATTTTTACCTTCTTGTTTAGTTTCTGTTCCCCATGGTTCCCTTTTACAGTTTGTTTCCATAGTTTTGTTATGCACAATATATTGTTTTTAGTCGTTAGAGTCTACTAAAAACAATGTATTATGCATGCCAGGCCCGTAGTTGGTGAATAAACACTATGCGCCTGCTATTACATAGCAGTATATAAACACAACCATTTATACAAATTATAAATATCAATTAATAAATTAGGTTTCACTTCATTTGGATGGTCCCTTTAACACATTCTGTTGACTATAAGTAACGTTGCACCTACATGTCTACTAACTCTCATTAGAGTGTTAGTAGAGTATTATTAGACTGGTAGGGTTAGGGTTAGAATAAGTTGACATGTAGTTGCATAGTTACTTATAGTCAGTAGACTGTCTGTTGGAGGACCATCACAATAAAGAGTTATCAGATATTAAGCAGACAGTACACTAATACTCTAATGACAGTTAGTTGACATGTAGTTGCAAAGTTACTTATAGTCACCAGAATGTTCAAAAGGGACCATCAAAATAAAATGTTACCATAAATTAATATCAATATAAATTGCAAGTTATTTAGATAGTTTTAAGACATTCCTTTTCCATCTGTTTTTTTTTTTTTATTGAATAATTTCCAAATGGCACAAAAGTTCTTGGAACCTCATATGACTGATTGGAAATGCTCTACAAATACACACAAGCTTATGGTGCTCTAACAAAGCATACACAAATAGCATAAAACCTATATTGTATAAAATATATATATTTTTTGCTCTTTACTATTTAATAATAATATTTTTGTGTTAAATTAAATATACATTCATATAATAAACATTTCACTTACCTCATCCTCCACCTTGATTTCTTTTTTATTGCAGTTTATTGCAATGCATGTGGTTGCCTTTTCCATTAAATATGTATCATGTGATGTTGCCTTAGAATTTGGCTAAAACTAAGTATCTTAATAGGCAGCAGAATTAAGTCATATCTGCTCTGCCCTAAGATGCTGCCTACGGAGGCAGCTCATTAGGTTTTGGAACAGAACATATGTCAATCTTTTCTTCTTCTTTTTTTCATGTCACTGATTTTTGTCTTGGTGGTTACAGACTCCATTCAGACTACAAACAGAGATCCTCCACCATTAAAACAATACAATAACAGGCATTATGTGGCTTTCTCACAGTCTGTAATCTTGCTATGGGTATTGCAGGCTAGTGAAATACAGCATTAAAAAGAAAAATAGGCAATTTTACTGGACTGGGTCAGCACTAAGAATACCTTTTTTTTGTGTGAATCATGGATGACCTCAAGGTAAGAATGTAAACACGTTTTTGCACATTCCTTTTTATCCTTTCAGTTTTACTTTAATAATAAAGATGTTCCAATTTATAATTTAAGGCAAACGGATATCCAGAACTACCCCATTTTTCACCCAAAGTGTTTTAAAAAGCAAAAGGAAAAATACAATTCAAGAGAAATAATCTTAAGTGAAACCCTGTGAATTATCTTCACTGCTTTTTTTATAATTTACTAAGGGCCAAAGGGTTTGGTTATATGAGCTCAGCTCTTGAATACAGCGATAGATCTCTGTGCATCACTAAAAATGATACATGATATCTTGTGTGGAGCATTTCAAAGCTTTCTTAGTTAGGAGCCCTAAATTCAGACATTTTACTTTTGATATGAGAGGTGAACATGACAGTTTACATATTTGAAATATATAGTGATCTTAAGTGATTTTGGAAACAGTGTGATAGCATCAAGATAACTTTTATTACTTTTGTTCTAACTTATTGTGCATTATTGTAATTCTAACCAATTAAATAAGTAAAATGTGTCATCTCTGGCACTGACGTATTGCACATCTGCCGAAAATCAGATGTACCAGTGAAGCACACATCTCTTTCATTCTTTTCAGCTCTGTCATAGCCACGTCTAACCTCTACAGTAACACTGTGGTTTCCCTGCCAGATGTTTTGAGTAACTCTGTGGTCATATCATTTTAACACTATGGCAACCCTCTTGTATCACCGTAATAAAACAACAGAAGACTCTTGTTACGTCAATAGGTAGTTAGTGTAAAGTTCTCATACTGTACCTAGGGCGACAACAAGTCAATGGCAGCCTGGTTGTGGTAATACTCACACAATTCATTGTACCCTCATATTTTCAGGCCTAACAATTCTTTAACTCATTGTTAACTATATGTCTTTGCTAGCTTACCACAATAGCTGGGATCTTTTCCAGTGACTTAAATTTATGTTACTTTGCTATTTGAGTGTGTCAGTAAATCATTCATTCAACCAATTCAAAATATTGATTCATTCAGGACTTATTATAAGCGAGTTAAAAAAATTCAGACAATCAATTCAGTAACAACACTGATTCATTCAGGAACCAAAAAAAGTGATTGTCTTTATGAATGAGTTGCTAAATCATTCACTCAAATGACTCATTCAGGAACACTACTGCTTGTTCAGTGATGCACAATAACTTCTGCTGTAGCATTTGGAACTTTTTTTGCCAGATCAAATATAGGCAAAATACCTGGCAAGATTGTGACTAAAATGTACATTCCTTAATATCAATGTATACTGCATACTATGAAGACTGGTTTCTAGACTGTTAAAAGACTTTGACTGCGTTTTCAATCATGAAAGTCTCCATAAGGATAACATTACATGACTTCAAATAAGTGGTATGGCGTCCCTGCTATAATCAGCTAAAGCTAACTTAACTCCATTTAAACCACAAACAATGCAGTCTGTCTTTTCTAAAACCTCACCAAATTTGCAATCCAAAGCTTCAGTGGCTCATCTTTCACCATGTCAAAATATGCAAATGAACAAAAGCCTTACTGTGCAGATGGCGAATTATGAACTTTCATGACGTCTGCTCAGATTTCCCTCATTGGAGCTTGCTTGCATGTCTGTCGTCAAGACAATCTACTAGTATGAAAGCTGTGTTGACAAGAGGGGTAGAAAAATGGAAAACCAGACTTTTCAGTTATGATATGCAACATACATTCACTTTTTAAAGGGTCATATGGGCATTAAGGGAAATGGGCAGACCAGTACTGCATGGAAGATCTGAATCAAGCAGTTTTTAGTGTCTATACTAAAATAAAGGTTCTTTATTGGCATTAATGATTCCATGAAGAACCTTTAACATTTATGGAACCTTTCCATTTCCACAAAAGGTTCTTTATAGTGGAAAAGGGTTCTTTAGATTATTAAAATGTTCTTCACACTAATGCAAATGGTTATTTTAAGAACCGTTCAATGAAAGGGAAACTATATCAAATAGCTCACTAAACAGTTCCACGACTGCATTTCCCTGTTTCCTATCTCACTTACATCCTGGATCAGTGTAATTGTGGTTTACTTGGTCATTGAGCCCTCACAGACTAAATTTAATCCATCATGATTTTCACTTTAATGAATGAGATGGAGATAAGAGACCAGCAAAGAGAAAATTATCCAAACATGCTTTATCTTCTTTGTCAGACAGACATTACATAGAAACCTAACGAATGGCAACAAATACACACTGTATCAATTTGATCCATTGAAAACAGATCTCTGTGGGATGTGTGACGTTTTAGGTTTTCGACCAGCACCAATGAAATAAACTGACTGACATGCCACATGTATTCAGTATTCATATGTGAATGCTTTATTCATCCTGGTGTTCTAGGGTGGCAGGCAGACACTTGTAATTATAGGAGAGGGATTAAAGAAACATCAGGTTGTGTGTCTGTGGCGCAAAGATGTGAAACCGCACATCTGTGCTGCATATGTTTAAGAATGGGCATACTCTGTCACATACTGATTGGTCAAACAGAAATGCCCTATAGGGAATTAATGGATATGTACAATGGCCCTGAAATGTATTTGGACTCCTAGGCCATACTTAAATTGCATGGATTAGAAATATCAAACCAAGTGGCATCTGCAAATGATTTCTCACATAACTAACTTTTAATCAACTGGTCCCAAGAACTTTTTTCTGCATATATGCTGTTCAAAATTTGGGTCAGTATGTTTCATGTTTTTTTTTTTTACTATTTTTATTCATCATGCACATTCAATTAATAGACAAAATCAGTTAAGACATTTATGATGTCACAAAAGATTTCTATTTCAAACAAAATGCTCTTTTGACATTTCTATTCATGAAATAATCCTGAAACAAATATATGAATAATTAATGAGAAATTAATAAAGAATGTTTCTTTAGAATTAGAATGTTTGCTGAAGGATCATGTGACACTGACAAATAGTAACTAAATTTGGAAAGTTATTATAAATATTTCACAATATTAGTGTTTTTACTGCATTTCTGATCAAATAAATGCCTTGGTGAGCATAAGCATAATCAAAAACAAACAAAAAAAATAATAATACCGACCAAAAACCTTTGAATGGTAGTGTACAGTATATACATATTTTTTTAACCTAAAAAAAACTTTTTTTGTGTGTTTTTGAGTTTGTGCTTTCTTTAAAATGGCAAATAATTATCCAAATAATTTCGGGGTCCACTCTATGGTGGGTTGTTTACTCAAAGCTTCACAAAGATGAAAAGTCTTCAGTGGCTACGTTTGTGGTCTAGATAAAGACAATCAAAAGCAGCTCAAGTCTCAGCCAAACCTCAGGGTTGTAAAATTGGACCTGCACTAAAATGGCACATAATCAACCGAATCTGAGGTAGCACTAAAATAACATGGGCTGAAAACTGCAAGAATTTGAGCCAAACGGGTAAAACCTTTTGTGTACCATCACATTCTGTCGTTAAAGGAATAGTTCCCCCAAAATTTAAATTCTGTCATTATTTTCTCATTATGTTCCAAACCTAAATGTCCAGGATCCTCTTTTGTCCTTTTTGGAGCTTGACAGACCCTATCACTATATACTTTTTTCTCATTTGTAAAAAAATAAATAAAAAAAAAATAGAGGTGTGGATTTAGCTAAATTAATCATACTGCATTCATTGGAAGAAAGTAAGTCATACAGGTTTGGAACAACATGAGTGTGAGGAAATGATGACAGGATTCTCAAGCTTTTTTTTAACAAAAAAGGATACATATTATGACTATGCTAAATTGCTTCCTAGATCAAACAAAAATGCACAGATTTGTCTCTTTTTCCAGTTACACCACTTCCCAGCATGCACTCTTGACAGTCTATAAATGAGTGTGTGGAAAAGCATGTCAGTAATAAATAAATCAGGAGGACAGATCACAGCATATTTACATTGAGCCCCGAGCGTGTGTGTCGAGCTCACACGGCTTGATGTTGACTGATTCTGGTCTGTGACTCTACTGTATATGAGTGTTTATGTGACTCAGTGTCCGTTTCTACGCGTGCATGTGCTCTGGCATTGTCTGCCCATCTATATGAAGCATAGATTTGCCAGGGAATGTATTTCTACAAGTGGAAGGAGCAGCTGAGAAGTCTCCGCCACAGGATTAAAGCCTGTGAAGGAAACACGGTGGGTTTCCAAAAGTTCCGTGCTGATGTAAAATGGATCGATCCTTCATGTTAATCCCAGTATTTACCCAACACACTCCAGTAACTATAAACACTGGCCGGCACACACAGCGAAACGGATATGTGTGATCAATCAGTGAACAACTGTGGGGGGAAAAACGGGTTTGTTGATAGGTACTGTAAAAATGGCGATTTTATAGAGCTTCATATGGTAGAGGACTTGAATGAGGCTATTTGTCTTGCCAAATCAGTATTACCACCTGATCCATCTCGTTCTCAAATCTGTGATGGTTTCTTGGTAATGCTTGACAGATTTGCATTACAGAATTTTATGTAGGAATAGATCTTACAAGGAGAAATCAATCCATGTTTAGTTAATAAATTAAGGAGTGGTTTGTACAACAAAGTATTTTATCTTACTTACCAAATGAAAAAAATAATACTTCATAGAGGTTGCTCTCTCATAGCTTAGGAGACTTAACAGGGTTCTCATTGTCTTTTAAATATAATTTGTTTTATTTTATTTTTTACTTGGTATTTTAAAAGGTTTGGGTCGGTAAGATTTTTAAAATGCTTTTGAAGTGTCTTCTGTATCAAAAATACAGTAAAAATAGTAATATTGTGAAATATTATTACAATTTAAAATCACCATTTTCTATTTTAATATATTTATTCCTCCGATGGCAAAGCTGAATTTTCCGCAGCCATTACTCCAGTCTTCAGTGTCCCATGATTCTTCAGAAATCATTATAATATGCCGATTTGAAACATTTCTTATTATAATCAATGTTGAAAACTGCGCTGCTTGATATTTCAGGATTCTTCTATGAATATAAAGTTAAAAAAGAGAGCATTTATTTTGTAACATTGTAAATATCTTTACTGTCCCTTTTGATCAATTTAGCTCATTACTGAATAAAGAATTTACTTAAAGGAGTAGTTCACTTTTTTTAAAAAAATAACTTTTGCTGATAATTTACTCACCCCCATGTCATCCAAGATGTCCATGTCTTTCTTTAAAAAGAAATTAAGGTTTTTGATGAAAAGTTTTATAAGCACAAACGCTCACCTTGCTCTGTTCTGTGATGCGTGTTCGAAGCGTGACATGTTCACGCTTCTTGACGTTTGTGGAAGTACCGAGTCAGTGTTTACAAGTTGAACGTGCAAACAAAGTCAAACACCGTTTACAAAAAAGGAAATTAAAAGGTAAAATAACGATGTCGGGCGATTTTGAACTTAGAGGAGAAGATGAGATGGAGTTTTTCGCCCTGCCCTACCTTTTTGAACTGGAACACACATACGTCAAGCGTGACCTTTTCAACGTAATTGCGTATTACGTGACGTTACAAACGTGCATCACAGAACAGAGCAAGGCGAGCATCTGTGCTTAGAAAACTTAAAATTTTTTTATTTATTTTTTAAATGACCGATCATTTCGCTAGATAATTTCCTTATTCATCGTCTGGTATCGTTTCTTTTCGACTAAAGAAAGAAAGACATGGACATCTTGGATGACATGGGGGTGAGTAAATTATCAGCAAAAGTTTTTTAAAAAGTGAACTACTCTAATAAAATAATTAAATCTTACTGATCTCAAATAGTGAATAGTGTATTTGTCCTAAAAAAGGAAAATAAAAGTGATACGGTGAAACATTTTTTACATACTTTATAGTAAAAAAGAAATATTAAAGCGGATAGCATACAGTAACCTAGATTTTTGGAACATTTGGTCAAAAATTTGATAAAAATGTTCGAGCTGATTTTGAGATGTATGACTTTTGATTTACAGACTTTCAGATTGAAAATATGAGCTAAATGTGTGATATTTGTGACATCCTTCTGAAACTTGTGAGGAGACGTAAGTGTTTCTAAGGAGAAACATCTGAGAAGCAAATTTCCCCGTCTCATTGCAGTCTTGGAGAAATGATTGAGATTTTAAAGAGACCTCATTAGCGATTCTTATTTCTTATGGGCTATTATAGAACCATCAATTACTACTACAAAACACGTTAATTTTTATTTCAGCATTCTGAACGGATCCACTCACCAAAAAACTGTTCATTTAAACGCAGCACCACAGGGATCTCTCAAGGGAAATTACTTCATATGGAAATCAGAGGGGGCAAAAGGAAGCCCACCTTGGCTTCATCTTCTCTTATGCTTGTATTTGAATGGATCTGTCAGAGAACAGCAAAAGATATGTAATGCATATGCCCTCCGGTCCAATCAAAATGACAACATCATTAATCCATCATTTGCAGGGCTCAAATAAATGTCCACAGGCATAACTTGAAAAGAAAAACAGTGGACACACTTAAACCTTCTAAACATAACGTCAATAAGATTTTAAGTACACATTAACAATCCATGCTACACAATATTTGACTAACTCAATAAATGTTGTCACCTTAATAATCATTGCACTGTAAAAATATTTCCATGATTTGTTATCACGTCTTTTTTTCTTTTGTCAAATCAACTTAGATAATTAATGTGGTTTAGATAACATAATATCTTGAGTTTTGATTAAACCAATCTCCTTCATTGCAATAAATCAACATTTTAAAGCAACCAGGTAACTAAACTTAAAGTTAAACCAACAATATTTTTTTGCAGTGTGGTATATTAAACTTTGGCATGCAACTGAACCGACATTGTTTCTGCTAAATAAATGATCAAATAAAGCAACTGCTTTGCAGATACTGCACTATTGTTCAGCCATCACTGCAAAGTAGCATTTCAAGCACACAAGGTTTTCTTTGGAACAAAGAAAAAAGAGATTTCCTGCTTACCTTTTCAACATAACCCTTGGTTCATTAATAACGTCTTAAAAGACATTTGGCATGTGAAAAAAAACAAACACCATCTTAGTGAGCTGAACCTGTGCTGTCAGTGGCATTTGTGTAAGATGGCTAGTGTGATGTTTTCAGCACTCATTTATCATGTTCACTCTGGAAGCGATTCTAATTCTACTTGCTCTCGCATGGCCAATGCTATACGGCCGAGCATCCAATAAAAAGGGGTCAGGACTTTCCAAAGGTCACGACAAGTCAGACAAAAACATTCCATCGCCTCGGCTGGAATATAACTGCTGATGGATGTGTACAATCTGGCATTATATGCATAGTTTCATACTTAATGCTTGTATGAGACAGAGGTAGCACTTTAATTTACAGTCAGGTTCCCATGTACATAATGTACTTATTATACAAATTACGTAATAATTAGGTACTAACCGCACCCCTAAACCTCACCTTAACCAGTTATATTAGCCAAGTACACTAGAAGCACACATACTGTAAAATAAAGTGTAACTGAAAAAAAAAATAGTACAGAAAATAAATGCCGCCACACATAGTTTATCTAATGGTGTAGTAAGGGAATAATGCAGTTTTTTTTTGAGGATATTTAGCAATGTGATTATGTCTGGAGTGGTGCTAAGGGTTTGGGTCTGTTCACATTAAATTGCCCTGATATTTAAGCCTGTTATCAGACAAAAGTGTCCAATTCAGACCAAAAGATTAGGCATCTTTTGCGTAAATGCATTGAACGTGAATAACATTAATGACAGAAGTTTTAGTTTTATGGTCACTTACGGCAATTACATATATTGTGTTTGTCAGAGCTATCATTGCCCACTGATACTGTTTCTGATATGCAAAGGCAGTGTAATCCAAAGGTTCAAATCCTTAGGATTCCTAACGACCCAGATAAAGATTAGTTTAATGAGAACTGTATGATACATGCATATTCTTTTAACATATGAACATAAGTATGTGTGTGTATAATACTATAACAGTACTATAATACAATTTAAAATATGTAGCTTCTCTTGTGCTTACGTTATTATAAAAATCACACTGTTATACACACTATAACAGATGCAAAGGTGACCGATATGGGAAGGCGGACTCAGTGTAATGAGACAGACGTATTAAAATGTGAATAAAAATGCTGCTAATGCTACCATCATGTAGCTGGATGACAAAAATACTAATCGAGTTCATCCTGTTGTGCAAGTCACATTTCAGCAATTAGCTGGACTCCAGTCCATGTCTTCTCAACATTGCATAAGTGGAAGTGGAAATTAAACCACATGTGTGCATGCGCTCAGAAAATATGGTGGCAAAGCGAAGTTGCTGACTCTTTATTTGTTTGTGAAAAGTTATTATAAAACATAATACAGTAATGTTTTTGTCTTCCAGCAAACCACAGAAGATTGGAAACACTTATCTATATTGTCCATGAAGCCAGCTTCCTTCACAACAGCATGATTAAACCCAAGCAAAACAACTGGATTGTGCAAAACCAGATGTGAACTTGTCATAATGTTGTCACCACTTGAAACAAGCAGAGAAACTTGTTCCCCACTCCTAAACCTTTTGCACTTTTAATTTAGAACTGTTGTGAAACCTAAAAATCCACACTAGCCATTATCGCAAGACATTGTTATGTGGTGCTTCATTAATATAGCCATAGAAAAGCACTGCCATTATGAAACCTTGTTTTGTTCTTTGTAGAATTTCATATTTTAGCTTAAGAGATCTTCCCTCCCACATTCCTTGGCTCTGAAACAGAGGAAAAACAGCGTGATAGAGAGAAAGATGTGTGAAAGCGCAGTATCTTGTCATTTGAGCTAGGTATTGTAGGATTTATCGCCCATGTGGTGACCACAAATCTACCTTTCAGAGGAGGACATTTGATTCATGCTTGTTCACTTAGTCTGATTGACTATCTGCTTCGGCAGCTTTCTTCATTCCATAAAATAGGTGAAAAAATGACCTGAAAGCACATGGGTGAACTGAGATATACTCACGATAACCTGGTGTGATTTTTTGAGGGTCATAAAACCATCTTTGTTGAGTTCTCATTATTTATTAGTAGGGCTGCCAATCGACTAAAACAAATAATGCCAATACACTGATTGATTAATGGTACACTTTTTTGTTCAAAATTAAAAACAATGTCAATACATCATCAATCCTGGTTCTAAAACACGTTTTTGTCTTAGTTGTGCTTGCGAGGTGAAAAGTTGAAAAGAGAATAAAGCTGTGTCTCAGTGGGCGGTCTCTACCAACCAGGATGGCTTTTCTATTGGTCACCCTGGATCGAAGTGACAGCTAAACCAGTGGCTAAACCAGTGAAGTCGGGTCAAAGGCTCTGGTTTAGGTAATCGTGTCTGATCTGCCATAACTTCCAGATCATTTCATTAGACTACCTGGAACCGTGATTGTGCTGGCAGCAGGAGAGATGTTACATTGGCTATTAACAAAATTAGGCTTAAATTGTAATGATAATATAGGTAGGCCTACATAAAATACATAATATAAATTAGGTTTTATAAATTACTTCACACGTTTTCTTTCGTTAATGATATATAGATTAAATTGTTTTACATGCACTTATCTAGTAAGACAGGTTTTAGATATTTTTTCCCAGCAGGTTTTAACTTTTTGCTGTAATTTAAGTGCATTTCAATGTAACACAGGTTAAATAAAGGTAATTTAATTTATACACAATTTAGTGATCTGTTCCTTTAATAAAAGTCGATAAGAAAAATAATATAAAAATAAATAAATGAATAAATATGCGAATTCATTTTAGATAAACTCGGTGATCAACCAATGAGAGCTCTTTGTCATTTGCGCCATGGGTGTCGACGAGCATGCGCAATGACAGAAGAGACGAGCTTGATTGAGAAGAGCAGACGCAATCTGATCGTCGTGATCCATTTGATAAGTTTTAGGAAAAAAAATCTTTGTAAACGGTATGAGAAAGTTGAGATTTGATTAATTTAATGCATTCTGAATAAGAAGCCGACTGAATAGAGGAAATACATTCTACATGTTCACCGACGCCATCTTATGATCACGCACGCCTGTAGTTGAGGTGCGCCTGTGTGAGAGCAAAAGAAAAATCGACCATAAAGAGTTCACCGTTGCCATTGTTGGCCACGTGTCTGTATTAGAAAGAAAGCTATTGATTCAGAGGCCAGGTTTTTTTTTTCTCCTTTGTTTTTCCCGTTTTCTTTTCTTTCTTCTTGATATCGTGGAGACCTGCACGACCTTCTGTGACATCCTGTAGACTCCGTGTTTGATGGCGAGCCAACCCAGTTTCTAGAAAGGGAGAAGACATCACGTCGTGGAGAGGAGGCCGATATCCTTTCCTTGAGTTTCCAGTGCTAGTCGAGGAAGCACGACAAATTCGATCTTAAGATCTTTTGTTTTCTTTTTGAGGGTGTATGGTCAACCACAACCCAGATTTGAGAGACATTGGAACTTTTATGAGAGATACTTGAAGGTCTTTAGAGAGAGAGATTTATATTCTCTTTTGTTGTATCTTGTCTGTTATTTTCTATTTTCTTTCTGAGTGTTGAACTGACTATGTGGGTATATATTGGGTAACACCGACAAGAGTGCACTCGTGGTGGAAATTTTTATAGTCAGTCAATTTTATTGTCCATTGTTTTCTGTGATCTTGAATTTACTTTCTTTTATTTTATCAATTTTCTATTTTTTTCCTTTCAAGTGAGACTAATTATATTTCTAAATTAATCTTGTGTTTGTCTGTTACTTCTCATGATAACCCGCTGTCTCCTTATCGATACCTAATTCTTCTGACGGAATTCAAATCTTATCTGTATTATAAAATTAAAGTAAAAAGAAAATCTACTAAATTACTGCTAATAATTCAGACAAGTGCTACATCAACTTTTTCATATTCATATTTAATCTTAAGTATTGATTTAAATAACACTGACTGAGAAAATAACCCTGCTGTTGCTTAGTGTGACTTGCTACTGTTAGCTGCTGGTTTATCCTCTATGTCATGTACATAATCTGTCTTAACAAAACCGCATGTCTCTAGAGCACCAAAAGTGTAAAGTGTGTTAGTGTACCTTTGAGTAAAGAAATTTGTGATCAATGATCTGAATTTTTATTTAGTCAAAAAATAAGTACACAGTTACATATAAATGCTTCTGAATGTTATATATTTGTTACATCAGCTAATTTTGAAATGTTTGAAAATGTAAACTACTGACACACTACAGCAAAAGATCAAATTAACTGGCTTAAAACCAATTTTTGTATACTATTGGTGGCTCTGGCTGCTAGCTATGTTGTTGTGTTGGCTAATAAAATCTATTCAGTGGTAAAACTAACTACAGACTGGTTTAGGCAACGTTAAGTATTTAAATGGGAGAGCATGAGAAGAGAATAATTCAGTTCACTTGTCACTGAGTTTGTGATTGTAACGTTATTGTGGGAAGGAGGCGGGAACCGGCGAATGTTAAAAGACTTGAATTAATAAATAAACAAATACAGAACGAAAATAAAGGCAGCAGCCCCTCACGGACGACTGCCGCCACACATAATAAAACAAAACACAATGTAAAATCCAGGCCTGTCCTCTCTCCATCTTCACTGTCGTCGCTCCTCCGTGAGAGACATGAGACCGGTGCGTTGCACAGGTGTCGCTCATCAGTAATCACGCCACCGGCCTCGTCCTACTCACCACAGTGAAATTAAATCAGTTATCTTACCCAGTAAAGGACCTGTTGTTCGCCATGTTACAAGTTAGCTCGCTCTTCTCTCAGACACACTGCGCAGCAGCAGCAGGAAAACGTAGTGGGCGTGGTCAACCTGTCACTTCCATCCAGGCTGACCAATAGAAAAGGGCCTTCCATCCTGGTTGGTAGAGACCGCCCACTGAGACAGCTTCATTCACAAGCAAAAGATTTAGACCCGCAAAAAAGACAGCAGAAGAGCAAATTTTGTGCGTTTGTGAGGAAAAGTGTTTGAAATGCACAAAGAAAGATAAAGGTTTTCAAAGATTTACATGCACTGCAAATAATGTTATCAACTTTATTTTTGAGCCTTAAGACTTTTTTGCAATCTTTAAAATGTTTTAAATGACAAAATAATGAGTTTTACTCTCAAACACAGTATGTTTGATTGAATAAAAAAGACAAAGGAAACTCCATATTGGAGTGTCATAGGTTAGTTGTCACAATGAGCCAGAAAGGTTGACCAAATGTCGAACCTCCGGGGAATCACCCATGTAAAAAAAAAAAAAAAAAAAAAAAACAGAACAGAAGAGAGTCTGCTGGCAAAAAGAGAATGTGACAGCGCTCATAATAAAACAAGAATTAACATTGGCTTGGCTTTTCAGATATGGCGAGACGAACTGAGGGATTTAAAATGTTGTAAAAGTGTCACAGAGATGGCGTTTTTGTTATTCAACAGGTGAGTGTTTTATTGAGCAGATAAATTGCCATATGTAGCTCTAAAAGAGTTAATTGTAAAGCATTATTTTTTGTGAAGGGTCACTTCATTGTTTGTTGTAGCGCTGTGCTGGAATTTATTTTTTTAAGGAAATACCGTGTATATTAATGTATGTAGCTAATCAGTTAAGCAATTATCGTTCAGTGCCAGGAAAAAAAACAGGACAGGAAAAGAGGATGAGAACATGCAAAAAGTGCATGCATTTTATTGGTAACTGGCAGAGGAGCTTAGATTAGTGCTGAATTTCAATGCCAACACATTTCAGTGTGGATTATTTCCAGGTCTGAGACATCGCAGTACTGATGAGGCAGGAAATTGGACTGTAGTGCAGCATGGTGCAATGACCACAGACTCCCGTAGGACATTACAGGTGGAGTGACGTCATCCTTACAGATAGCCAGCAGAAAAGCAAAACATACTGCAAGTATACTCAGAAGGGCCTGGCTGAACTTCTTAACATTCTCTGCAAGAAAGTAGTGGGAACCCTAAGGCACTAAAGGGAAACTAAGACTTAGAAGTAGGGCTATTCGTGCCAAATGTGAAGCAAAAAATGCAACACTAACTGACGAAAAATTTATTCACACAACTGAATATTCATCTGGCTAAATGGAAACCAAATTCATCCCTGTACAGTAGGTGGAGATGACCATTAAAGAAATGTATAATTTTGGCAAAAAGCGGTGTATCTGGTTTCTTTGCTGAATTATGATACGCATAAAAATACAATTACCAGACTTTTAAAAGTTTGTCTGTGTGCAGTACAGAAAAAAAGAAAAGAAAAATACGATAGAAATAGTAATATGAAAAATAGCTGTTTGTAAAAAAACTGATTGCGAATCCATTGTTTTTAAAAAGCCCATATGTATTGAGGCTAGATGTTATGGAAGGAGGCGGGGGGAACCGGCGAACATTTTAAGATTTTTAATAAATAGTAAACAAAAGTATAAGCCAGCAGACTCTCACGGACGACTGCTGGCCACACAAAACAGAAACAAAACACCATAAAATCAGGCCTGTTCCTCTCTCCCTCTTCCCTGTCGTCGCTCCTCCTTTTATGCTTCCGCTCCTCCTAAGAGATACGAGACCGGTGGGTCACGCAGATGACGCTCGTCATCAACTACGCCACCGGCCTCGCGCCGTTCTCACGTCCCTCGACCTCGTCCTGCTCGCCACACCAAAAAGACCTTTCATTTTCTCATAATATACATTGCTGAAACATCTCTTTCCTCACTGTGTCTTAAAGGATTCGGCCTCTCTAAACCCCTCCTTTCTGAGGAACCTACTCTGCTCGGTCAGATCTGTTGCCAAGTCTGTTGTGATTGGTCTACTGCTTACAGTGTGTGTCAAACAAAAAGCCCATTACCACATCTGAATATCAGCTCCGGATCTTGTACACAAAGTGATACGAACAGTAACAATGGTGTCGGTTTTACTATGTTTTTCTGTGCTTCAAAGAGAACTCAAGCTCGAATTGATAGTGTCGACAAACATGTCGACAACACAAACCAAAGTCTTCCAGCCCTTAGCTACAACTACAGTATCAAAGTAGACGTTGTTCGTGGGCAGCCAATAAAGACCATATTATTTGCATTTTGCAAATTCTTTTTACAAACCTATGTAGATTTGTGCTGGAAGTAAGACTGGAATTACTGAGGACTTGTTTCAGGCAGTTCAGAAACAGTTCTTTCTTTTGGGAGACAATAACTCCATTTGTCTTGCACTTTAGTCTTTCAAATGCTGCAGATCCTTTACATTCACAAACAGCTAATACATGAAAGGAAATATCCACTTTAAACAAAATATTGTTCACAACAAACATTTGCAACAAATATTCATTCTTGGTGTGAATAGACCATAATACTTGGTTTTAGTTGTCATGATCATACTGTAAAACTATAGCAGACTTCACACAAGGAACCCATCAACTCAATGAGATGAATTAAGAGACGCTCTGCACCCAATCAGGCAGCATCTGATTCGTATATATAAAAAATTGTTTAATCAACTTAAAATGAAGAGGGTTATATAGTCATCCAAGAAACACAAAATTAGAAACCTCTTGCACACTGACAACTGGAATAAGCCATCCAAAGTAACAGCACAACAACAGCAGGGTGTATCATATGCACAGATTGGCAGTTCATTTTATTTTTGGCTTTGCATAAGCAAGTTATAAACAACCAATTTATGATGCCGCAGTCCAAGACATGTCTCCCACCAACACCTATAAAGAATCTTCAATCCGAGATTTATTTCCTCAGAGCTTATGTATAATCTGCCAGAATTTGTGTTTCCAAAATATTTCTTTTTCCATCGTTTTTTGGCTGCTCCCAGCAGCTGCCGGAATCTAAAGCATATTCGTGTTTTTCTTGACCTCACAACACCTTTGATGAACACACAGGCAGGATTACAATGTTCACCTTCAACAAGGATTTTGAATGAGCAATCCATCACAACTAAAATTCAATAATATGTTTGGAGACTCGATTGGTTTCAGGGTCTGTCTGAGACATTAGTTTGCCTTTCCCAGCAAATGTCATAATATTCAGCTAACGTAGTATTTTGAATAAAGTGTCATTTCCCAAAGTGAATTCTGCTTGAATAGACATTTACCTCCAACCCACAAACCACTGCAACAACATTCAGTTCAATATAATTCTTAATAGTATCTCACGGCACTCTAAAAATAATTATAGGGAATAACAACATTAATTTGAGTAAGTTCATCAGAAGTTTGGATACCAAAATACATTGGCTTTTTGCACAAAAAAGGAGGGTTCTATTTCTGTCATTTCACATTAAACTGCACAGAATCATAGTGGTGTTGTTTTCTTTTTTTACAGTAAATGAGAGAGTATCCTCTCCTAAGTCCCCGGCTCAACTCGACTAAAAACGTCAATTGAAGCGTGGGAAGCATATGATTCTCAGCCAAACATTTGTTTTCACTTTAGTCTGCTAATCTTTTTTTTTTCTTTCAGTGTTAAAATAGTTTCTATCCTAGTTTCATATGCAGAGTCAACCATAAAGAATTCAGAGGTTGGTTTCGTGAAGAGAGTACAAACTGTGCCACAACAACGTTGGTTTGTGGGCGGGACTATCTGTTCGCCCGACCAATGGCAAATTGGCAGGCATTATTTTCCGCAATTCCTTTTGATAATTCGAGTGGAACAGAATTTTTTTTTTTCTTATTAAGTTTAATCCTGAAATACAGTATGTCATATAATGGGAAAAAATGTTGCTTTATGTTGACTTCTATATACACAGTAGAACAGATTCTTGAGATAAGGGACAAAACATGTCTTACACACAAAAGCCCACTTTATATTAAAAATGAAGAAATTAATTAAAATAAAAATACTTTTAAAGTTACATCTAAAAGAAATCTGTATACTCTGTATTAGGCTTATTTTTAAATTATTAATTTAGTATTATTTTAAATACATGATGTTGGAAAACACATGCAATTTAAAGTTACAACATGTAAGAATTTTGTATCAAAATATCCAAAAACCACTTGCACAGTGTAATATATATTTTCAATTGTGTACATCCATTATCCTAAATGTTTCCAAGAATTTGTAAATTCAGAAAAATTCACAATTTTAAAAAGTGCCCATTCCTGTTCACATGTTGTTACACAGTAGTTTCCTGTGTCACCCCCTCCGCACCCACGGAGGGATCTGTCTCCAGAGTATTGACTGTTGCCATGCAAACTACAGTTCCCATAATGCAGCTCTCCTGGACTGATCACACACACCTGCTCTTCACCGATTACACTCACACCTGCGCTTCATTCCCACACGTATATAATCAAGCTCTCACAGTCACTCAGTGAGAAGTCTTGTTTTTGCCCTGGCTAACATTCTGAGCAATTATCTACGTGTTCTGTTTTAGAACTTGGGCTGTCTACTCTTCGACCACTCTCTGGCTACCTCGACCTTCGACTATTTCCTGGCTTTCTGATCATTCTCTGGCTCCCACGACCCTTGACTGTTGTCTGTACTTTGTATTCTCTCTGCCTGCCCCGACCATCAGCGCCTGTTTACCTGGGTATTCTTTGCCTTGCCCATACCATACCTGTCTGCCGATCTATACCCTGCCTGTCTGACTCTGTTCCCAAATAAAGCTGCAAATGGATCTCATGACTCTGACGATTCCTTACACGTCGCCTATCAATGACGTAATATCCACGTTATCCCTTGTTTCCGCTCGTCTGTCGCCATGGTTACTATGGCAGTACGTAGATAACTGCGTAGTGCGTAACGTCTAGCGGCACACTGTTGTTTCGTTCAAACATTATGGATCATGGCAAGCAGACTTTGGGACAAAAGGAGAACTAAAATGAGGATCAATATCAGAGTGGCGTTTTCGAGATGCCTAGAGCTCCACGTCCGGGAATAACTTGGACTTGACAGAGCTTCACGAGTCACGACTTGACAGGGACGCCGCTCTTGCATATGCTTTGAGCAAATTTACATAAAACAAATCAATGTTATATAGCTCAACATGATGAAATGTTAGAATATGATCAGTATGTTATTCTAATGTTGATCTAGCTTACTGCTAGTCTCATATAGCAAACAAACTTCAACACATTCAAATCCTGTTTAGTAGTGTAACGTTAGACCAAATGAAGCAGCGCTGTGTTACCTCAAGTTTAATTTGTCAAATAAACTGACCTGTATGAGTAGTAATTCAGCACTTGCGGGTAGTTCGGTAGAATTAAATGTCCTTATTCCTTTATATCCGCGGGACTCGCGTGTAGTGCTGATATCTGTCTCTTATTAGTAATCGTGCCCTGCTTCAAACCACAGTCATGTTAAAAAACATGAATGTTTTCACTCATCCATAAACATTATTAGATCCATCAGCATGACAGCAAGTCCCATCATTACGCTTATCACTGCGTCATCAACCTACGCCTTTGTTATTGTGAGAGGTTAGTGACCCCTAGAGGCAAAAAAAAAAAAAAACATATTAACGGTCATCCTGATTTTGTCAAGACAGACATGTTCCTGGATCAACATATTTTGTTGATCCTGGAACAACATTCCTGTCCAACAATTTAGTCCTAACTTATCCCTATACCACTAAACCTTACAGGGTGGGTGATCTGACCATTTTAAATTGTGATCGATCTAGAAGACGTCCACAATCTACTTCTCAGGCGAATCGCAGAGATCGTGGTCTTTTATGTCCATGTAATAATGTTAAAATACATGGCTGTGCTGACTGGCCAAATTAAATCATGTGTCTCTATCATGTGCCTTTCATGCATGGTGATGCATTTGAAAAAAAGTCGTCAATAGCAGTTAGAATGAGGCACGGATCGTGGGAAAATAAAATAATAGTAAAAGTAATGAACTTTTACTATTTTAATGAACACCATTCTATTCATTTACAATCCTCTGAATATATCTTCTTGTCATTATAGACCACAAAATCACCTCCAAGACACCATTAGTAATATGGAGAGAAAACAAAAAAAGAGGTCTCCATTCTAAGCATAATATTCTCCATTAAACTCTGTCCAGAAATCTATGTGAGTTACAGCCCATGTCCTGACATTTACAGAATCATCCATTGAAGCCAAAATTTTGTACGTCCAATTGTTTTAAATTATCTTTAAAGCTTGCCTAAAGACAAAAGGCCAGTCATCTAAATCAAGACTGGCGTGAGATCAAGAAAAGCCTCAGAGACAGACATGTTCTCCAAAAAAAGGGGGGTGGGGTTACCTTTTTTAAGTGTTAGTATATATAAACCCAATCCAAAATAATCATATACAAAAATATAGGATGTGCTACCATGGCGGCTTTTCATGGACATCACAAGCCGATTAAATAATCATGTCTGCAAAGTCTACGCTAACTCCACACACAGTTACCATACTTCACTGATAATCCTTACAACCTTGAAGGTCTCTCCTTCACGTCTGCGGGGCTCAAAATTACAAGGGGTTTTTCCACTTCTGTCTGAATGACAGCTTGGCGTTCACCAACCTCAAACCAAAACAGGGTTTTCAATGGATCGTGGTTTCTGACTGTCGGCGAAAGCAGGGAATTTACCCAATGTGCCACCCATGGTACCAGCAATGCCCACTCAGCACAGTCATGGGTGGTCCAACATCATCTGGGCGGGCTTGAATCAAGCTTTATCTAAGATAAAGCACGTCCCGAAGCACAGACTTGAGAAAGAGCTTGGTATAATTGAGACAACCTGAGCATTTTGGTTTAGGTTTAAAGGTCTGACAATTTTTCTTTGCCTGGATTACATGAAACGGCAACATCCTTTTGGCTCAGGCACAGATCTAAAGCCTGCAATGGAAAGAATTGTTTCAAGCTGAGAGAGAGAAAAAAAATTTCCAAGATATTAAACAACCATCACCCACTCTCCGTTTCTGGGGATATATGCTTCTCAACGCACTTGCACTTCGTTAAGTTTCAGCAAGACACAAAACCTTTTGTGACACTGAGGAATCCAACTGAATTTAATTCCTCCAGGAGGTGAGAGAAAGCACGATTTACCACTTCTGGCAAGGAAAATAGAAGGCACAGATAAACCACAGCATAAATGCTGGCCAACAGGTAGAGCCCTCAGAGATGAAGAGGGGGAAAAGACAAATGAGGGGAAAAAGACAAATGAAAATAAAAACATTGCAAAGATTAAGGCTTCAGGGGAGACAGAGAGAAACAGAACAAAACAGTGGCTCACAATCCAGCAGAAACCAAGAATCCAAAATATGTTTGTGCTCCTGAAGAGAGAGACAGCTTTAGTGCTTTTTTCCCCTTCCTTTTTTTCTCTCTATCAAGATGATGTCTGTACACTAGAGACAAAATGTTTATTAATTTCAAAACCAATGTAATATTTTACTTTAAAGGTGCCCTGTGTCATTTCGGCCAAAAAAAATCAATTCATACTCCACATTCCATACCAGATGGGGGCAGTGTCTCCAGAAAGTGAGTTGGTCTACTCTAGAGTAACAAACGAGAAACGGCATAGTCATAATGCTCCGCCTACAGAGCCCCTGTGATCCCCTCCATCCAATTTGCATTTAATAAATTATTTTAAAAATAATAATAATAATTTACATTGAATATTTATTGATGTGTATTTAAGTGTAATGTTTGACTGAAAAAAACACACAAAAAAAACACCCAGAATGGAAAGAGAAACTCACGTGGAGATTCCACTCTCAAAAACGTCGACTTCAGCTGTATTAAGAATGTGAGTAAGCCAGTTGTTTTTATTACTCTTCGTAAGTTGCACCAGCCGTGGTGTAAATTATGCATTTGACACTGATATGCTATATGTGTGTGAGTGTGTCATAGTTGATTATGCATGGTTGATTTAATACTTAACTTGAGATTTGTGACTATTAGGCTGTTATTATAGGAAGTTGGCTTATAGCATGCTGTGTAAACGGAACAATGCAGACCAAGGCTATAACTGTAACATGATATCTTCAGTAGCCGAAATATGATTGTGCAATAGGCTAATTGTAGTTAGGATATTGAAATGTCCCGGTTTTCAAAAGGCTATGTGAATATGTCCCGGTTTTCGAAAGTCTATGTGAATATGTTCAAACAGCGCATACGGCAGAGAGCACGAGACCTTGCGTGCGTGTGCTATTGTGTCTCATGAAGCGCATGTAAGCACGATTGATTGACATCAGGTTGAAGTACGCCCACAAGCCGTGCGAGTTATTCGTGTATTGCAGTTTGGCTGGTGGTTATGTTGCCAGCATACCACCTCCCATGGCCGAAACTGGTATTATGACACCTGCCGGGCCGGGGCTAGTAATTTAGCATGCTAATTCAGGTTTATATCTCGGCAGCACTATAACTTGACATTTTTTTTAATGACATCGTCGCACTTATTTCTTCTCATTCTTTTGATGCGTGTAGCTCATTTTTTGGATATTTTTACCTCAATTTTTACATATGGCATCTTTAAAGGCAAAGTGTCTAATTTTTGCCATTAAGGCAAGACACTCCAGATGGACGGGGAAGATTTTTAGGAATAAAATGTTGTATAAAATCAGGCAAATTATATGAACAAATCCCTCAGTAAAAACATTCAGAGTATAGATAGGAATAGAACTATAAAAGTTTGGTTTAAGTAGTGCTATTGTAAGTTGTATAGTAAGTTTTTCAAGAATGTATTTTAAGAATGGCTTTAAAGATGCATTTTAATGTAACGTTTTCTTTCTAGTATGAAATAACATGTTATGAATAGCAAAACAGCCCCAAATCCAAAAAAAAAAAAAAAAAAAAATGCTCAGTTGATGAATAAAAATAAATATAAAAATTATGTCATAATTCACTCACCACCAATGTTGTTCCAAACCTGCATGACTTTCTTCCTCTGTGGAACACAGTGTAAAATAGTTTATATTTAGACTGGCGATTATACAATTACCTGATGATGTCTGCACACCAGATCAGTCACGCTGCTATGCTCCATAAGAATGCTCATGATGACCACCTGATGGGTGAATATGGATATATATGAGCCTGTTTATTATCCAGCACTCAACTGTTAGAAGTTCATTCCTGAGGAAAAATGAGCTCAGTTATGCTCATTCAAGGCAAAAGAAAAGTGATTTTCAAGATGGTGTACAGTTTGGGGAGAGAGAAAAAAAAACAAGAGCTCGGTTTTACAGTAATGAATAGTGAGAGAGGTGCACTTTAACCTCTGTGACAGAGTTTTTCTTAACAGGTCAGGTGCATGTTATATTATATTTACATATTGCCTTTATCATTTTATGTACAAAACATACAGTTACTTATACAATTTAGCACCAATGAAACCACATATATAATTTTTATGTACAATTTAATTGAAGTACTTGAGTAAAAGTACAGATAAAAAAAATACTCCAGGTAAAGTAGGTAGCCCCTTTTCAATTTGATTTGAGTAAAAGTATAAAAGTACTTGATTTTTAATGTACAAGTAGGTAGTATGATTGTTTATTTATCTAGCAATTTTCTATACTCCATCCTGCTGCTCAAAATACATGTGCTGGGGTTTAATGTATACTGAAAAAAAAAACAATAAGTAAAATTACTTGTTTTAGCACGCATATTTTTAAAGTACATTTCACATATGGAATTAAGTAACATAGTAACACAACTAAATTAAGTAAAATTAACAAAGAAAATAAGTCATTTTAACTTGGACAGTAAAAGGTTGAGTAATTTCTACTTGGTTGAAGTTTCCTTTGCAATACTTTTTACTCAAACAATTTAACACTGAATTAAACCACACTTTTAAAGTGTATGCTTTGCTTAGAAACATCTAGCTAAGTAAATACAGTAGATAATGTGACACTAATAGTAAACTCGATACCCATCCAAACACAGAGACCTCAATATTGGTACACAATGACAGGAACATTTCGAACAACTCCAAATGTCACAAAATGGAAAAGTTACAAAATCCTAACAAAAGCAATGATAAAACAGTGTAAATAGAGCTGGAAGACAACGAAATATCAACCGTATTAATTATTCAAGCCCCATGATGGAAACACCAGTCAGAAGTAGTTTTGCTTAATTTTATAATGTTAATATATAGTATGCATTAATTATACACTATACAAGCTTGAATTGAGAACTAATATAGAATTACCTTAGGGTTATTTATCTTTTTGGGAAATATCATTTACCCTTTGTTTCTAGACCCTCTTTGGGAATTTATTGTGTTGACTCCTTAGAACAATTGGAGATTCTGTATGGAATTACTTGACTAATTAGATGAAGCATTAAGTGTATTCCTCGACTGAGCTCTCATTTCTCCAACTGGGTTCTCTACCTTCTCCTACATTCAGCATTTAGTAACTCTTGAGTTCAGTGAATTGTTAACTGGCGACTTGCTCTGATTGGATCATTTGAATCAGTGAGTTGTTGACTTCAGAACAGATGCAATCCTATCGGTCCAATTCAAATTAATCATTCAGTGCGAATTGTAAATCGAACACAGCTACATGACAACAAAATACAACCTATATAGTAGTTTGGAAAGCTCGCATGGCAATGATGGTCCGAAACACAATCGCGTGTCCCAAACAAAATACTTTTGTGTTTAAACTGATTTTAAAAATAGCACAACATTGCTTTAGCAAAGATCTTAGCAAAACTTCTTTCTTCATTTATAATAACTTCTACAAATAAATAATTCTTCAACATCAAGAACGATAGTACCTACAAATGTATGCATGTACGCAACTGTTGTAAATACTGCAGACAATTTAGCGTGACAACTTTTTCTTCACATTTAAAACACAAGTTGTGTAAAAAAAAAAACATTTAGTGAACCCAAAACAAGATATGGACTCACCACAGCATTGCTGAATCTACTCTACAATCCTAATAAATGTTTGAGTATTTTTTTTACATGACAACGAATGTTTGATGCCAACTGTTTTCACAGCTGGTCTTAACACTTCAAATGAAACCAACATGCAGTTGTTCATGTACTTATTAGGTTGCTAGGTTACATTGGTTAACCCTTTGAACTGTTTTCAGAGGATTCAGTTATTTTTATAGCCAGGACAAGAACTAATATAAAAACTAATTATAGTGGGAGCATATCATCACATAGCAAGTAAAGTTTGATCTTGCAAATACGCCTCTTCCCTGTGATTATGATTCATGTAAGGATCAGACTATCATGTCAAAAACATCTTTATATTAAAATTTCATGTTTTGGTTAGACTGCAGACATTTTAACAAATAACTAGGTTGGTCACACCATGGTAGTGAATGTCATTTGGTGACTCAGCCATTAAAAAAAATATATATCATTACATCAGTACAAAGTTCAATGCAGATTTTCTGTAATAAAACCCGACTCAGTCGTGGCACAAGGGACTTATGCTTTTAATTGGCCTGGGTTCTGCTGAGAAATGAGTTCTATATCTGGATGTCCAACATTGGCGGGACCAAGCACACGCAAGGTAGTGTTTACTTTCGCATTGTTGAACCAAATCCGCTGGAAAACAAACTGCCCTTGCATCTGACCTGCAGTATTCACAAAAAAAAAAAAAAAAAAACTGCAGCAAATGATGGCCTTATTTAGACACACGCAACAAGGCTTTAAGTCCACACAGACATTTTCAATGTTATGTGAAGGAAAAAAGATCTAATAAACTGTTTACTGCTATTATTTTGCTGCTATTGATGATGGGTTTTAAAAAGGAACTGCCTAATTTTCCATAAAAAGTGTCATTTGGATTGGCAATATGGCTTTCACTCTTTGAAGACTGGCAGCACATGCAGCTTGAAAAAAAAAGACGACATACTGCGACTGCTTTTAGCTGCTCATCACAATGTCATCTGACTCCCTGTGGGATGTAATAATGGCATAGACTCTCACTTCTGATGAATTTGCACAGTCACTCCTATTGTAACACTGCCATGGGTGAATGCCTTGACAAAATGAAAGACTGAGGTGTCTGACACATTTGAATTCTGAATCTCATTCTGAATGACTTACAATAACAATAGGTTTTAAAAAAATACGTTACTATGCAAATTTACTGAGGAAATGTTATGGTTGTAGAATTTAAAAACAAAAAATACAATGTTGTTACATTGCTAATCATTCTATATGCTTTTGTGCTTCTTTATGATGTTTTTCTTGCAATACCACAAAGTCATGGTTGGGTGTTTCTTCAACTATGGGCACTCTTATGTCCCCTTTTATGGAGCGATCTTATAGAAAAAGAACCATTATTCTTTGCTATATGAAGGTTTCAACTTTTTAATGTGCCTTTATTCAGTGCTAGCTATGGAATTAGTCTTAGCAAGACAAAGGTTAGCTATCATATTATTCCTCCCTAAAAAAAAGGCATTCAAAAATAGTTGCATTTATTTTCATAGGTCTCAAGACCTCTATTTAAAATGTAGGCCTTACTGTCTGTCAAAACACTGAATTATCATGCAAACTAGTTTATCTTGAACCCAAGTGACACTTACATGAAATTAATCAATTTTTGCTGACACAAATATTATTTCACTAATAACAGAGTGATAAACTCAGATTGATTAATAAATTCATTTTATGATCATCATATCCAGGCAGCTTCCCTCCAAGTTAAATATTGCCTCTCAGACCAAGTAATGAACTTAAGAAAAATATAATTAAAATGACATTTAAAGGGCAAGCTGACTAAAACCTATCAATCTATTATTTACTGCAGGGTCTGCAAGGCATATATTATGCCTGAAATTTCATTTCCGTGCTGGAACAACTTGTGAAAATCAAAGGCAGCGCACCTGTCCTGAGGGATTTGAAGAATTATAGGACAGATTCATTTATTTTTAGCTGACTTTGTCAGCAGGTTAAATGTCACCATGGAACATTACTTAACATTTCATATGTGCAAGTCCAAGGGTATAGGCTAAGTCTTTATAACATCAAATTGACTTGTCCACATTTTATGTATTGCATGCTTTTCTCGGAAATGGACGTCTATAGATTCAGGGCTCCAGACTAACTTTTTTTACTAGGAGCGCTGTTGCCCCTGAAATTTTTCAGAAAATTTAGGGGCACAAATCTGCTTGCAAAGCAATTATTCAAATTTCCATATATATATATATATATATATATATATATATATATATATATATATATACACATACATATATCAAAATAATATAAATTGTTATTTTGAAAGGTGTTTTCTGAGAAGAAAACTTTACCATTTCTGAATGACTCACCATCTACATTTACGAAACCTGGATGTTACGACCTGCTCCGAGACAGATGAAGATCCAAATACAGCTTTATTCAAGAATAGTCGTATAGGCAGGGTCAAGAATCAGCAGATGGGACAATGGAGAATACACAGAGGGAATCCAAGAAACAGGCAGAGGTCAGGACAGGCAGCAATAATCAGAGTCCAAGAACAATCCAAAGTCAAAAACAAACAAAGGAAACCGCTCACAAATGCAGACACAAATACAACAAGACTTCGCAATAAGTGAATGTGAACACGAGCTATTTATGGTGGGAACTAAACAAGATAATGAGAAACAGGTGAATGAGATGAATGCTGATTAGTCCGGGCAGTGAGTTATGGGAAATGTAGTTTGTGAGTGAAACATGATCGTCTGGTGTGGAGTGCCCTCTGGTGTCTCTCAAGGGCACTCCAGCTGGTAACGTTACACTGGAATATTTATAGATTTGTAATTTAGTAGAACAGCACCAAAACCAGCAGCGCAAGTATTTCCTATAGCTGTTTCGCGGTTTCAGCCTCAGATGTTTGTGGTCTTGGGATGACAGTGACTCACAAGCTGTTTGGAAGTGTTGGAGGAGAAATGTAGAGTGTGTGCAAAATAAGAGCAAGCCAAACTCAGGCCTGTTGGTGAACTACGAAAGAAACTGATATGAAGACAAGTAGAAAAACAACAGTAAAATATGGAGTTTAACCTGTCGTACACTTTATTCAGAGAGCCAAAACACATATACCGCATTCTGAATGGTTTAGCAAACGCTTTAAATTATTTACCTTAAAATACAAACCGTGAAATTCATTGAAATAACAGCTGCTGTTCATTTATATGTGCAACATTTGTATTTGGTTAAACCATTCGGTCTCTTTCCTCTGTGGAGTCTTGGGTTCTGACTCCAGTGGGCTGTAAAAAAGGTGATTTTTGAGGAACTAGGCCTAAGCCAAATAAAAAGTATAAAGATAATATTTAAGGTAAGAATTGGACCTGAAATTAAAAGGCAGGTGTTTAAAACTACACTCTTGGCGACAAACTGAACAAAACGTGGATTTTTAATACACCTCTGACATCAAGTGAAAACACCACAAGAGAGAAGTTCTACAGCCACATAACTACTGTATGTCTTCAAATAAGATTTTGACATTTTTGCAGACATTGCAGAAAGGGGACGCCAATCAAAAGGTTGCTTGAAATAAAATTAAGGGCTTCACTTTATTTTGATTTTAAGCTCTCTCTCTCTGGTTAATTCATTCGAATTCATTAAAAAAACATATATATTGGGCTACTTTATTTCACTTCAGATTTCTAGATCTGATGTAGATAAACAAAAAAATATTTCGTTTTTATTGACTACTATCTGTTCCGTCAGATTTCGCCCTGCAAAACATTCATGAGTCATGACAGTTGTTATCTTGTTAACTTTATGTTGCTTTATAATGCTTTTGTGGGGCTTAACAATAACACAGAATAGTATACGTACAATATCGGATTTAGATTGGTCTCGTCTGACCGATACCCGATCCGGCCAAGAATGGTATCGGAGCCGATACCGACTAAGTATCAGATCGGCGCATCCCTAGTTAGAATAAGTTGGCATGTACTTGCAAAGTTACTTTGTTTTCAAGTTACTACAGCCAGCAGCCATATCACCCTGTATCCCAAGAGTGGTTGCCCTCTGGAGCTAAGCAGGGTTGAGCCTGGTTAGTACCTGGATGGGAGACCTCCTGGGAAAACCAGGTTGCTGCTGGAAGAGGTGTAATGAGGCCAGCAGGGGGCGCTCACCCTGTGGTCTTTGTGGGTCATAACGCCCCAATATAGTGACGGGGACACTGTACTGTCAAAGAGCACCATCCTTCGGATGAGACGTTAAAAACCGAGGTCCTGACTCTCTCTGGTCATTAAAAATCCCAAGAGTAGGGGTGTAACCCTGGTGTCCTGGCCACATTCCACCCATTGACCCTTGCCAATCATGGCCTCCTAATAATTCCCATTCATTGAATTGGCTCTATCACTCTCTCTCCTCTCCACTAGCTGGTGTGTGGTGAGCGCACTGGCGCTGTTGTACTGTGACTGCCGTCGCATCATCCAAGTGGATGCTGCACACTGGTGGTGGTTGAGACCCCCTGATATGACTGTAAAGCGCTTTGGGTGTACAGTATATGAACGCGCTGTATAAAATGCCTCATTCTATTCTATTCTACTTATAGTTAGTAGAATGTCTGGGACCATCACAAAAGTTAGCAGATATTAAGCACAGTCTACTATTACTCTAATGAGAGTTAATTGACAAGTTGCAAAGTTACTTATAGGCAACAGAATGTTCAAAAGGGACCATCAAAATCAAATGTTACCAAATTGAGCAACTGAATTTTGGCATTTACATGAACAGCTAATTTTATTTACATTCATTTGTTTTACCAAATGCCATACTCTATATAATTCATTATAATTTGAAATTGTCTTAAAATTGCATGCAATTTTATTGCATAAAACTTATCTGTAAAAATGCATCTTTTGTGGTATATAGGCTTCTTCCATTATGCACCCCATGCAGGCCCAAAAATGAAACTCAGCCTGTGTGCTAAATAGCTAATGGTTATAGGGCTTATGTAATGTTAATTACATTTTAAGTTTGCAATGGAAACCATATGTTATTATGCTACATCCGAGTATAAAAAGTGACTCTTTCTCCAATTGCAAGCAACCCAAGAAAGTGTCATCCTGCTCTTTGGAATAACAAGTGCCTTTCGATCAGTGGTGCTTTCACAGGCTAATTAATTACTAGTAAAAAGCCTGTGGCTAATCTCAATTGGAAGCAGGCAAGGTTTTGGACCCCTGACAGCTGGTTGGGGCAACTGAGACTTCTTATCATAGAAGGATCTGGCAACCCGCCCCAGCAGCTTGCTTGAAAATGGGGCGTATAATTACCTTGTCCAGCGCAGTGAGGCAGGACACGCTTAGATAGTAAGTGACAGCGTCACCCAGAAAAACAATACCATATAGGCTAAAAGATTACATATATTTTCTCCTCTCATCATTTTATGACATTCTGCTCCCATAAAAACTCTCATGTCTACGACTGCAGTAGTTTCTGTAGGCGATTGTGCAAGCATCAACTCATGTGGTCTTGCCCACATTCTCCACTTACAGGCTATTTACAGGTAATTCTTAAGTTGACACTTCTCTCACTTTACAGCATAACACTTCATACGCATTACTCAGGCTCCTTTTCTATCGATATCATTTACATTCTTGGAACAAATTTCAACATCTTTTGCAGACCTGAAATAAGAGCAGACTCAGGGACACACGCAGCTTGGCACAAGACTTGGAAGTTAAAACACTGCATTGGCTTATAACCTTAAGGATTTAGATATGCTGTAATACTCAATACACTGGATTAATCTATCTAATATCAAGCACAAAAATATGAATACGCCTATAACATAAAAAGGTCTATAACACAATACATTACATAAAATACAATTCATTGTATTATGATGGACATCTACACAATTTTTACATTAAATATTGGTTTAACAGCACTACAGATATCGGGAAATTTTCATTTTTGACTATAAAAAGGGTTATTGCTGCTAAATTCCTAAACACGAAAATCCTTGATTTGTTCATTAGTAACCTTTCCATTTTAAAATGACAAAAGACAGGTATATAATCCGGGAACCTCAAAGACCTCAACTAAGGTTGTGCTTTATTCAGAATTGATTTGAAAATGCCTTTACATAATTCACTACCTGCATTTGAATTGTATTTGAAATAAGGAAGCTTAAATAGATTAAATATTAAATAGAGATTTTAAAGTTGGCTTCACAAAGCCTTTGTTTAACAGATTTAATAATGTTTAAAAAGTCTTAAGGTTTATAGATAGATAGATAGATAGATAGATAGATAGATAGATAGATAGATAGATAGATAGATGATAGATAGATAGATAGATAGATAGATAGATAGATAGATAGATAGATAGATAGATAGATAGATAGATAGATAGATAGATAGATGGTTGAAGTAATAAAATCACTTTCATGTCGGTCGGTAATATCCTTCATCAGGCAAGCATTTATCAGTGAAATATGTCTAGCAAAGCACACAGTATAGCCTAGCTAATATTTTCTATAAATCCATCGGTTGCTATAGTAACGACTTTAGCACAATGCCAAGAGACTTTCCTCTACAACAACTGAAATTAGCTGTCAGCATGGAAAGAGAGGACAGAAAACTGGAAATTTTGCTTCTGTCCATCATGTCAATCATGATATTTTTGTGTCATGGTTCTCATTATGCATTTCATACAAAAGTAGGTCCTGTGTTTATTTACACAATCACCCATATGCATCTGAAACCGCTCTGTCGTTCACTCATTCACCACTCATTCTCCATCAAACACAGTTGAAGCCTATCGTGAGTTAAAACAAGATTTCACTGACAACAACACAAACTACTTGAAAACCTAACTTCAGACTGAGTTCAATCGGAAATGCACAAATGAATTTCATGTGTTTTTTGCTGATCAGACAACAAACAACTAAACAGACTTTAGCTGAATAAACAAAAAAAAGCACTTTTTTGCGGCCTGTCTGAACAAAGCCAAAGAAACCCATCTATTTTCTCAGAAGGACAGGCTAATGGCTTGTTACAACCAACTCCTTTGTTCATGTGCAGTCTGGCCTGTGATTACTCTCACTCTCTCTTCTTCTCACTGTTTCCATGCGCTTTCAGAACTTCTAGGCTTATGGAAATTGCTCCAGCGGGTACCGTTTGACTCTTCCACTGTGAGGGGTTAGTGCTAGAATCAGAGACAGTAACTGATGTTGTTGTAAATCACAAATGAAAATAATTGTAAATGAACCCTTTGCTCTACATTTGTATATTTCATAAAGCAACATGATTCATAAAGTAAACAAGTGCTTTTCTGTGAAGTGCTTTTGTGTAAAGTAGACAAATCAAATCTGAGTCCAGATTGTCACACTGCAACTTTTAGAGGAAAGGCAAACCTTTTCTTTCTGCCAAATAAAATCATTGATTTTCGTCTTATTGTGACTAAATTCATGAGGAGCTGATAAGGGTGAATCACCCATTGCCTTTTGACAGCTTGGCAGTAAACATCTGTGAGCATTTTCTTTCAAATGGTAAATGGACTGCATTTATATAGCGCTTTCACAGACCCAATGGCCACCAAAGCGCTTTACATTTTGCCTCACATTCACCCATTCAAATCCGTCGTTGAATTATCTAATCGTTTAGCGCCATCAAGTGGAAGGTTAGTGTAAGGTCACGTGTGATTCTTAAAGAGATAGTTCACCCGTAAATGAAGAGGCTGTCATCATTTACTCACCCTCATCTCGTTAATGCAATAAAGAAGATATATTTTGAATTACTTTTTTTTGTTAAAATAATGAAGGTTAATGGGGTCCAAAACAAAAACAAAAATTCGCGGAAGAAAGGAAATCATGTACAGGTTTTTAGAACAACACTGCACATTACAAATATCAAACCAATATTAGAGAAAAATGTTCAGATGTGTGAACTTTCAAAATTTGCTAAATATTCTCAGCAGCATGAGATGAAAATAAACTAAAATGTAAAGAGCCACAAACATGTCTGAATAAACACAAGTAAAAACAAAACAAAATAAACAATCTGTACAATTTATTCTGAACGAAGTGCATGCTGGGAACTCAAGTAGGCCTATAGCATAATTTAGGCTGCATTATTAAAATCATTACAATTATCCCATTCCCAAGTTCCCAACTTCTCTGAATTTACCTACTTGTGATTAAACTAATAAAGCTTTTATTAGTTCTCTGAATTTACCTACTTGTGATTAAACTAATAAAGCTTTTATTAGTTCTCTGAATTTACCTACTTGTGATTAAACTAATAAAAGTAATAAAGCTCACACTCTCCAAAAATAATGACTATAAAGCAGAATGAGCGGAAAAAAACAACATGTTGATATAACAAAATGTATATTATTTTATATATATATATATATATATATATATATATATATATATATATATATATTATATATATATATTAGGGGTGTCAGTTAAACGCGTTATTAACGGCGTTAACGCAAACCCATTTTAACGGCGTCAAATTTTTTTATCGCGAGATTAACGTTCTTTTTGGCCTAGCAAACTTTGTAGTTTTTTACATGCTTTTGCAACAGGATGCGGCATGCGCGGCGCTGCGCTATGAAACCCATTCATTTCAATCATGATTTCAATGGCTTAAGTTGCGCCGCGCGAGGACGTTTTGTTGCTTTCTCAACCAAAGCCCAAGCGCAGTGGCGCGCACGCCACGGTCAAAGTTCGAAATAGTTGAACTTTTTACGCTGCGCATTCTTCGTCCTGTCTGAAAGTTAAACTACAACACCACACCGGATCTAGCTAGACCGAAAACAACAGGCACGCGCACACGCTTGTTTGGGCTTGCGATCCGGCCAAGGAGAAGTAGGCTGGGTTAACGTTACGTTTTGAGTGAATGACGAGTGCGAGACGCCGAAATGGATGGCAATAAGATTCTGAATGGAAAGTTTACTTTTAAAAAGTTGTCAAATGGTTCCATTGACAAGACCAAAGTGATCTGTGTGTTTTGTCCTTGTGAACTGAGCTATCATCGCAGCACGTCCAGTCTGAAATATCACTTGATGGCCACACACACACACACACACACACTGTGCAACTATGACATTAATGCGATTAATCGCGATTAAATATTTTAATCGTTTGACAGCACTAATATATATATTATATATATATTATATATACACACGGGTCCACCCGGGTCCTAATCGCCTCGCTTTGTGTGGGCCTCAAACCCGGGTCTCCGGTATTAGAGTCAGGCGTTCTAACAAGGAGGCTAAAGCCTGCAGCCTCCAACATCTGTCGCCAGAGAGCATTTTGAAATCAGAGGAGTGAGGTTTACTTGCACAGCAACTAGCTGGCCTCCGTTACACATATAAAAAAAACATGTTATATGACAAATTGCATATACTGTGTGTATATATATATATATCACTCATTCTACTTTACAGGCATTATAGAGCCCCCATCACCACTTCCTGGTTAAAATATGTCCTTTGCAAAACCACAAACCCCCACTAGCCAGTGTTCATTCTCTCTATCGATCATGCACCACCACAGATGCATGTGCATATGCAACTGTGCAACTATATGTCAAAGAGAAAACAGAGAAATCATGTTTGGGAAAAGGGAAATATTTGCATTGTTCTCTGACACAAAATGCTGATTTATGCTAAATAAGGGGTCAGACGTTCACAAGTATAGTGAAACATCTCTAGTACAGGTAGTAACCTGATCTGATGCACATACCCCACATATAGAGAACAGTCTGTGCTTTACAGACAGGAAAACCAACGTGGCCTTAATTGGCACTGCTAATAAATGAAAGAATGTGTTAGTGCATAACAGGGCTGGGGGTTCCAAACACTACTAACTAGCACAAAACAACTACTACTGGTCCTAGTAACATACAATAATCTAAATACATGACATACAGCATCTCAGTGCCAACATTTGCAATATTAACAACATTAGCTCAGCACAAAAGTATTTTTTAAATAGTTTGAAGTTACCTCAAATTTGCGGTAAGTGTACAATTCATGCGTCTGTTTACTGCCTAAAGAATCCACTAGGTGGCACTGTGCATTAGGCACTACATTCATTCAACTTTCTAGAAATAATTAGGCTATATTCTGGTAGCTGTGGTATAGGTGGAAACAACGGCAATGGTAACTTTTGTTAGTAGCACTCTATTTATCATTCATGAACAGTACATTATATTTCTATTTTGGATTATTATAGCCCATGTAACGTTACGTTAGCTATCTGTATTCTGTTAAGAAGCGTTTGCTATACGAGGATAAAATATTTGTATACAGCATAAAATAGAACAGTGAAGGAAATTTTAAGTTGGGAAATAATAATTTTGAACTATTTGCAAAGAATATTTAAATTAAAATATGAACACATAGCCTACTTTTATTTGTATGCGTAGGCCTATGTCGAAAACGTAAACGTTTCTTGTCTAGTCACGATCATTTAATTTTAAACCGTCCATATTTGAGACAAAAAGTCGAGTAGTTTGCACCACTGGATGTTATTCTCGGTCGTTTAATATTTCTATCGTAAAACAGTTGACATGTACGCTATTATGTTTCGCTTTTTGAATATTACCTCTTTCAACGCTAAACCAAACTGATGCTCTGCTTCTGTGACTGGCAAACCCCGCCTACTTTGATTTGATTGGCCATCTCAATCATTTTGGTGAGCGCTGTTGGACCACTAGGTTGACCAGACTAAAATGTAACTTTTAAACCTCTTTGTCATCCAAACAATATACAGAGCGCTGCGTAATAGGGTGCAACAGACCAGTATAAGAAATTTAAATATTAAATTCACTACTCTGTCATTTTATACGTAATAATATGCACGTCCAACTTCCGCGTGCGTTCCTCCGTTGCTATAGGAACAGACGGATGCAGGTCCACGTGGACGCAAGTGTCCCTCCCCGTGAACGCGCAGCAGTGAGTGTTTGATCAAACTTGTCGCCAGCTTTCTTTCTGTTCTCATGGGTCCTTAACGCGGTCAGCTTCAGTTTCAGGATCTTCTGGACGTTCAATTAAACTTCAGCCTCAGTCTTTGCTTAGCAGAAATCCGCTGCAGTCAATGTCACTTCAAGATTGTGAGAAAAAGTTTCACTCTCAATAGTAGGTAGACTACTTTTCAATAAGAGATTGTGGCTTCATGGGTGGATTTTATGAAGTAACATCAACGGCTGCCTGGTTAAAGGTAAAGTTTTTTTTTCTTTCACCTAGATCTGCGTTTAACTTAACCATTTCTGCGTTCGTGCTTTAGCAACTCTGAACAGGAAGTGTGAAAGAAAGAAAGAGTGTGAAGGAATCTCCTACTGAGAGGAGGAAACTAGTGTTCCTGTTTTCATCAACTGCTTGTAGAGTTGCATATTGTTTTGTTACACACGACTTTTTCCACTTTTGTCCATCTGTGAAAGTGCATTTTTGTCTTTGACATTGCACTTCACTTTCTATGTGACAGGCAAGAACAGTGTTGCCTATTTAGTAACACAACTGTTTTGTTCTCCTTTAAATTTAGAGACTCCCTAGGCATCATCTTTAGCTATTGTGTCAGTCCAGTGTTTTCTAACTAGACTGGCAAGAAAAACTTTCTTGATACAACATAATGTTTGCATAGTGTAAGATCTTTGTTGAACCTACAGGGACACACAAACTGTGGATGGCTTGTGCTGAACTAAAGAATCAGCTGATGATAGTGTTCCTGTAAATTTACTGTACTGTATATAGGCTACTATAATCAACATATGAAGTGGATCAAAACCTTTCATCAAAGTTATACATGAATTTTGAGCAATACCCTTTTTGTCTTAGGACAACTTTGATTAACTTTTTTGATCCACTTCAAATGTTGACTACTGTAAATCCAGTCTGTTTTTTAGACATGATATTTAAGTTTGTCCACACACTTAAACTGTTTGAACTTCATAGTACAGTACAGTGTTCTCTTCATTAACATGGCGGCATAGATAAATGTTTCATGCAAAGCAGTAATGATATTCCTTCTGAAGGAAGTTCACAAAAGGATGAAGTAGCTCTGGTGAAAGGACAACTCAATAGGCTAAGATCAACTTATTTTATTTTCCTGAAATGTAGTAAAGAATTTACAAATAATTCAAAGAAATGTCTATAGATAGACTGGGGTTCTTTAAACTTTATCAGGTCAGGTGACCATTTGTTACATACAGTACATTACCATTCAGAAGTCTGAGGTCAGTAAGATTTTTAAAAATACTTTTATTCAGCAAAGACACATTAAATTGATCAAACGTGCTGGTTAATATATGTTAAAATTAAATTTCAATTAAATACTTTTTAACTTTCTATTCATCAAATAATCCTGAAAATATTAAGCATGTTTTCAACATTGATAACAATAAGAAATGTTTCTTTGGCACCAAATCAGCATATTAGAATGATTTCTGAAGGATCACTGAAGACTGGAGTAATGATGCTGAAATTCAGCTTTGCCATCACAGGCATAAATTACACTTTAAACTGGAAAACAGTTATTTTAAATTGTGATTATATTTCACAATTTTACTGTTTTATTGTATTTTTTATCAATACAATTACAGCCTTGGTGAGCATATGCTATTTCTTTCAAAAACATTAAAAAAAAAAAAAAATCTTACTGAACCCAAACGTTTGAACTGGCGTGCATTGTATAAAACGGAATGTTGCATTTTAATTCTGGCCTATAATTACATATGTAAGGACAATACAAATATGGTATTACTGTATATTTCATTATGATACTTACATTGTAAAGCCTTTAAAATAATTGTAGTTGATACAGAGTCTTCACATTACATTTGACCTGTAGCTGGGTCACTGTTCCCTATAGCTCAAATTTTACATTTTGTTAATATTATTTTTTCTGAAGAAAGACAAACATAAATATTAACAAAAAATATGAAATGCCATGCAATAATTCACTATTTTTTAGAGGGGGGTCAAAATAAAAATGTTCACCAATTACTGGGGGAGAAAATGACTTTAGAAAGATGGCAGCATCATTTTATTTTTACACAGATAGGTTGGTATATTAGTAAATTCTGTTGTCTTTAGTTTAGTTAATCCTTGTTGCCTGAATGTCATAAGAATGAATCATGTTAAAGGTGAAAATGTGTCTTTATTTATTCACACAAAAACAGCAATGTTAATATCTTGACATTTTAGAGTCTAAAAATATACTGTTAAGAAAAGGAAAAACATGGCTATTTAGCTAGATGATGCAATACCTTTTTCTCACTTTTGTATTACAGAAATATGCACATCTCTGGAAGGAAGTTAATGTGCCTCAACTTGGCCTTTTCGGTGTATTTTTGGTACTAAATAATTGTTAAAATTTGTACGATTAATAGTTATTTTCATAAAAGAAAAGAAGATACAATCCTAGTTTCAACATTATTTATTCTTTAGACATTCCTCTTTAAATACAATAAGTATCATTTGTTTGAAAATACATCCACATTTGATTTTTGACAATTGAAAATGGGTAAAGGTAAACAATTTGCCCATGGAGCTGCATTGAAAGCACTATATCTCTTGGAATTAACCATATAGGGCCTTTTAAAATGAACTTACTGTACCAAAAGAAAGTTTAAGAAGCAGAATCTAAAAGGATATTGAGATATCTTTAATACTTCTTGAGTTACAGGTATGCACACCTTTAAGAAGAATGCTTTTTCCCCCTTTTTTTTTTAAAAAATTGTCACCATTGGAATGTAGCATAATGAAATATATCAACATCAACATATCAACATATTTAACTAGTGACATACCAATCTCCTTAAAAATAATTTGATGCTGCCCCCCCCCCCCCATTTTGACCCTACAGTAATTTTGGATTACTCAAATATTCATCCAAATCCATCTATTATTTTGGCATTCATCACTATTAATGTTTGTCTTTCTTCAGAAAAAAATATGAACAAAATCACAAATGTGGAAGCATTTATCTGAACTTTGTGTTTTTAATAATTTTCCCCAAAATGAGTTAGATCTAGTCTTGTTGAAGACCTTGTGACATAAATTTGCCTGTGGCTGACATGATTTTGGTCTTTCCTTGGGCTAGTTTGGAGTTTGTGATTATTAGTCAGGTTTATAAGGCCACTGAAAGCATCATTCGGTTTCACAGCAAACTTTTGGATTTCCCAGTCAATACCCCATACGAAATGCACAGCACCACTCTGTGGCATGGCTTGTCAGGTTCCATCAATCCCATTAACGTTCAGCTTGTGGTCACTGAACAAATAACGTGTATTCCATTAATAAGAAGCACGGTGTTCCAGTCCACTAGTTTCTGCTATTCTTGGCAGCCAAGGACTGATTGCTTTTTTTGTCTCTCCAGATTGTTTTATCCAACAAGACCCTGATGAAAGTCATATGCAAGTGCCACACATAGTTTGTGGGGGTTGATGTAGTCATAATTAAAGTTCCTTTCAAAATTTTTGGGAGAGGCATGACATTTTTTACTAGTTTTTACTAGAACCCATCTTAAAGTAATTTTACATGTAATACGCTCATATCTATGTACAGTGCAAAATAATTACAAACAATATGTATGTTCACTCCAAAGTTGCGAATTTAACTTTAAATTTTATAAAACATTTATGAATAAAACACTGTTTCCATCCCTTGGTCAAGATTTAAAAAAAAAAAAAGTTACTTCCTGGGAAATTGGTGCAAAATATCTGAGATAAAAATGGAAGTTGTTGTATATAAATGTAACGAATTAGGTATAATTATTATTATTATTAGCCGTCTAAGGGTACATTTACATGACAACGATGTATTAAAACAGCGTTTTTCGTGTACAGACGAACAACCATGAAAAAAGACTAAAAACGCTGCATTATACATGCCAGGCCAGTAGTTGGCGACATCACTTTGTAAAGATCACTACACACCTGTAGATTGAACATAAGCAACAGCATAGCAACATGATTATAATAACAACCAGCAAATCATCTTAGAAACCACATAGAAACACACTGGCAACCACTCACAACATCCTAGCATTGTGGCAGCAAGTTTTAAAGCATGTGCACCACTAACGGAAAATGCCGTTACTATTAGGCGATAGTTGTTGTTTTTTTCTTGTTTGTTTGTTTTTTGTAATATAACTGTTTTTAAAATAAGTTTCTTATGCTCACCAATGCTGCATTTATTTGTACAAAATAGGCTACATAAAAAACAAGCAAAAACAGTAATATTGTAAAAAAATAATAATATTATTACTTTTTTATATAGATTTTTAAAAATGTAATTGATTCCTGTGATGGCAAAGCTGAATTTTCAGTCTCACATGATCCTTCAGAAATCATTCTAGTATTCTACTGATTTGCTGCTCAAGAAACATTGTTATTACTATCATCAATGTTGAAAACACTTGTGCTGATGTATTCGTTTTTGTAACGCCTTACAGACCACTAACTTTTGAACACAGCTCTCTAGCAATTGAAAGCAGATCCATCTGTGGTTTCTCCTCTTTAATATAATTTTCTGTAAATACAGCAATTTATGACAATTCAGCTATAACATATCAAATTTGCTGTAAATGCAATGATGCTTTCTCTGAATTCAGAAAATGGACAAGTTTATGACCCTCTTTACTCGAAAAACGTAACCTGTCTAAATTACACCTTGGCGCTTTCTCTCTATCTGTCGCTCTCTTTCTTTTTAATGCTCTTTCTTTTCCTGTGCCCATCTCCGTGCCCTCGTTGTCTAATTAAAGAGGTGGTTGCTAAGAGATGGTGCTTGGCGGCACTCTAAGAGGATGTGATGTGGTGTAACTCAAAAGCTTTGTTCTCTCTCTCTGCTCTTCTCTTCTGTCAAGGGCTGACCCATGTGAGGAAGGAGAGTTCGCACACACATACGCACACACAAACACATGGACACCATGGCATCTTTCTCCACCTTCAACACCTGTGGCTCCAAGGTGGATCGGGCGTCCCATCGTAGGGGAGAAGACAGGCAGGGGACGCCCAGTGACAGTGACTGCAGTGATGTGCTTGAGAAGACCAGAGAGTTCTTCCAGATTTGTGACATAGAGAGCAAAGGCTTCATTACACGACGGGATATGCAGGTAAAGATGTTGGGAAGGGAAAAAAACTACATCCATGTGATTTGTGATTAGGGAGTTTTATTGGTAAAGAAGAATGAAAACCCCCAAAATGTATCATCTGGTTTTCCTAGTATTCTTTCAGCTGCGAACCATGAGCTAATTGAGCAAATTTGTGTTCGTTCACCCATTCAATTGTTTACTTGCAACAGAACATAAACGGCGATCTGAATAAAGTAATTTACTTAAAAAAAAAAAAAATAATAATAATAATAATTAATGACACAGATTGTTAAGTATGTAATAGGCAATTTGGTCTTGAAAAACTAAAAATTAAATACAACATGCTTCTGTACTGAAACTTGATTATTTTCTTTTTACCTTGCAAAAAAATAACTAAAAATATATTTTTAAGGGTTCCCACGGTCTTGAAAAACCTGGAAAACCTTGAAATTTCCAGGCCTGAAAAAAATCACTGAAGCTTATCAATCTATCGTCCTATTGATCTGTCATACAGGTTTATTTTAAACTAAAATATTTCATCAACTAAAAATTGTTCTTTGTGAGTGAATTTTATCTCCATCCATCCATCCTACCTATCTATTCTATCTATATTTTACATGTTTATTTGAAGGTCTAAAATATTTCAGCTATCAGATATAAAATATATCAGCTAATATATATTATATACAGCAATATATACTATTATATACATAATAGGGTGGATTTTCAGCTTCTTCTTGCGGATGTCAGAATCGAAGGAGCATGTGAGACCGTCCTGGAATTGGGGTGGGCGTTTTGAGACCACCCCTTCAGTCGTATTATTGTGCAGATTCGATCACCTCTTCCATTGATTGTACAGGCTTTCTTTGAAGTCCTGCCCTGAAGAGCCTCTTTCAAAAGCATCACAGCTTTGATCTAGTGTCTGTGGAACATGCATTAATAAACATTGGTTCCTCATCTTTATTTAAATTTGTGCATCTTTATTTAAATTGTGGCTCTTATTATTTCAACCAGTTCGGAAATGGATCACACGGTTTTAAATCAATCTATTAAATCTTTGTGAACATGCTATGAAAACTGTGACAAAACATTTACGTCTTTGACAAAATAACTTGCATCATGGGTCAACCACATGTTGGTCTGGCAGAAAACGCTGACAACACTATTGGTGTTTCAAAGAGAAGCTTTTTTTCTAAACCTTCAGGCTGTTAAAAACAAAGCTACAGGTTTATTACTGTTGTTAGAAGCTGTCACGTTGGTTTGCGGAGGAAAAGGGTGATGGCTCACAGTTTGTGTGCATCTTTACACAAATGTTTTCACATGTCCGTCAGCATTTACAACTGACTTTTACAAGTACAGAAAAAGCCAATGGGTTTTATGGGACAGCTGATACTAGAGAATATCTGAGCAAACATTTGTCAGGTTCCCACACAAGGGTGTGTTATTTGCTTCCTAAGAATAGAAACATTCTTCCTGTGTGTTAACTGGGTTGATCACTGAAAGAAACATTGTTTGTTACTTTCAAGGTGTCAAATGTCAGCCTTGTTTAAAACTTTTGTCATGACACAAATAATCTAGTAAAGAACTGGGGAATATGTGGTTTGGTGAAATTCAGGTCATGCTTCATAAAAAAGGGTTTTGATTTACTTTGTAAGAACAATTAAATTGATTATATTTGACTGGTGGTCTAAACTTATGCATAAAAATGTTTTAAAAAGATCTGTTCATTTATACTCTTAATCTGCTCAGTTTTAGGTGACGCAAAATGCTTTGTGCTTCTCGTAACGTCTGTATCGTTTGTCATGTTGTTGTAGAGGTTAAATGGAGAGCTTCCTCTGAGTGCTGAGGAACTTGAGAATGTCTTTGACACTTTGGACACGGATGCCAATGGATATCTGACCTTCGAGGAGTTCTCTTCTGGCTTTAGTAGGTTTGCAGTGCATTGGCGGTTCAGATTTGAATCCATACAGCAGTCATTTAAAAAGCACACACACTTTTTCCTTGATTTATACTATATGTTGTTTTTTTGGGTTGTCTATATCATTTACTTGCTATTGTGTTTGTCTATTCAGGTGAGTTCATGTTTGGCCCTGGTGTGGCGCCAGTAGAGTCGCATGCAGGTCAGGAGCCGGTCTCAAGAAAGACTCCGGAAGTGCTATACGAGAACCAATGGGAGGAGAGAATCAGCAGAGCAGAGGATGATGAGGAGAAACACTTCTGCATGCTGATGGAGAACCTGGGGGCGAGCAACATCTTTGAAGAGTGAGTGTCATTTCAGTCAGCCACACTTACTGGAAAATCTACCGCCGTTTGAAATGGATCCTATATTTGATTTTCTTTTTTATATGGATCAGTGGACGTTTTCTTGCATGAAACTACACTAGCTAAGATACTGCTTTCATGTTTCAAACGCATTAGTTGTGTATTTATATTCATAATAACTACAGTTATTGTAATTCTAAATGTCATAATCATATAATTTAAATAGTGTATTTACACTAAATTAACAAGCCATAGGAAGTTAACATATGTATATATATATATATGTTGCTTGTTGCTGATTTGACGTTTAATGAATAAATAAGAGACAGCACATTCCCAAACGAAGGCACCTTTGATAAGACAAAGGGATTTTAAAACGGGTCAATTATTGTCTTCTCATTCACCATATGGTCAGTTGAGCCCATTTTTGTAACGCATGACCGGATGCACTTTCAGCAAACTACCGCCACTCCTAAAAGGCAAATGGTGATGGTGGAAGACATCAATTATAAAAGTTCATCCTTCTGACTGACTGTAATCCTTGTGTACAGTTATTGCTTTTTCAAAGGGGAGCTGACAGTTTGGATTAGATTCTGATATGCATTTCTAGTCTCAAACTTAACGGCCACCGACTGCTTGCTGAACGTCTGATGCATATGGCACACAATACTTCAGGAGTTTTAGAGTCGCCATCTGATTGGTTGAATTCTCCAGGATTAACGGGAGACATGTGTGTCGCGTTCTTTAACGGTCCGTCTGGAAACAAAGCCGTCATAATGCCAAATTGCTGTGTTTACAGCTGTGACAGTAAGCACTTATCAGGATCAACTAAATGTTGGATTTTCAAAAGTATGTGACGTTACCAGCACCATTGTTGCAGTCTGTTATTGTGGAGACATCGACTTTACATTTTCACGCTCCTAAACATGACGCGGAACAAAATTAACTGTGACTTGTGATAACTTGTGATTGGAAGTGAGCATCCCTATGCCCTCCTCACTCCAGGGCAGAAAAAGGGCAGAAAATGACCATCAATAATTAATTTACTTCCTTGAAGTGAGCATTGCATGTTCCCTTTGCTAACGGACCTGTGGAAGGGCCCTTCGTGAAAGGATTTAGTTGTTCACTTTCGTTTAGAACGCGCCTACAAATGGCACCCTCTTCCAAAGTGCCCTTCAAGGGTGCAAAAACGACATTTGGAATTCACCCATAATCTTGGGCCGTCCTTGGCCAATAAAAGCTGCTATGGAGTTAGTCTGGCTACGCGAGACTAATGCATCTTATATATCAGCATAAATATACGGAGCCCCTAAACGGACATGGTGGAAAAAAATGGAGGAAAAATAATAAGTGAAGTCAATGCTTTTGAGTTCCCCAGAGAAACTTTGCGTTTGATCGCAAAACATGTGCGTTTGCTTGCAAAACCTTCTGATCTCTTTGTGAGCAATCGCAAAGTTTCTCGGCGAAACGCAAAACATTTACGAGAGAACGCTAAAGCATTGACAAATATTTTTAACTCCATCTTATATTGCTTTCCTTCACCATGTCCCTTTAGGGGCTCTGTATAAATACATCCTTTTGTTTAAGTTTTATTTTTACATAGTCGTGATGTGCAGTTTTGATTTCCTTTCTGGAGACCTATTGCTATTGTGAGCTTTTCTTTTCTACAGAAAACTCGGTTAATTATCATCATTATTGAGAAATAATTAATTTCCAAGACCCGGGTTACTTTACTGAAAATATTATTGTAAAATTAAGAGTTTTGAGTTTCTTACTTTGGGCCTTTGTATATTTATAGACATTTTTAACAGTGGCCTCAAACATTTAATATAGTGCAGTGCTTGTTGGAGCACATTGTTTGTGGAGTGTGATGCAAGATACTACAATAGATAAAAGTTAAAAACTGAGTGGTGGTTTTTTTGTTTTGTTTTTTTTTTACAAACAATAATTTTGTAAGATATATGATGCAGTAAGTGTGTTGTGATGTCTCAGTCCAGGAGAGGTGCGGAGTCTTTGGGCCCAGCTCAGAAGAGACGAGCCTCACCTCCTGTCCAATTTTGAGGAATTCCTTTCCAGGGTCACTTATCAGATCAAAGAGGCCAACCAGGAGAGGAAAGAGATGGAGACTGCCCTTAAAAGGTCAGATATCACTTTAGCACTTTTGTTCCATTTAGAATGTTAACACATCATGCATTTTAAAAATGTTATATTTGTAGTCATATGTACAACAAGACATTACTACCAAAAAACTGTAGTAAAAATGCCTGTACCAAACTGTGATGGGCAACATTATGATGAAAAAAAAATAGTTAAAAGCAGACCGAGACCCATCTTTTCAGTGTTTTCGGTCCACTTGTTTGGTGCACACCAGAGTTCGGATGGCAGCGAGATTGCCGGCTTGATAGCAATGTCTACTGTACCTTTTAAAAGCATATTTTTGGAATATGTCAGTCTGACCTGCCAGTTCTCACATACGCATGGCATTTATTGTAAATGAAAGATGATATCATGCTGCTTTTTCTCCTTGAAGATTTCTCTAGCTACCTTTGTTTCTGACTTTAATATTCTGTCCCAGCAAACCGAGAGAATAAAAACATAGGAACGAGTTAAAAATAGAGAGATCTTTCTCATTCCATGAATGCATTGAATAGTGTTTAATACTTTGTGACCAAATGACTTAAAAGCTTTTTGATTGATCCTGACATCTTTAATAGGAAAGCGGTGACACATGATGATGAAATCCAGAGGCTGTATGAAGAAATGGAGCAACAGATCAAGAATGAGAAAGACAGGATACTCTTAGAGGTGAAGCTTTTATTACAATTAGCCATTTGAAATAATCCTTAACCTTGAGTATACAATATATTAACATTAACTTTAAATTGTGCACTTTAAGGAAAGCCTAAAGGAGGACTATACATTGAAGAGAATAAATCTCATAGAAAGAACTGCATTGAAAGAGGGATCTGAGGCATATGTAGAGACCAGAATGTCATAGAGATTTAGGAGAGGCGTCTTTTTACTTTGACCAATAAAGAACTATACATGGTCTTTAGAGATTAAAACAGCTCTTGATGTTGCATTATATGTTCCTTTGATCAGATATTTGTTTCCTGGGCTCTTAAAACTCTATTAGCATTTTCTTTAAATTAAGCTATGATTCTACAGTAGGAATAATAACTGTTACTATTTTTTTTGGTGGAAACTATAGTAAATTTTCATGTGATCTTTATGTTCTCCAGGATTCCGAGCGGTTCTTGTCTCGCAGTCAGGACTTGGAGCATCAACTTTCCTCTAAGGAGAAAGACCTGGAAATTCTTTCTAACAAACAGAAACGGGTTGGTCACAACTAATACCTTTGCTTGTTTACGTAGTCACCAAACCAGTTTAACTAGTTACATTTATCAGGTAATTGCTCTTACATTCACTATTTGAATAATACATTGTAGTTAAATAAAATTAAGGAAATGACAACCACCTGCAGTGAAAAAAAGAAAATTATATTTGCAGGTGTTTGATTAGGCATTACACAGAGAGTGAGATCTTTTCCAGAAAGAGTTTTAATTCTGAAGTAACTTTTACTCAAGAACAAATCAACGTCTAGCCTACATTTTAAGAACTCTAACTCATATAAGTATTACTCAGGTTTGACATATTTTTCTCAGATTGTGTAACACAATCAGCAGGTGTTGTAGATCATTGGCTGGAAATTTGTTCAAATTTTAGAAAGCCATATCTGACGCACACACAAATAAATGCTGATCTATACACACAATAAACAAAACCCAGCAAAGCCTTTCAATGCTAATGAATGAACATAAAGTCTTAATGCTTCCTTTGCTTCTCTCATTACAAGCTTCATTTTCTTCTCGTCTGTGAACAACTAAACCAAATTACTTTCTTTATTGCAGCAATGCAACTTTGTGCAAAAGTGATTAAACTTACTATCAGTCTGTGCTAATGTGTTTGACTTTTATGTAAAGATCGAGCTAAAGTTTGGTACTGCATGTTTGGCTAAAGACATGGTATTGTGTCCTTTTTGTGTCTATATTTAGCTGCATAGCTGTGTGTAAAAGCATGACTGCAAGAGCTTTCTTATCAATTCATTCCTCCCCCAATGTCCCAGCCAAACATTCACAATAACACTTCCAAGGCCATCTCAGTTCTAGATAGTGGTGTAAATATGCATGTCTGGCATGGATGCCAAACATTTGTGTAAAACCTGATGGTCATGTTATCCAGCATGATTTGAGACTGTTTTAAAGATATTATTGTGCTTCAATTGTTTCCATGATAGTTCTAATGTTTCATTTGTGTGTACATGTGTGATGTTTGATCTCCTTTAGCTGGAGATTCAGTGTCGAGAGCTGCACAGCGAGCAACGAGAGACGGCCGTGGAGAACGTCAAACTCAAACAGTATAATGACGACTTGAGCCGTGAGCTGGAACATACCACCCAGGAGCTGAACCTGGCCCAGGAGCAACTCATGCTGCTGCAGGATCAGTCCTCACGCCTGCACGAGGAGCGAGAGATGTGAGGATGTTAGGAAATGTTAGGGTGTTGGATGTTAGGAAATCATATAGATTAAAAGCCAAAGCTTATTGTGAAAATGCAAATAAGCAGAGATGTTTTCTTGATATTTGTAGTTTTGAGTAATCATATATATATATATATATATATATATATATATACACACACAGTTGTAATTAAAATGATTCAACCCCCATTGCAAATCAGGTTTATTGGCAACATTTACAGGCTTCCAGCTGTTTGCAATGAACAAATCAAACAAAAGTAATTGAATTAGCTCAACACAACAAATGTTTCAAGTGTTTTTTCCTTAAATTCAACTGAAAATGCAACTTTTAATGACTTCTGCAGTCTCAGAATTATTCAACCCCCTGAATAGAATCCCTCACAACAGCACAAATCTGCAAAACAGGTTTTGTCTCAAGCACACCTCATGCAACTAATCAAGGGCTTCATTAGTTGCACCAGGTGTGCTTGAGCTAGAACACATGACATATCTAAACTGGCAAGGTGTGTTGAGTGTCACATTTGTTAAAAGAAAGGTCCAAAAAGTTAATAGAAAATTTCATCGCTCTTCACAAACAAGGAACAGGATACATAAAGATAGCGAATGCACTTAATGTTTCTAGACAGACCGTTGGAAGCATAGTTTGCAAGTTCACAGTAAAAGTAATTGTGGTTACACCACCGGGACGGGGCAGAATAAGGAAGCTATCAACAGCTGCAACCAGATTTCTGAGAAGGCAGGTTCAGAAAAACCCTCGAGTGACTACAAAAGACCTGCAGCAAGACCTGGTGGCAACATGCACTGAGGTTTCAGCTTGCACAGTAAGACGCGTACTAAACGCATGGCAGAACTCCAAGACTACACCACTACTGACCCAAAAGCACAAGAAAAGTCAGCTCCAATTTGCTCAAAATCATATAAATAGGCTACAGAAATTTGGTGTTCTGTTGAGCGATGAAACAAAACTGGAAACTTTTTGGCTCTATGGATCAGCGGTATGTCTGGAGGAAGAAGAATGAAGCATATGCTGAATAGAGCACACTGCCTACAGTTGAGTATGGTGGTGCTCTGGGGCGGCTTTGCATCGTCTAGCAATGGATATCTGCAGCATATGGAAGGCAAGATGGATTATATTTTTGTATATCAGGAAATCCTTGGAGAAAACGTCATGCCGTCAGTGAGGAAGCTGAAGCTTGGGCGTCATTGGAGCTTCAAACAGGACAATGATCCCAAGCATACCTCAAATTCCACCAAGGCACCCAACCAATAATATTATTGAACTGGAGGCCATTGCTCATGAGGAATGGGCTAAGATTCCTCAGAAACACTGCCAGAAGCTGGTGTCTGGTTATACTTCTCGTTTGTAGCAGGTCATAACAGCAAAAGGGTGTTCTACTAAGCACTAAAGATGCTTGCCATGAAGGGGTTGAATAATTTTGAGACTGCAGAAGTCATTCAAAGTTGAATTTTCAGTTGAATTTGGGGAAACCACTTGAAACCTTTTATGTGTTGAGACATTTCAATTACTTTAGTTTGATTTGCTCATTGCAAACAGCTGGAAGTCTGTACATTTATAATAATGCAAAATATTTATTTTTTAATGAATTGCTTTTCTCTTGAACTTTCAAAGAATCCTGAAAAAATGAATCACTGTTTGCACAAAAATATGAAGCAGCACAACTGTTGTCAACTGTGATAATAATCATAAATGTTTCTTTAGCATCAAATAATCATATTAGAGTGATTTCTGAAGGATCATGTGACACTGAAGACTGGAGTAATGATGCTGAAAATTCAGCTTTGATCACAGGAATAAATTACATTTTAAAATATATTCACATAGAAAACAGCTGTTTTACATTGAAATAATATTTAACAATCTGATTATATTTAATAATCAAATAAATGCAGCCTTGGTGAGCAGAAGAGACTTCTTTTAAAAACATAAAAAATCTTACCGACTCCAAACTTTTGAACGGTAGTGTATATTAATTAAAATAAATGTTTTCTATTTGAATATATTTAAAGTATAATTTATTCTTGTGATGACAAAGCTTCATTTTCAGCATCATTACTCTAGTCTTCAGTGTCACATGATCCTTCAGAAATCATTCAAATATGCTGATTTATGCAGCATAAAGTAAAGTTAAATAATATATCACTATTACATTGCTTGATATTACAGTAGTGAAAATGAGATTATGAGAAACCAACATTAAATAAACAAATAAATAATGTAATTTCAGTTAGCTTTTGTACATTATGTCCCTTGTTTGATTTATTGTCAGTCTTGTTTTTAAACACATTGTCATTAAAAGAGTTTGTGTTTACTACAGGGAGATTTATAGGGTTACAGAAAGCCTGCAAAGAGAAAGGGCAAGTCTTCTCAAGCAGCTTGATTTGCTAAGGTAAAACATTACTATAAATGAAGGAGAAGGTCTTTATGTTTGCCCAGAATTGAAATGTGTTCCATTTAATTCCTCCTAGGGAAATGAACAAACACTTACGAGATGAAAGAGACATGTGCTATCAAGTGGGTTCATATAGACGTTATATAAGACATTGTACTGATCCTGCATTTTGACTATTTCAAGTCATTGTTTGCTGTCTCTCAGAAACCAAAGACTGCTGCTGCCAAACTCTCATGGACACAAAGGTCTGGATCAATTACTGTGAATCACGCTGAGCGGAAGCAGTCATTCAAGAGGTAAGACTGTGTGAAAATGCCATCTGTACGCTCAACGGTACTCAAGATGAAAGGATACAGTGAACCTGCAAAATCAAAAAAAGATTTGAGTCTTCTGAGATAAAAGACCTAGTCATTTTAGACCCAAGTTAAATCAAAGCTTGTTGTGAAGATGTCAATAAGAAGAGGTTTTCTTGATATTTATAGTTTGAGTTATCAAAAAAGATACTACTACATTTTGCTCATGTCATTTTGGTGAATAAATTTAAATGTAGGCTGTTGTTGTCTCCAGCGACGAAGATGAAGAAGTTCTGCCGCATTATAAGCGGAAGAACGTGAGTGGCGTAAATGGGCACAGCATGAACCTGGAGGACATGGTAGATGGGCGACTTCCTTCAAAACACCAGCTCCAGAGGATCATCTCAATCGAGGAGGACCCCCTCCCGCAACTCTTTCAGCAGGGTTATCGGGCCCAGCTTAGAGAATGGAGTGAAGATGAGGAGTTGGAGGAGGGAATTGACCTTCAGATGAGCAATATTTACCCCTCAACGAGCACTCCGACCTCTGCTTCACCCCCTCTAGGAGTCACACACACGCCTACCTCACCCAGGGGACAGCCTGTGGGCAAAGAGACAGTCCACTCGGTGAGAATATGACTTAATTGGTCAAAACCTTGGACATTTGTTGGACAAAATGAGTACACTTTTAAAAATAAAGGTTATTTATTGGCATCAATGGTTAGCCTTTAACATCCATTTGATCTTTACATTGCACAAAAAAGGTCCTATATAGTGGAAATGGGTTAATTAGATGAATAAAGGTACCTTTACTTAACCAGGCAAGTCACTTAAGAACAAGTTCTTATTTTCAACAACAGCTTGGCAGGAGAATTACAATCTCCTGAAAATCATACAAACATACATGGCAATACACACACATATATACATTCAATAAAAATAAAATCTTCACATTTAATTTTGGACATTGGGTATAAAATATGAGCATTTGGGTCAAATGGATCCTGCTGATAGAGGTCCATATTTTCCATATTTCCATATTTTTTTTTTCCAGGATGAAGGGTCCAGTACAGGTCCAGATCGTTTGTTTAAGATCGTTCTGGTCGGGAATTCCAGCGTGGGAAAAACGTCTCTTTTACGTCGCTTTTGTGATGACTGTTTCCACCCTGGTACATGTGCTACTGTAGGTTAGTGGCCTTCCATTTACTTGTTTATGTTTTCGAGTATCTATAGGTATTTTTGATTTATTTAACCTAAATAGCCTCAATAAAGCTCTAGTTCACCCAAAATGAAAATTGTCATGATTGACTTACCCTCATATTGCTTCAAAACTATTTCTTTAGGTGTGAGTCCACAGCTTGCTTCATAACTTGTTGCCATGTTGTTGGGTCTGTTAATTCTCCACATTCTAATGATAGTGAGACTGTTAAAAGATATTTAATTTCACAAAACGAGGTTTTACTGACTCTTGATTTCATCCTTAAACACACTCTATGCGTCAATTATAATTATTTCTATTTGATCTCTTATGTTCACCATTTATTTAATAAGAATACTGTAAATTACCATTTAAAATAACTGTTTTCTATTTAAATATATTTTAAAATGTAATTCATGAATTTTCAGCATCAAGTCTTCAGTGTCACATGATACTTCAGAAATCATTCTTATATGCTGATTTGGTGCTCAAGAAACATTTCTAATAATCAGTGTTGAAAACTGTTGTGCTGCTTAATTATTTTTGTGGAAACTGGAAAATTTTGATGAATAGAAACCGTATTTATTTATTTTTTTCTTCTTCTTTTTTTACTATGTTAAAGTCACTGTTTTGATCAATAATGTGTCCTTTCTGAATAAAGTACAAATTTCTTTAAAATAATCTTACTAACTTCAAACTTTAAGAAAGCTTTACAAAATAGCAATGTGGCAATACCATGATGCAGTAATACCACAGTATTGTGGATATGTGCTTTGATATTGATCGATTATCATATTCATGACATGCACCATACTATTTAAATGCCACTTAAAAACAATATCATGAAAATAATGTGTCATAATGTGTCTCAATTTGCATGATTCCTATATTGAGCTGGTTTTAAACATTTATCAATAACTTGGTATTGACTAAAACCTCAAATCAATTCCATCTGCCCTTTAGTCAGGGCTTGTGCGTGTGGAGATTCCTCTGGGAAGGAGAAAAAAAAAAGCATGAAGACATTAAATGCCAGACCCCCTTCCTCCTCTTTCAGACTGACTTCTTTCATGTGTGTGACGTGTGCAGGTATTGACTTCAGTGTGAAGACTCTAACAGTGGACAACAGCCAGGTAGCCCTGCAAATGTGGGACACAGCTGGACAGGAGAGGCAAGTGATATTTTTGAATAGAAACCAGTTTAATTCGGCATAATCTGTATGAGGCCTAGTTGTTTGTTGATCGTGCCATTGTGTCTGCTAACTAAGAAAACGGATGAATGCAAAAGTTTCATTGTGCGTTTCCACCGTCAGGTATCGCAGCATCACCAAGCAGTTTTTCCGCAAGGCCGATGGTGTGGTAGTGGTGTATGACATCACTAGTGAGCAGACTTTCATGGCAGTTAGACAGTGGTTGACCAGCGTGCAGGTGAGTGATTTATTTCCACTTTCTTTAGGAGTACAAGACAAAATGTATGCCTATGTACACATAAACCTCTGAAATGAAGTTTGTTTGAGGTATTGATTGAAATTTTAATGAAATAATGGGGTAACAATGTATTTTGTCCAATAAAATGTGAGCATGCCTCTTCCATTTGTTTCCATCAGTGGTACAATGTGGTTTTCTTTTTTTTTTTATTACCTATTGGCCTAAAAAAAAGAATGTGACGATAGTCGTCACAAAGAAGAAACTGTGCTTGTCAAACTATACTGCCATTCAAAAGTTTGGGGTCTGTTATATATATATATATATATATATATACACACACAGTGAAGAAAATGAGTATTTGAACACCCTGCTATTTTGCAAGTTCTCCCACTAAGAAATCATGGAGGGGTCTGAAATTGTCATCGTAGGTGCATGTCCACTGTGAGAGACATAATCTAAAAAAAATCCAGAAATCACAATGTATGATTTTTTTAACTATTTTTTTTTTTTTTTAGATTATGTCTCTCACGGTGGACATGCACCTACGATGACAATTTCAGACCCCTCCATGATTTCTAAGTGGGAGAACTTGCAAAATAGCAGGGTGTTCAAATTATTTTCCTCACTGTATATATATGTGTATATATATATATATATATATATATATATATATATATATATATATATATATATATATTAGGATATATATTAGGATGTGTTAGAATTTAACACATTCTGCAAGGATGTGTTAAATTGATCAAAAGAGACAGTAAAGACATTTATAATAAAAGCATAAAAAAGCATAAATTATTTTTCTATTCATCAAAGCATACTAAAAATATATTATGATTTCCACAAAACAACTAAAGCTTGAGAGCAAGAGACTTTTTAAAAAAAACATTAAATACCCAGGGGGCAAAGGGGGGTTAGCAGACATGGGCTGCTGTAAAAGGTTGTCATATAAAAATGAAATCAATGATGTCTGAGGATCACAACCTGGGTGGACAACCCGGTCAACAAGCTGCTGGAAACTTGTAATTAGGGTCAAAACAATGCTACCTCAAATTCTGCTTTAACTCCCCGGAATCACCCAATGAATGAATAGGGTAAAAATGTATCTAGCAGATATCACCATGAAACTTGAACCATGAAACAGGTTGTAATCCTCAGACATCATAGATTTCATTTTTATATGACAACCTTTTACAGCAGACCATGTCTGATTTCCTAAAAAACAGGTGTTTTGCCCCCTGGGTAAAATCTCAAACTTTTGAACAGTAGTGTATATCTTAACCAAAAAGACATATTTCGAGTAAGCCAACCGTATCATCACTGCAGTTTTTAATAGTTATTATGGGAAGGAATTGTCATTTTTCATACTACAGGAGGGAGCAGGTGAGGACATTCCCATCATGCTCTTGGGGAATAAGACAGATATAGAAGACCAGAGAGTAATACCGCTGGGAACGGGAGAGAAACTAGCCAAGGTGAGTGAATCTGCGCCCTGGAGTGGCACTAATGGATCACCATTAAACATTAAGCATGGCACTCTTGAAATGAACAAGTAAAAGAACACGCTCATGTGTAGTTTGAGATATATGAAGTGGTTTCCTGTCAGTTACTCTTGCGTGTACTCAGCAGACATTAAGAACCACACTGAATGACATAAGAATGACTCCTTATTCTTAACAAGTTATTCTGTTTCAGGACTTTCAATTGATCTTCTATGAGTGCAGTGCTTTTTCAAGCCACAATGTAACAGAGTCCATGATTCACATGGCAAGGTAAGAGTTTATGGTAACACTTTATTTTACAGTTTTACATGTACTTACTGTACGTTACATGTTTCAAATTACATTTTACATGTACTTACTGTAGTAATAACAGTAGATTATACATAATTACAAGCAACTTTCTCTAAACCAACCCTTATTCCTAACTCTACCCTATAGTAAGTAAATGTTGTTAATTGATATTACTCAGTACGTAAAATAATTATTACACTGTAACAAGGACACATTAAATAGTCTGAGTTTATTAACAAGTTTATTAAATGAGTAATTTCTTTTAAAATCAGAATATGGGAGAGTATTTTTATGTTCCAGGTATATTCTGTGGTTCACTTTGCAGTTTAATCTGACCAAGAACCACCCTTTTCACACAGAATGCATTTTTGCTTTTCACTGTATAGAATTTCCATGGTTTTTCTATGTAAACATGCGGTAGACGCATGCATTTGACATTTATGCTCATGTTTCGTGCATGACATGCTTGTTCTGAAAATGTAGAGCTCAAGGCTTAAAGAAGTTCAACATTTAAAAAATGCATCTCCATTCCACTGCCCTTGAACGCAAAAATGCATTTTGTGTGAACGGGTCCCTTAGACAGGAAATGACTGCCTGACAACCACAAAACAAACCACGGATTGTTTCGTTTTTACACGTTTAGTGCCGGGTTTATCTGTAATCTATGATACCACAATAATAGATCGGAATTAAAAAAAGTCGCAGTGGTCCTAGTTGTCAAACAGTTTTATAGAACAGATTGAAAAATAAGAAATGTTGAAGAATTTCTGTCCATGCAAAACAAATAAATACAGATTATTCCACTTGCATAAACACATGATGAAAAATACACTTCCACTCATGACTTTTTAGTTTGCTGTGCTTGCTCTGAAGTGAATCTTAAACAAAATTGTATGCCACTAACTTTAGTTTACAAGCTTAAAATCCAGTGATTAGTTCTCTTTTTTATTTAAATGTTTTTAGCAGCTTGTGCCTTGTAACCATGTCTGTTTCTGTATTGTTGTTGTTAATAATACAATAATATTAAATTAAAAACAAAAAAAATTGCCTTAGCAATTTTAACAAAAAATAAGTTGAAGTATCAAAATTATATATATATAAAAAAAAAAAAAAAAAATGTAAGCGAATTATTAAAAAATAAAATGCATGACAAAAATACAAAACCTAAATTTTTTGATAAAAACATTGATATATACTATACTTATATATTGATAAAACTAATAGTGATAATAAGCTTCAGTAAGTGAATAGACTGTTAGCATAACAATTAATACCTGGAAAAGTCAATGGCATATGCAACTGCAAAAATGATCGCTTTTCACCACTAACGTTTCAGCCATCTCATAATTCACACTTTATTATTTAGTTGCATTGTATTGCACCTCATAAGATGTGACACTTTTTCCACTCTGCCAGAGTTCTGAAAGAACAAGAGGACAGAGAAAAAGAGAAAACTGTGTCGCTAGTAGACAGCGCAGCTAAGAAGAAGTCCTGCTGCTAGAAAGCCATCCATAAACACTCACAGAAACCTTGGTGTTAATGCTGATCTTGTTTGTCTTGCTCTTATCTTCCTGTTTTCTCTAATGTCAGCATTTTTGAATGACCACTGTAGAGTTAAAAATGTTTTTTTTTGTTTTTGTTTTTTTACCAGTACCTCTTTACAGTGTGAAATGGGTGAGTTTTATGATAAGTTAGATGTAGGGCTTTAGTGCACTATAGTTTTGTACACACTAGAATTCATCACACGTGTCCCTATTAAGGTCATTTAAAACACCCATCACACTATTGAAGTAAACAAAGTTGTATTTTCGTATTGACTGTTGTTGTACTTTATCTTTTTAATATGAAGGAATAGGAAAGTGTATTTTAAATGAGCAAAACAAGCTCCTACAGACGCTAGTTTGTTTACAATCATTTGCACAAATGTGTTATTTATTAATTATGTAATGGATTGAACATCTTGAGTTATTCCTTTATTATTCCTAGCAAGCAAAAATGGAAAAATGTCTCTTTTTGCTCTCACCAGCATGAATATTTTTAACACACTGCCATGAAGCAAGCAGATGGTTTGCATGAGGATTCAGTTTTAACAGGGTTCAGTGTTGTTGTTTTTTAACTACATTGAAACGATTGATCTATTGAAATAGATTTTGTCTAACATTGATTTCAGAACACTTTTTGATTGTATTTTATGTATTGTGCCAACAGTAATATATATATATCGATATATATGTCTGTATTTGTAATTTAATGTAGTCAGTGTTAAATTAGTGCATAAAGTCTCGCAGAATTTATTACTCTTCACACTTACCATAAATAACAATTTCCTCACATTTTTAAAGAAGCATTAATTGTCCACCAGACAGTGGACTTATGCACATCTAAGATGAACAATAAGGCTTATACTGTGTTTTATCAAGTCGTTCAGTTTTTCAGTAATCACAATACGAGTCTTGATGTTTTCGTGTGGATTCACACATTGATTATCACAGCTGGGCAGAATACACTAAATTTGAACACCATGTGAACGTTTTAGATGATTTCATGCTCATGGAGTCTTGTAAATGTGCCTGCTTTATTATATACATGTTTAAATATTAAATACAAATGTATTTTGAGTGAAATTTTGGAATAAAGAATACTATGTTTGCATTAATTCTGCTTTGTGCTTTAATTGTAATTGTGCTTTGAAGGAAATGGCAAGAGGATGCATTACATGCCAGCTAACAATGAACACTAAAAATTAAGAATTAAAATTATTGAAAAGGAATTGTTCTGAAAGCTTAGCCTGATGTTCAACTGGTTAATCCGGTTTTACCCGTTTAAATAAAGTATTTAAAGGAGCAGTATGTAGGATTGTGGCCAAAACTGGTACTGCAATCACTTTAAAAATACCGTAGAGCGGTGTATCCCATCCCCCACTCGAGGTTCCCAGATAAGTTGCAAGATTCAGCAGAAACGTTCCAATGGCAAGTGACCACGAGACGTACACAGTACTTTTTTTTCTGTTAATTATGTTTATGCTTCATGAGAGATATTTTGATAAGTAATTATGTATTTTAAAAATGTACTAATTGTCATTAGTTAAATATAATCGTAAAGATTTATGCTCGTATATGACAGTATAATCGTAAAGATGTATGCTCGTATGTGCCAGTATAATCGTAAAGATATATGCTCGTACGTGACAGACAGAACGGTAGCTGTTAGTCTAACTTGAAACGTTATTTATCTGTCATTAATGTAAGGTAAGCAAGTTTTTGTCATAAGTATGCTAACAAATAACCAAAATTTGCCACAGCAATTATAACGCGGTACAAATTCAATATCACCAATGGCTATCACAGGGTTGTTTTCAGTCCCATCATAAAATATTGTTAGAGTAACTAAATTTCAGAGCTGCCAACTCGCACGCATTGGCCGTGAGACACCCGCATTTGAGTGGTTTCACACGCTCACACGCCACACCCCCGATTTCTCACGCTGAAATGTCAACCCGGTCGGTCAAATGCCTGAAAGATGAGTTTATCTATAGATTGACCTGTTGAGCCACTCGTGATCGACTAGTTATGCCGCAAATGAGTTAAAATCTCCCGGAATCTAGAGCGAGCCCACATGAGACAGAGAATCTGCGTGGCGCGCACGGCAGAGATGGACGAAGAACGAATGACGAATCATTTTTTCTGAGGTAAAGTTAGGCTTCTGTCTCAATTACGTTTCAAATTGCCATAATGGGTGTGCTAATGTTGTTTTCCTCTTCGTCTCAGCATAAGGACAGAGAAACGGGCTCCTATAATGCATTGCTAATGTTAGTATACGTCCATGTGAGCTAACGTTACGTTACTTTGCACGAACATGCCTTGTTCGACTGTCATGAATATTTGAAATGTCCGTTGACATCAAGTACAAGTTAGCCAAGCATAGATTAATCTTACCTGTCCAGGAGAAAATTAGCAACGTTGGCGTTTGTTCAAATTCTTCTCCGTTTTCAGCCGTCTCCATCTTTCAAACGCATCTCCAATACAAATTCTGGTTCTATTCCGGACTTTGTCACGACGAATTTCTTAATTATAACGAGGTCTTTTTGATTTAGTAACGTTAGACATTTTTATCCGACTAGATTTAGGGTAGATTGGAGCAAAGCTGGCAACCCGGATCCCGAAACACTACTGACTTTGTGATTGGTAGATAGGTGGAGGGTGGAGCATCAGACCAAAACACAACATGACAACATCAACATCAGTTGAGGGCTGCAAGTCGACTTTTTAAATGACAATATCCTAGCCATACTACTGTTGTCAGTGATATAAGTATTTTAAATGAACATGATTTCTTAATGTCTAGTGACATATCAGGGCCTTTTTATGATTAATTGAAATAAATGTCTTACATACAGCTCCTTTAAATGTTTAAAATGCATAGACATTTCATGTATTTTTGTTTTTCTTGAAAATATTTATATTTGTTTATATTGCAGATACTCTTTACACTGTGAGATGGTTCCCAAACCCCCTTTAAATAATAACAATAATTGTTTATTTATTTATGATACACACAGTGGCTATCTTCAATATAGCGTACCGTATCTCTTATGCAGAGTGTATAATATACACAGTATGGACATTTCCTGTATGCAAAGATTACCTGAACAATCGGCAACATTTTCCAAAATGTGCAATACACAACCAGAACACACTGCGTGGAACGATGAATACCACAATGCAAAGCATTTAACTTAAGTATATCAAGAGTGATGAATGAAATGGAAGTAATATCAACCGCAATTTTTTAAAGTGTCTTTTTAGACTAACTATTTCCCAGATGCAGTTTTGTGAGATGGGTAGGTTTAGGGGTAGGGTTAGTGTAAGGGGGTAGAATATACAGTTTGTACAGTATAAAATCCAGTATGCCTATGGAATGTCCCCATTTAGATAGCTACGTGTGTCAGTGTGTATAGAGCGTGTGTGCAGAGCGAGCGTGTACAATTTATAAACTTATGGTGACCTGTCTGTACGGTTTTCATACTAAAATACATACAAATAGCATACTAACTAGATGTCAATTCTCTCGTGGCTGCTTTCCTATGTATTATTTCCTCTGGGGTGAAGAGGGGATAGCATGGCTGCCCATCATTGTAGATACTGACAATTACAGCTGAAAACAAAACAATATCACTATGTTGAATACAGGAGCTGGCCACGGTTAAGAATCATCATACACACCTGATCATCGTCGACATCGTCAGCTTAGCTGATGTTTAGTAAGCAGTCTAATGTGCAAAATGCCATAACCAGTGTCTGTTTTTCATAATCTTTTCACGCCCCCTTGTGGACTACAAGTAAAGCACAATGAAGTATTACACTGCAAGTTAAAGGACAAATTGGCTTTTATTTTTTTGCTTTACCATCCAACATCTTACATCAATACATACATATTTATCTTTCATTACAGCAGTATGTCAACCTTTACAAACAGTCAATGATGCTTTCAATATGGCATGCTATTACACCTAAAACATTTTACTTGGCTTTAATATGATTATTTTTAAGCTATGTTATTTACTATTATCTTGACAGATGCTGAAATCATGGCAGAAGGATCATTTTAAAACATTTTTTTAACATGTAAACCTCAAATTTAAGTAATAAACACTCTGTCAGACCTAATTATTAACAATAAATATTAATAAAGGACAATGTGCTTTGCTAGTGAACCGAATGTCTTTGGTGAGGACTTGGACAGTATAATCAGCTGTGACACGGGGGTCACAGATGTACCCGGGACAGGACGGATCCCAGTCGTCGCCTTGGCAAGACTCTAATAAAGCACAGGTGAAGAGCAGCATGCCATCTGAGTCCAGCTCATCAAGATCTCACCGCAGACAGAGCCAACATGCCACATAGCATACGTTTTGATATGTATAAATGATGTGCTCTTTCTTTCTCTATTTTCAGCTCTGTGCTCTGTTAGCAGATGCAAGTGGAAATGTAATTATCACACACCTAGAATCATAATTAACACTAACACTACATATTGCAATCTCATAAAGCTACTAGAAAAACATTCACAAGTTCATCACATCACTGTATTGCAAACTTTCGTTTGGCTTGTAATTTCCATTATTAGCTTTTGATTCATTCCTCTTATCTTCATATAGGCAAACATATTTGTAGGTTTAGAACTGTCATTGATGCCTCAAATTTTATTTTTAGTTTGGATGGGTCATTCTCAGGAAATGGTCCACATGATGCACTACATTTAATTATTAGGATACATAACTTAATGATTTTATGTGTAATGCTCAGAACTTTTAAAGTAAAACATTCAGTTTTAAATGTATAACTGTCTTTGTATGTCCATGCAACATAATATAATATAGACTATAAAAAATAAACTAAATTGTCCTTTTTTTAATGCATAAAATGCTTAATAAATGTGCACACATAAAAATGCAGATTATGCTGTGACAAACAAAATAGATTTTTTGACAATATTTTAACATCATAAAAATGCTTCACCACGCAATTTCTCTTACGGTCTTTATCAATATTTTTTATGGTCACATGTATGTAGGCTACGTATATAGGCTTTGTAAAGCTCAATAGTTCTTTTTTGCAAACCAGGTGGGGAAAAATATCATAGTGATTAATGCTTTAGCTTTACAGAAAAAAAAATTCTAAGCACAAAGCAAAAAAGAAATGCTGACTTAAAAAAAATAATGTGGTATTGGCCAATGATATTCAACTAAAAACCTGAAATGGCCTCGTTTCCTGAGAATGACCTGGATTTTGTCAAAACCTGATCCTAAATCTACAAAACGACTAATCCTACTGCAATAAAGTTGTTAAATTGCGTTCAAATGAATTATTACTACAAGTATGTAAATGGAGGCATTCTCTTAATACAATATGTTAAGCTTCGCAATGTCTGGGACTGGGACGCACACCTTCAACATGAACTCACACTCCTAATATAAAAAGCAAAGTAACCATAAACTAACACTTAACATTCATAAGCCCATGACATTCTTTTGTTTGCAGTGGGGTGCAGTCATAGTTGGCCCCTGAACAGTCGGAGAGATGGCGTACTAGTGCAGGCTATAGTTGGCGAAGGCAAGGACGCTATTGCTAGAAATGCCACCCCGCTCCAAAAAACAGTGAAAAGACTCCCAGGAATAACTTATGTCCTGGTCTTTCTCTCTGTGCTGCTGTATGATTTGGAGCGGCTCCTGCATCTGCTTCTCTGAATGCTGTCAAGAACCGTCTCTCACCTCTGCTGGATACTTAGCGCATCTTATAGTCGTGAGCGATAGCGGCCTCACATAGCTGACCTTTAAAATCCAGCTCAAAGGTAAAGTCCAAATCACGCTGGATAGAAAACAGGAAGAAGCAGAAACGTTAAATTGTACAATCATCACAATTTGAGTAAAGAAAGTTGAACTGAATAATACACTACCATTCAAAAGTTAGATTTATTGCATTATAACGGATTCAATTAATCAAAAGTGACAGTAATGACTTTAAGGGCCATATTTTAATGATCTAAGCGCATGGTCTAAAGTGCAGGGCACAAGTGCACTTAGGGTGTGTCTGAATCAACTTTTGCTAGTTTAACGATGGGAAAAATTGTCGGCACGCACGGGACATGGTCTAAAAGGCTTGTCTCTATTCTCTTAATGAGTAATGGGTGTGTTTGGGGTGTAACGTGCAAAAAACGAAATCAGAGTCTCATCTCCCATTCCCTTTGAAAGCCAGTTGCGCTGGCGCCATGGCGGATTGCTATTTACATGACGGAATTTGCAAGCGGAAAGACTGAACGCTTCTCCAGAGAGCAAACGGATCTGCTCGTGCACGAGATTAAAGCTGTGTGTGTGAGAGGTTAAAGGGGACTTTTAACTTTTAATAAAACTAGTAGTCTAGAAATCATTTGGATGGTTAAACAACCTGTTCTGGTGAAATGGGTGACTGTCCCCACTCCCCCCAGCGTTCCCAGGCGGAAAACCAACCTTGCAACATGGGGACTGCCGTCCCGGCAAGAGAGAAATTGGAAGTCTCGTGAGAAGCGAGAACGAGCGAGAAACACAAAACTGCTTTACGCCAATTCGACATAAACACACACGCCCCCCTCAATACTAGCTTTACAAGCGACGATGGATCATTCACATGTTCCTGCGAAACGACAAAAGAGACGGTTATCGGCGGAGGTGAAAGAGAGGAAGAAACTTTTTGACCGTGCGAGGGACCACACAAGAGTAAACATTGGTTGTGCGTTTCTGCTAATGCAATTGTAAGTACGTCTTTGTTTTCTTTATTCCTTATTCTTGTAAGTGTTTATAAATGTGTTCAATCCATGACAGTCTGTGGTAGTTAGTTGACTGGCTAGCGAGCCAACGTGTTTGACTTGAGTACGGTAGATTGTTGTATTGTGTTGCTGCTATCTATGTGGCAAACTTGACAGACAACTATTGTCATATATGCTCGGCACGATAAAATTGGCCGGCTGATAATAACAAATGCACATGAGCAGCGGTAGAAAGGGGGAGGAGGGTGCCGCAAGTGAGATGTTTTTATGACAGTGTTGTGAAATATACTCCCACAGCTGTAGGGGGAGCTTGTGGAGAAAACATGCGACAACAAAAGTGAAAATCAGCGAAGAAATGACTAGAGTTGCTGAGTTCTGCTTAAAAGCGCACGAGCAGACCACCTACGGAACAAGTCGGATTCCACCAATTATTTTTGTACACTATAATAATCTTTTACACTGTAATCCTTTTATTGTTATTATTTGGCTAGTTTGTGTTCTGCTGTGTGTGACCCGCCTATAGGCACATATTACTAATGCGCCCTTTAATAACAAAAAAATACTGTGCCATTGACTTTAGACCAGGTTTTTGTTGTTTAATGGCGCAGTCCATTTCAGTTGCCTCAAAATAGCAACGAGCCAACAATGCGCCTGAATACACCTCGTTTTCAGACCAACACGCCGATGAATTGCAAAAGCAAGTTATAATGTCCGAATTGCGAGATATGAACTCACAATAGTGAGTTACAAAGTCAGACTTTTCTGATTTTTTTTTCTCGTAATTGCGAGTTTAAATCTCACAATTCTGACATATTTCCCCTTGCAATTGCCAGTTTATATTCAATGGAAGCTTGTTGCAATTAAAAAAGGTAATTGCAACTTTTTATCTCACAATTCTGACTTTGTTTCTCGCAATTGCAATTTTTTAACTTGTAATTCTGACTTTTACAACACAATTGTGAGAAAAAAAAGTCAGAACTGTGAGATAAAAAGTTTCAATTATCTTTTAAATTGTTTTATTCCATGGCGGAAAGAAGCTTCCATAATAGGCTATATATATATATGCAATTCTGACTGACAGATTTTTTTTCTTACAATTGCAATTACGGAATATGAGATTACAATATGAGAATACAATATGATTTTATATCTCCTAATTCTGGCTTTGCAATTGCAAGTTTATATATATATATATAAATATATATATATATATATATATATATATAAAATTCAGTGGTGGAAACAAGCTTCCACGGTAAAGTTTTTTAAAATGGTAATAATATTTCACAGTATACCTGTATTTTTAGATCAAATAAATGCAGCTTTAGTAAGAATAGAAGATGTATTTTCAAACATTAATCAAATCATACCGACCTCAAACTTTTGAACAGCAGTGTATTCAAAGAGTCTGGAAAGTAAGTTTTTAATTATTTTATATAAAATCAAAGAAAGAAAGCATATTAGTAATGAGGGCACATACCACGTTCTTCTCGTTTGGCTTCATGCTGACGGTGCCGACTATCTCCTCTCCTCTTTTCACAGTCAAATACTCCTCCAGATAAAACACTGTCTGCTTCCAGTGTGTGTACGGGGCATCTGGTGCTACAGTGGAGTAAACAGAAGAGAACATAAATAATAGTAAATAAATAATAGGCTATATCACACATTGTTTCGGCCTTACTGGACTCTGTGAAACACTCAAGTCTGATTGGTTGCTGCATTTTATAGGTCAAATAATTTATATAATTGCCGCTACTGACCATTTCATGCTGTTTTTTTTATCATATATAAATCAAACTTCAATCAATAAATCTATATTTCATGTTAATATATTTACAAATTACAAATCCTCTGTGTAAACCAGGAGCACAGATCTAATTTGTGTCCAGGTGCTAAACAATACTTTGGGGACAGAATTAATAACGCAGATGACATTATATTGCCAAATATTAATGAATTGTGGAAAGAAAGACAGCGGACCAACAGAGGGCGCTACGCCATTAGATTCCAACTGGTGTAGGTTTGCTATTGTTGACTGTATTAAACCAAACGACCGCAAGAGCACCATCATCGTGTCTGACTTTGCTTAAGTAAGCTACATAATACTACCAGAGCCCGTCTACGGAGAGCCTGGCCACTCCCTGTTAAGTCCTATTGTACTGAATTTTGGTTGTAGTTCCAACAGAGTTCCACTGGGGCCGATCACCCATGAGTGCAAAATGAATGAGAGTCTACAGAGCTAGACGGTTAAATTTGTCTCTTTAACCCGATTGCCGTTGAGAAATCTCAGATTTGAATGTAGGTTGGGTTATAAGTTAAAAGTTGAATTAACGAGTACTTATGTCCTTTCAATTTCTTACAGGTTGAGTTGTTATTGCCCATAACACGCTAGAATTCTGCTAATGGGCGCTGATTGGTCAGTGAAGGACTGATTTACGACCAGAGATACCGCTTGATGGCATCGTGGCATCCAAAGCGGGACTAGAATGTTAAGGCGTGGTCTTCTAAAACAACAAAACAAAAATTCTTCTGGCATGTGTATTTAGCTGTGTCAGCTGTGTTGTCGATGCCTAGAGAGAAAAGAAAGTGCAGAGGGCTTGAAGTGACTGAAGGATTGCCGTAAAGCAGTATCTCTGGTCATACGATGTGTATGACGTCATTGACATTTTAAAAGACTTTTTAAAACAAATAAGTGACTCTAAAAAAATCTAACACCCAGCAATGTGTAATTTCTTTACATCTCCTTTCGAATACAACATTCAAATTACTAGACAAAATATTATATCCTGAGAAAAGTGGATTTTGAGGGGTATGGCTCCATAGACCTCCATTGATTCTGCACTCGTCCTGTGAGCGCCCTCATATGGAACCAGAGTGGAACTGCAACCAGTTCAGAAGCCGGAAGTTTACTGAGAGTAGAAGTTCTCCCCATATTAGACATTCTCTGATAATACATATAAACTCCCTAATATAACCCTATACGCAAATAGCGTAACACGCGTTTCATGAATAGCGCTAGATCACGTTTGTTCTTCAGCGTCTTACGTCATTAACAGTTTTTTCTTCAACACGTCGTGAGACACTTGCGTTTCTGCATTCCGTCAAGATGTAAAATTAGTAATCCTACCCTATATGAAATCAAGGTGCTTAAATATTAATTGAGTCATGTGGATATGGTTTGGCAAACGTATGTAAAGTCAAATAGCTTAAATTGTGTATAGCCTATTCATAATTGTTTACTCAACCGTATCTGCATTATACTATAATTAAATAATAAATAGGTAATGTTTACATTATGAATTTTATTACTCACCAGCTGGTTACTAAAGTATTATTTTCAGCCCTAAAAGGTTGAGCCTACTGAACGTCAAGAAATTAAATATTAATCTGTAAACTTAGCAAAGGCTTCACCTCAAGTAGTAGGACTTACAGACTCCGGTTATAGCCTAGGCTATATGAAATTGTCATAGAAATTGTAATGCTAAATGTAATGTTTTGATAATAAATTAGCAATTATGAACAATATTTATGAAAATTACAAAACATAGGCTATTTAATTTATTATAGTGTAAATATGTTTGTAAGTAGCTACAGGTCCTTCTAAAAAAATTAGCATATTGTGATAAAGTTCATTATTTTCCATAATGTAATGATAAAAATTAAACTTTAATATATTTTAGATTCATTGCACACCAACTGAAATATTTCAGGTCTTTTATTGTTTTAATACTGATGATTTTGGCATAAAGCTTATGAAAACCCAAAATTCCTATCTCAAAAAATATCATGAAAAGGTTCTCTAAACGAGCTATTAACATAATCATCTGAATAAACTAATTAACTCTAAACACCTGCAAAAGATTCCTGAGGCTTTTAAAAACTCCCAGCCTGTTTCATTACTCAAAACCGCAATCATGGGTAAGACTGCTGACCTGACTGCTGTCCAGAAGGCCATCATTGACACCCTCAAGCAAGAGGGTAAGACACAGAAAGAAATTTCTGAAAAAATAGGCTGTTCCCAGAGTGCTGTATCGAGGCACCTCAGTGGGAAGTCTGTGGGAAGGAAAAAGTGTGGCAAAAAACACTGCACAACGAGAAGAGGTGACCGGAACCTGAGGAAGATTGTGGACAAGGACCGATTCCAGACCTTGGGGGACCTGCGGAAGCAGTGGACTGAGTCTGGAGTAGAAACATCCAGAGCCACCGTGCACAGGCGTGTGCAGGAAATGGGCTACAGGTGCCGCATTCCCCAGGTCAAGCCACTTTTGAACCAGAAACAGCGGCAGAAGCGCCTGACCTGGGCTACAGAGAAGCAGCACTGGACTGTTGCTCAGTGGTTGCATGTCATTCGGAAACCAAGGTGCCAGAGTCTGGAGGAAGACTGGGGAGAAGGAAATGCCAAAATGCCTGAAGTCCAGTGTCAAGTACCCACAGTCAGTGATGGTCTGGGGTGCCATGTCAGCTGCTTGTGTTAGTCCACTGTGTTTTATCAAGGGCAGGGTCAATGCAGCTCAGGAGATTTTGGAGCACTTCATGCTTCCACCCGCTGAAAAGCTTTATGGAGATGATTTCATTTTTCAGCACGACCTGGCACCTGCTCACAGTGCCAAAACCACTGGTAAATGGTTTACTGACCATGGTATTACTGTGCTCAATTGGCCTGCCAACTCTCCTGACCTGAACCCCATAGAGAATCTGTGGGATATTGTGAAGAGAAAGTTGAGAGACGCAAGACCCAACACTCTGGATGAGCTTAAGGCCGCTATCGAAGCATCCTGGGCCTCCATAACACCTCAGCAGTGCCACAGGCTGATTGCCTCCATGCCAGGCCGCATTGAAGCAGTCATTTCTGCAAAAGGATTCCCGACCAAGTATTGAGTGCATAACTGAACATAATTATTTGAAGGTTGTCTTTTTTTTTTGTATTAAAATACTTATTTTATAGGTCGGATGAAATATGCTAATTTTTTGAGATAGGAATTTTGGGTTTTCATGAGCTGTATGCCAAAATAATCAGTATTAAAACAATAAAATACCTGAAATATTTCAGTTGGTGTGCATTGAATCTAAAATATATGAAAGTTTAATTTTCATCATTACATAATGGAAAATAATGATATCACAATATGCTAATTTTTTGAGAAGGACCTGTATGTTTCAGGTTTATCCATGGTGCCCGTTTTGGTTAAATGCAATGTCTTTGGCATTGCTGTTTCACAACTGAGCCACTAGAGGGCAGACATCGACCACAAACTCAAAGTACACATTCACATGCACCACTGTGGCCACTGGCCACAGGTGTATAACATATAAGTTTTTAACCACGACACCTGTGGAGAAGCCAGTCTTTTTATGACACTTGGTGAATTCGATATTAAAGTAGGTGACCAAAGCATGGACGTAATCGTTCCTCTGGATCTGCAGACAGAAGGAGGAGGTGAAGGACAGTTCCTCTGGCTTCACCGTGTAGATGTCCACTTCCTGAGAAAAGACAAGCAAAGCTTAAGTTGCTATTTCATGGTCAAAAGGGCCTAATAATGTTCTCAGTTGTGTTTCTTTGACGTATCAACGTCTCAAGAAAATGTAAGCAAAAAAATAAGACCTATAAGATTTATATGGATAGCATAACAGATCATTTGGTCTTGGTAGAATGAGAAAGATAATTTAAGTATTTAGATGTTTTACATCTGATTGCAGACTTTGGTATCTCTTTGCTGTCTCACAAATCTGACATTTTTTCGCACAATTGTCAGTTTATATTGCACAATTCTTACATAGTGTCGTTTCCTCCGAGTTATGAGATATACATTGTGAGTTTAAAGTCTTAATTTTGAGATATAAATTTGCACTTCTGTGGGCAAAAAAAAAAGTCAGCTCACAACTCGAACATTGTTTCTCGCAATTCAAAGTTTATATCATAATTCTGAGGGAAAAAAGTAATATTTGTGAGATATAAACAGACTTTTTTTTCCTAATAATTATTGCTACTTTTATCCTGCAAGTCAGTTTTTTTTCCCTCAGTATTGTTAGATATAGGGCCTATCTTGCACCCAGCGCAATTGACTTTGTACACCGACGCATGTATCATTCCTATTTTGCACCCGACGCACAGCGGACTTTTCCCTCTACAGACCCACGTTGGTAAATTAGGGAATGAACTTGCGCTCCCTGGGGCGCTTCAGTGAAAAGAGCAGGCGTGTTCCGGCGCAAACGTTCCCTGGTGCTATTTCGCAGTTTCAGAAAACAATTCAGCCACAGACCAGGAAAAACCTAGTCTAAAGTCAGTGGCATGTTATTCAGGTGCTACTATTTTAAAGGCGCATGCTTGGCCATAATGTAGCGTGTGCACAACGCGCATACACTTTGCTTCTCTCATTTACACAGACACAGCAGCTCCCATTTTTGCAAACCATACATAATTACAAGAAAAAATATTCCACTCGAGGGAAATCATTGTGGTGTCCATGAAGATGTGAAAAAATAGGTATGACATAGCTTTTACACATTAACCCAAATTATTAAATATATTACATTAAATTCATATATAAATTATTATTATATTATGCCATGTCATGTGTGACGATCTGCGGCTGGAGTGCCCGCTTGAGCCTCTGGGGGGCCCTCCTTCCTAGTTTGTTTTCATTATGTTTTACCCTGGACTGATTATGGTTGATTTTACGCACCTGTGTTTTATTATCTTGTTTAGCGCACCTGTCTTAAGCCTGAGTGGCCCTTTGTACCATGGCTCAGTATTGTATGTGTCTGACTGCATTACCTAGCCTTGTTCCAGTTTCCTTGTATTCTAGTGTTTCGGTTCCCTGATTATCTGCCTGTTCCCGGTTTCCCGTTTGCCTTATCCCTGCACGGATTTGATGTTTGTTTGGACTGCTTACCTGGTTTTGACCCCTGCTTGTTTCCTTGTACCTGTCTCTGGATTCTCCTCATAATAAAGCCTGCGTTTGGATCACCACTGTCCTTGTTCCATGTGCAGTTTCGTGACATCATGTCATGTCTGTGTTGGATTACGTACCTGAAACCTTGGATTTCTTTTGTTGGTTTGTTTGTTTAATGTTTTATCTTTTTTTAAACCTCTTCATTTCACTCCGCACTTGAGTTCTCTTTTCCATTCTCCACTACCCACTGTGACAGAATGAATGAGCCAATATGTGGATTCAGCGGAGCGAACTTTGTCCTGCGGAGAGGGAGAATGGGATTTCTTTATTGAAATATTTTTCCTTGTGCGCTCAAAGGAATGAGGAGAGGAGGGCAGCAGAGTCTTCCCCACTGGTCTCATTTGGAATTAAGTCGTCGTCACTGGATCCGTCCAGGGTTGGGACTTCATCGATGGTTTTAGCCAGCCTCGAGTCTGCACACATCCGTCAGAAAGGACGGAGGAGGAGGAGACCTGCACCTGTCCATTCAGAGTCGGTTCATGTCATCGCTGCCCAGTCAGAGACTGTTCACGTCCCGTCTGCCCAGTAAGAGACTGTTCACGTGCCGGAGCCGGTGCCTGTTGCAGAGCCGGAGCCGGTGCCTGTTCCAGAGCCGGTGCCTGTTCCAGAGCCGGAGCCGGTGCCTGTTCCAAAGCCGGTGCCTGTTCCAGAGCCGGAGCCGGTGCCTGTTCCAGAGCCGGAGCCGGTGCCTGTTCCAGAGCCGGAGCCTGTTCCAGAGCCGAGCGAGCCTGTTCCAGAGCCGGAGCCGGTGCCTGTTCCAGAGCCGGAGCCGGTGCCTGTTCCAGAGCCGGAGCCGGTGCCTGTTCCAGAGCCGGAGCCGGTGCCTGTTCCAGAGCCGGAGCCGGAGCCTGTTCCAGAGCCGGAGCCGGTGCCTGTTCCAGAGCCGGAGCCGGTGCCTGTTCCAGAGCCGGAGCCGGTGCCTGTTCCAGAGCCGGAGCCGGTGCCTGTTCCAGAGCCGGAGCCTGTTCCAGAGCTGCAGCCTGTTCCGGAGCCGGAGCCTGTTCCAGAGCCGGAGCCGGTGCCTGTTCCAGAGCCGGAGTCGGTGCCTGTTCCAGAGCCGGAGCCGGAGCCTGTTCCAGAGCCGGAGCCGGAGCCTGTTCCAGAGCCGGAGCCGGAGCCTGTTCCAGAGCCGGAGCCTGTTCCAGAGCCGGAGCCGGTGCCTGTTCCAGAGCCGGAGCCGGTGCCTGTTCCAGAGCCGGAGCCGGTGCCTGTTCCAGAGCCGGAGCCTGTTCCAGAGCCGGAGCCGGAGCCGGTGCCTGTTCCAGAGCCGGAGGGCCCAACCATGGACTGGAGTTGAAAATTAGCAATGGCTATAAACTCTTTTTGCATAGCATCAGTTACATACTTGTTTTGTACTATGTTTAATTACAATGTCCATGTCAAATAAATGAATAAATAATTTTTTTTTAAAATTTTTTAAAAATGTTACTTGCGTTTCGCGTTTGATACTTGCGTTTCAGATCGTTACAATAGGGCCCATAAACTCACAATTGCAACTCACAAGTCCTAACTGCAAAATATAAACTCTGATTTTAAAAAAAAAAAAATTATGTTTTATTCCATGGCGAAAACAAGCTTTCATTCATTTCTCTTGAGGGAGAGAAAAAATCATCCAGCTTGATCTCTTATTCTCTATCTATCAATTCTTCTTAAATGCCATACTGTACTGGTAGCATTTCAGTAATTACGCAAGGATGTTATCACTGCTCTTGGATCAGTACATTCAGACTGCTATTTCAGACTCCATCATTTCCCAACAGTAAACTGAGCCCTGCCTCTCTGTCTCACCACTATATATTTGCCTGAAAAACTGTTATTTGCTCTCTCTCTCTTTGTGGTTTCCTCTCACTCTCACCTCCATTAGACACCAGGCTTCCCATTTGTAAATGTGTCCAATCTACTTTAGATTCAGTTATAAAGCACAAAGTTTGAAATGGAGCATTAATCACTGTATCAAACAAGGCGACAGAGGAGGTCCGTGGGAGTGTGTGCTTCACACTTCCATTTAGCACTTAATTTAAGTGCCTTCATCCATTATCCCCCCCCCCCCCCTCTTTAAAGTAAGTTAACTTTAAAGAAAGACGGATGTGAGCAAAGGACAAAATGTTACCCTGGACCACAAAACCAGTCACATGGGTCAATTATTTGAAAATTAGATTTCTACATCAAATGAAAGCTGAATGAATACGCTTTCCATTGATGTATGGTTTGTTAGGATAGGACACACAACTATTTGAAAATCTGGAATCTGAGGGGGCAAAAAATCGAAATATTGAGAAAAGCGCCTTTAAAGTTGTCCATTTATGTTCGATTGTGCTGCATTCACTCACAAAAAAATATGTTTGATATATTTAGAATAAATATAATAAATAAAGTAACTTTACAAAATATCTTCATGGAACATGATCTTTACTTAATATCCTAATGGTTTTTGGCATAAAAGAAAAATCAAATAATTTTAACCCATACAATGTATTGTTGTCAATTGCCACAAATATACCCGTGCGACTTGTGACTGGTTTTGTGGTCCAGGGTCATAAATATCACAATTTATCTTCCTCATATCATAAGAGGAAAGGTCAGTTCAGGATATGCGTCAATCAGTCGAAAAATAAAGTGGCATACAATGGCTCCAAATGGTATTAGGACAATTAGGTGGCCCCTAAAAATTCATTATTTATATTTAAAATATTATTACTTTAAAGAAAGACACCAAAATCACACTTTTCAGGCAACATATTTTCAGTCAGAATATAATAATAATAAATCAATATTTATAAACTATTATCAATTTGTTTTCATTCCATACATTATAATGTAGTGGTGTTATTTATATAGGCCTATATACAGACGTGCTCAAATTTGTTGGTACCCTTACAGCTCATTGAAATAATGCTTCATTCCTCCTGACAAGTGATGAAATTAAAAGCTATTTTATCATGTATACTTGCATGCCTTTGGTATGTCATAGAATAAAGCAAAGAAGCTGTGAAAAGAAATGAATTATTGCTTATTCTACAAAGATATTCTAAAATGGCCTGGACACATTTGTTGTAACCCCTTAGAAAAGATAATAAATAATTGGATTATAGTGATATTTCCAACTAATTAGTTTCTTTAATTAGTATCACACATGTCTCCAATCTTGTAATCAGTCATTCAGCCCATTTAAATGGAGAAAAGTAGTCACTGTGCTGTTTGGTATCATTGTGTGCACCACACTGAACATGGACCAGAGAAAGCAAAGGAGAGAGTTGTCTGAGGAGATCCGAAAGAAAATTATAGACAAGCATGGTAAAGGTAAAGGCTACAAGACCATCTCCAGGCAGCTTGATGTTTCTGTGACAACAGTTGCAAATATTATTAAGAAGTTTAAGGTCCATGGAACTGTAGCCAACCTCCCTGGGCGCGGCCGCAAGAGGAAAATCGACCCCAGATTGAACAGAAGGATAGTGCGAATGGTAGAAAAAGACCCAAGGATAACTGCCAAAGAGATACAAGCTGAACTCCAAGGTGAAGGTACGTCAGTTTCTGATCGCACCATCCGTCGCTTTTTGAGCGAAAGTGGGCTCCATGGAAGAAGACACAGGAGGACTCCACTTCTGAAAGAAAAACATAAAGCCAGACTGGAATTTGCTAAAATGCATATTGGCAAGCGACAATCTTTCTGGGAGAATGTCCTTTGGACAGATGAGTCAAAACTGGAGCTTTTTGGCAAGTCACATCAGCTCTATGTTCACAGACGAAAAAATGAAGCTTTCAAAGAAAAGAACACCATACCTACAGTGAAACATGGAGGAGGCTCGGTTATGTTTTGGGGCTGCTTTGCTGCGCCTGGCACAGGGTGCCTTGAATCTCTGCAGGGCACAATGAAATCTCAAGACTATCAAGACATTCTGGAGCGAAACGTACTGCCCAGTGTCAGAAAGCTCTGTCTCAGTCGCAGGTCATGGGTCCTCCAACAGGATAATGACCCAAAGCACACAGCTAAAAGCACCCAAGAATGGATAAGAACAAAACATTGGACTATTCTGAAGTGGCCTTCTATGAGTCCTGATCTGAATCCTATCGAACATCTATGGAAAGAGCTGAAACTTGCAGTCTGGAGAAGGCACCCATCAAACCTGAGACAGCTGGAGCAGTTTGCTCAGGAAGAGTGGGCCAAACTACCTGTTAACAGGTGCAGAAGTGTCATTGAGAGCTACAGAAAACGTTTGATTGCAGAGATTGCCTCTAAAGGTTGTGCAACAAAATATTAGGTTAGCGGTCCCATCATTTTTGTCCATGCCATTTTCATTTGTTTTATTATATACAATATTTTGTTGAATAAACAATCAAAAGCAAAGTCTGATTTCTATTAAATGTGGAATAAACAATGGTGGATGCCAATTACTTTTGTCAGTTTCAAGTTATTTCAGAGAAAATTGTGCATTCTTCGTTTTTTGTGGAGGGGTACCAACAAATTTGAGCACGTCTGTATATGCATATATATATATGCAGTGAGTCATTTCATGTACAGACAATGATTGACAATGGTATAAAATGCTTAAATCCCTTTATTTAGAACTTTATATGTCAAATTGTTTTCCAGCTTTGATTTGCATTAAAGTTTTAAATTGGATTAGTAGTGACCGAACTGCTAAATTTATAACTGGGAAAAGCTGAAAAGCTTTTTGTTTCAAATATATTTATTCCATATTAGAGAGGTTTGCAGATGCATTTCACAGTCCATCTGTGGAGCCATAAACTTTCCAGGCTTGATGAATCTGATTCAACCAATAATCATCTCATCAGCACCTTCTCCAGTGGTTTATAATTAAATGAAATTGCATTTCAACGGATCATTATGTAACTGTCACGCTGAGTGATGCAGCTAATGATCAGTTACACACATGCAGCTGTATTCTCTGTGGATCTTTATCTTCTCGTCTACAACACGTGTGAGAAACACGCACATGCAGGATTTCTTTAGAAGTGTTTTAATGTCTGACCTTGATCAGGCAGGCGTTGGATACCATTTGCTTTGAGTCCACAATGTCCACCAGTGGTTCTTTCATTGCTACGTTCCTGATGCAGGTCATGTCAAAACCATAAACGTTCTCCCACCCTGCTCAAACAGACACATTTGATTTTTAAAAAACAGAGCATAACTAAGGCCCAGAACAAAGCAAAAGTTTAGGATTGTATTGCTGTGGTATCGTGGTAAAGATTAACTTTAACTACTGAATCTTCACAAATCTTGAAACCCTCTACAATCGAAATGAGATGTTTGTGTTTGAGTGTGGGTTAGGGATCTCACGGTGAGGAAATTTTCACACGGGCATCAAGGAGCTGCTATCAAAATGTGAGGAATTAAAACATTTGCGATCATATGTACTCAGTGTATAGGGAGCGACGGTACTGACCGCACATATTGCAAAATGAGATATTTGTCAATGACACTGCATTGGGCTGAATTGGATCTGTTGTGCACCAAATCCTCCACCATTGTCCTGCCAGTCATCTCACGTAATAAGTGAGTATAGACTCCTGCTAAACTGAGCAAGCGCTTTCGGTTTATAATTGTGGCATATGCTGTCCAACTGAACTAAATTGTTTTTATTTCTATAAAAAAAAGCAAAACGACAATGGGGTGGTGCTGTGGCTGGCAAGTAATGTATCAGTATACTGTCGAACACAGTGTAACACCAGTAACACAGACTACCACAGCAAGCCTAGTGTGTGTGTGTGTGTGTGTGTGTGTGTGTGTGTGTGTGTGTGTGTGTGTGTGTGTGTGTGTGTGTGTGTGTGTGTGTGTGTGTGTGTGTGTGTGTATTGGGACTCACAGTGAATCTTGAAGTCCTTGTACTGCCTGTCTTCAATGGCCACCACATAAAGAGCAGCCCTGTCTGGGAACATCAGACCTCCAGGTTTCTAATGATGAAGAACACATAGTCTATGTTCACGCTCTATAGACTGTACACATACTCTCACACAAAACCATACTTCTTGTATTACACACACGCACACACACACACACACACTGACCAGCCACTTATCTCTGGCGTAGATGACCGTGTTCAACATGGACTCATAAAAAAGACAGTAGCCCATCCACTCTGAGATGATTATGTCCACCTGATCTACCGGCAGCTCCGTCTCTTCCACTTTCCCTTTAAAGATGGTTATAACTGGAACACACAGACAAATAAGGCCATGGAGATGCTAGGCAGATCCTTTCTACTCTTTGAATTTTTAAGGTCAGTTAAAAGATGTGGGTCAAAACGTGTGTGTGTGTGTGTGTGTGTGTGTGTGTGTGTGTGTGTGAGTGAGTGAGTGAGTGAGTGAGTGAGTGAGTGAGTGAGTGAGTGAGTGAGTGAGTGAGTGAGTGAGAGAGAGAGAGAGAGAGAGAGAGAGAGAGAGAGAGAGAGAGAGAGAGAGAGAGAGAGAGAGAGAGAGAGAGAGAGAGAGAGAGAGAGAGAGAGAGATATAGACTCCAGCTGAGAATGTAAAATATCAACTTTTATTGGACATCAAGATACTGCAGTGGTCTAATGCCAGAATGAAAACTGAGCATGTTATATTGACATTATGTTCTTGCTAATTGATAGAGCCATAACCTGTTAACAATGTGTTTGCTTGCTTACCGATGGCTAACTGAAAACAAAAAGAAAGGGAAATGTTTAATTGGACAATTTTTAGCTTTGGTAATATGTGATGCATTTTAAAAGATGTTGACATGTTTCATGATAACTAATAACTGCACTGTGCAGCAAATTATTTCCATAATTTCCAATCAGATACTGAACAGTATTCAAGTTTTAGCCAGTCGAATCGCTTTTTCTTTTTTTATATTATTGGATAGGATTCTATTGGTAATATTTTTGACAAATAAATGTTGCCAGGGTTTGAAATTAACACCTGCCAACCTGCCAAATGCGGGTAAAAATCAACTTTTGCAGGTTACGCCGTCAAATCACTATAGCCAATTTGGCGTGTTACTTATTATGTTTACTCACTTTGCTGGGGAAGTTTGTGTTAAGAAGGTTGTGCGCAGATTTAGCGCAAATACTCAACTCGTGAGTCATCATGATATATTAAATACAGTGTGCTATGCAGAATCTGCGCATATCTGGCTTACTTGAACATGCACTATGCAACAAATAACAGAGCGCATTGTTCATTTGCATTGAAGCAATAGCGAATATTAAAAAGCATTTAGTTAACAGAAAAGCCATTGTTATTTTCCAACCTACTACATTTTGTCATCTTCTACAACATGTTCTTTGTACCGTATTGATCTGTCCACCTAAAACATATATTTGGTGAAAAGAATGAGGATGAAAGAGGAAGGGAGGAACTGCATGACAGGATTTAAATGAATGTATGAAGTCCATATATATACATATATACATACATATATAAATAAATAAATATATATAAGCTATTTAAGATATTTTTATATATATACGCTAAGCTGTGACTTAGTTAATCTGGTTCGTATATGCTTTTCCTTTTTCTTTTGGCTAGTAGAAGTTCTGAATGGCCGGTGACTTAATTTAGTAGCCAATTGGCAGGTGAGTAAAAAAGTTAATTTCAAACCCTGAATGTAATATTCAATTTAAAAATTTCATCATGCATACTACATTTCTGTATTTTGTCTTGTTAGTAAACCAACACTTAAGCTTTATCTTATTTGGATGTCAGTAAGATTAAAGTGACATTAAAGACATTACATCACAACTGCAGCACAACTCTTTTCAACTGTGATTAAATAAGAAAGATTATATTAAAATAGAATATTTTTAAATTCTAATAACGTATTCACAATAGTACTGTTTTTTTTTTTGCCATGGTGATGAGCATAATAGGCTTCTTTTAAAAATATAAATCTTACCGACCCCAAACTTTTGAAAAGTAGTGTATAAAAAAAAAAGGATAAACATTTGTTTTTGGAAAGACCGTGTCCTTTATAGTCATTTTATCATTTATAAAGCAGACTATTTGCAATTTAAATTCTCTCTTAATATTCAGATTACTGCAAAGGTTTTAAATTATGTATATTTAGGAGGCTGAATAGAAGAACGCTTGATGACCACTCTTTATCCTATCAGTGTCTCATCCTATTTGTCATTCTGCTTTTCTCACACACCCACACAAGCCAGCCAACTACACAGCAAACACACACTTTTACAACATCGGCACACATCAAATCTGCTTACCACTGTCCAGATGATTGGCCTTGATGATTTTCTCAGAGTATTCTGATATACTTGAGCATTCAATCTGAGAAAAAAAACACCATAAATGAATGGTTGGTTACGGGTGCTGGTTTAAGTGTAAGTCAGTGTTTTACCTTCCCTATCTATATATCCTCTTGCAGACAAGACATAGCTTATACTGTAGAAACACTGTGATTTGGTTAATGTTAAAATACTTGGTTCCTAGTGGTCACCATTATGTTCAGTTTCAAATGTATGTGCTCAGTTGAGCTCAATTGGTAAGAAGATAAGCCCATAAACTACGATGGAAACAATAAATCCTTCAATGTGAAACAAAAACACTTAAAATAAACTTAACTAGAACTAGAACGCATTCACAAACATCAGGCATCCGAATACAAGTCGATACGATAAAAGAGCCACACCTGCTTGCAGAAACTTCCATTTGAATTACAGAAACGTACAAAACTTCCCCGACACAGCAACACTGGCTCAACCAATGGCAAGAGTTTGTGTTGGGACGTTCTGCTTTTCTGACCAATGTCACTATTTTTGAAGTTCTGTTTGGTTAATAGTGGTGCTAGAATAACACAGAGCTAGAAGTTTGCAAAAATGTGTGTTTGTCTGTGGAGGATAGTTCATTTTTATATATGTTTTGTTACACTCAAAAGTTTGTGGCTGATGAGATTCTTCAATGTTTTTGAAAAAACCCTCTTATGCTCGCCAAGGCTGCATTTATTTGATAAAAAATACAGTAACAACAGTAATATTGTGAAATATAATTACAATAAAAAAAACTATTTTCTATTTAAATATATTTTCAAATGTCCTTTATTCCTGATGGTAAAGCTGCATTTTCAGCATAATTACACCAGCCTTCAGTGTCACATGATCCTTCAGAAAACATTATAATATGCTGTTGGTGTCCAGGAAACATTTTCTTAATATTATTGATGTTTGTGAAAACTGAAATATGAGTTTCTTCAGGATTTCTTTTAATAGAAAGTTAAAAAACTGAATTTATTTGAAATACAAATATTTTGTTCATAAAAGTCACTCATAAACTGTCACTTTTGATTAATTTAATGCACCCTTGCTGAATAAAAGTACTATCTTTCCAAAAAAAATAAAATAATTACAGACCCCAATCTTTTGAATGGTAGTGTTCTTTGATAGGTTACACAGACTGTCCTACATAAATACAGTCAGTCATACATACAGTCTCTCAACATAAAATGCTGGATGAATCTTGCAACTTGCAAACCTGCCTATTAGACATGTAGACATCAGCCCTCAGCCACCTAAAGAGCATTATTTTGCATTTATAAACAGTCCAGATTCCTGTCCCGTTGTCAGACAGAAATATATGTAAACAAGCACACATAACAGGACTGTCAGTGGCCCGAGGCTAAGGGAAGAGGAGGAGAGAGTAAGTAGGAAGCTGCCAGCAGTATAAGTGAGAGGTTGATTCCTGACAGCATAGATCCTTCTGCCTCATGACATCCCATTGGGTTTTCCCAGCAATTGTTTGTGTCCGAAGCCATCGCCGTCAACTCGAGTGTTGCACGAGGAGTCAGTCAGCATCGCTTCAACTGACAAACTCTCAGAACCCTCTCTTTCTCCTACATGGCAGCCTCATTGGTTTCTGTAAAAGTTTCACGTACTGCAGTGGGTCAGCATTGAGTTTAAAAGTAATCAGAGAAGCCCATAACACAGTCAGCACATTTCCACTTTCAGAAGAAAAGTTTTTGATGTGCATGATCAAGATGAGAGGAAAGTGCCTGGGACTGAACTGCAGTAAACAGAGATGAAGGGCAACCCTTTGCAAACATGAAAAAAAAAAAAAAAAAAAATTATATATATATATATATATATATATATATATATATATATATATATATATATATATATATATATATATATATATATATATATATATTATAGAAGTATCTTGTTAAGCATTATTGGACTTCCTGGTTTAATACATGTTGTCAAAGAAAACATTTTTTTCACAGTCAAGCTCTTATAATGGAAGCATATAGGTCTTTGCATCAGGGAAAATATTATTAAGTTTCATTAGCTAATAAACCCATGGCATGACATGTGTGAGGACACAAGAAAAGGACTGTTTTGCAAACTGAGAGAAATCCAAATAATTTCAGTGATAAATGACACCAAGTTATAGATGCATGTTCCAAAACATGTATGCTATATAATAGGGCTGAACGATATATAAAAATGATCGAAATAAAGCAAATGTGCATATCGCAATGGTTTGTGATTAATTAATTATTTAATACTTCAAAAAGTAATTTATAGTTAAACTTTTGGGTCAACAGTTAAAATTATATATATATATATATATATCCCGTCGATGATGCGAGAGTACTCCAGGCCCAGTGACTCATCCCCTCCCCCCAAATCAGCGCACCGTCAGCTTTGCGCTCTGCAATTTTTTTAGAGGGGTTGTCAATATTGTTTAATGGCTGCTGTCCCACGTTGGTTTGCAACTTTTTGGCGGGAGTACTCTGGTTTCGGGCCATACTGAGCTCGGAGCCCTCTCCTCAGACAGCACGCCAAATACGCATACTCTTTTACTCTATCTGATTATTTGTAAGTGTGCACTATGAACTATGAGAACTATGTGTGAACTATGTCTATGCTCTTTAGGTGTCTTGTAAGGGGATTATTTGTAAGTGTGAACTCATGAATTGAGATATGTCTGTGTGTGTGTGCATGATAGCATGCGCGTGCTCTGACGCAAGGCAATCAACAAGCTGCGATGCTCTCGTTGCAAACTAATCTGAGAAGATGAGTCATCCCGATGCACTCGCAGCTGCCGATTTAGTGACAAAATGAAAAGCACCTCAAAGATATGGCAGTATTTTGGTTTTAAAAGAGATGAACACAATTGCAGACTGAAGTTATTTGTAAAACATGTAAATCTCGAGTGGCAACGCGAAAGGGAAACTCTACAAATCTTTGCAGTCACCTCAAGACGAAGCACAACAATTTGAAGCTATGCTTGGCAGAAAAATCTTCAAGCACAGGTGAATCAACTCTCATTCCCGAACCTACCACTCCATCGCATCAAACTTTGAAAGATTAACACCGTATCCTGCAAGCTCCTAGCATCATAGAGAAATAACATAGGCCATAACATGCTATCTGGCAAAGGATATGGTTCCAATCCCCATAGTCGGGAAACCAGGTTATATGCACTTGATGAATACCAAAAACAAAAGTTACAACATTCCCTCTCGCTCTTATTTTTTCCCAAACTGCTACCCCCAAATGTATGAGCATACTCACGACCGTGTCAAGTTGGAACTGAGAAATGTTAAACATTTTGCTTGTACGACAGACCTCTGGTCCAGTAAGACAACAGAGCCGTACATTAGTTTAACGGTTCATTTTATTGACCAAGACTTTAAAATGAAAAGTCTGTGCTTACAGACAGAATATGTTCCCAGTGAGCACAGCGGGGAAAACCGCTCTGGGACTGCGAGAGGCTTTGTCTGGTTGGAATTTGAGTGAGGCGTATCTAGTGAGTTTTATCATGGACAACGCAACCAATATAATTAAAGCTAGTGGAACATTTCTCCCATGGCTGGAAAAAGAAAGAAGCACTGAAGAAAGCACAGAGCGAACTTAACCTGCCAGAATATAGTCTGATCACAGAGTTCCCAACAAGATGGGGCACTAAGCAGAAAATGATGGAAAAGATACTGGAACAGCAGAGGGTTTTGTCACAAATTCTCTCTGAAAATCTGAGTACACGACATCTGGTTGAGGCCATTGAGTCAGTAAACAAGGCATTGAAGCCACTTCAGGAGTTTACTGATGCTCTGTCTGCGGAGGACTACAACATGAACATTTATTATCTACAGCCAGTTCTTCATTTACTGAAGACAAAAACAGAGAAGACACAGTGCTGACATTCTCAACTAAAACCAAAGTGCTGGCCTACATGGAGGCAAAATATGATCTCACAGCAATTCGTATGTATTTTACGAGGTGGCTAATTTGAATGGATTCATACGACCTCACTCGTACAATTTTTGATAAAACTTACATATTTCGCGAGTTGCCCAATTCGTATGAATTCAAACAAATGACCTGCCCCTGTCCCTAAGCCTACCCATCACTGGGGTTTAGACAAATCGTACGAATTCATATGAGGGAGGTTGTATGAATTCGTATGAATTGGCCACCTCGTACGTACTCGTACGAATTGGTCGTAAGATAGCGTTGTGATCACACAACCCAAACTCTGCTGAACATTACCACTTTTCTTGACCCAATGTTAAAAAAAGACTGCCACAAATGAGTTCAAGGGCAATATCAGAAATGAAGGCAATTCAGAAGTTATTTTAAAATAGCAATATTTTAGAATATAAGAAATAATATAAGAATATTTTAAATAGCAAGAATGATTTGAGCTCTTGAGTGCCTCCATGCTTTATTATGAATTATTTTACTTTCTTTTCTGGGAGGCACAGCCTGCTGTTGACGTCTCATCATCACATCAGCAGGTGTTGAAGCAGGGAATCAAGCCAAAGTGACATAGTCACAAGTGTAAAGAGGATGAAGTCTTTAAGAAGCCTTTTACAGACCTCAGTCACATCTACATCTCAGTCTGAATCCTTTTTTAAAATATATTTTAATTTAATTTAAATAGATTTTTTTAGAAACGTAGCATTATTGTATCGAATATTTCACTATTTATCAAGTCATCGCATATCACATTTTTCTTCAATATCATGCATCATGTGAAAGCAAATAAATATCTAGTTTTAAACTAGTATTAGCATTTACATTTATGCATTTGGCAGATGCTTTTATCAAAAGCGGGTTATATTCTATTTCATGCTATGCAATTTATCAGTTCATGCATTCCCTGGGAATAGAATCACTGACTTTGGTGTTGCTATAGCGCCATGCACTATTTAAAAAAAAATACTATATTTAATATTAGTCACATGAACAGCAGATGATAAGTGCAAAACAATAAACTACTTAGCTTAAAATCTTGTTGTTGTTATGTCCCATCAGCTCGAATTTGAGTCTTGGTGACTTGATAGACTAAAGAATTGAAAAGGATCATATCGATCCATATCATTGGCGGTCTTCCTCTGCACCTTGTACCCTCAGATTGTGATATCCTTTTCCAGTGATCTTTCCCTTCGAACCATGTGACCAAAATATGAGAAACAGAGTTTCATAATGTGTGCTTCGAGTGGCATTTCCGGTTTGATTTCCTCTATGATTGACTTGTTAGTCCATCTCGCTGTAAATGGCTCACGCAGGATTCTTCTCCAGCACCATATTACATGAGTCAATCTTCCTTCGATCTTACTTCCGGACTGTCCATCTTTCTCAACCGTTGGTGACAACTGAGAAAATGAGGGTCTGGAATATTTCATCTAGAGGCTTCATAGCATATACTATGCGTGTGTGTATTTAAGATTTACATGTGTGTGTGAAGTTTAAGATTAATATGTTATTATGTTTTTAGGGTTTGATGAGGCACAATTGTCTATACACAGTTTGTTCTAAAGTATTAAACATTGGTGTAACTCATTCTGCTTCATTTAAGCTGTGGTTATGTATGATTTTTGCCTGGCAGACAGTAAAATGTTCAAAAAAATCCTATACACTTACAATGAAGCAGGGACAAGAACAATATATTCATCTTATTTTTCAACGCACCTGAAAAATCAAGGCATTTGAATTTGTACGACTTTTGATTCATTAGCCACTATATGGTAAAAAGCAAGAAGGACAACAAAGTGCAGTAAACTGTAAAACCAATTGTGCTATGAAAGTGTGTGTTTATGACTATGATAACAAATTTAAATAATGTGATTTGGCTACAAAAATCCAGCTGACACCGAAAGCAAAAATGGCTAAGCTGCTCTTACATTAAAAATAAGCTGGATATCAATATCAAAATACCATGCAGAATACCCAAGTAATGTGGCAGCCAATTTTACATAGGAAAGCAAAATGTAAAAATCTAGTTTATATTCTGCATTGAGCAAGTGCATCGTTTGCGATGAGCACTGTAATATAGACACTGAGGAGAGTTTGCGCTCTCTGGCATTTGATGAATATGATGAAGCCATTCACAGAATTGTTCATTATCACAGTGCAACTGGATAAGAGCAGCGAGGTGCAAATCACATCAGCTCAATTACAGCAGAGACTCAGACAGACACCAACACATGGCTAGGCTTCCCGAGTTTCGTTCTCTTCTGAAGACTGAGAAAAGCGAGAAAAGCTCTTGAACATTCTGTCCCAAGAGGATGGCAGGACACATAAAATCGAGTTTTTTTTTTCTCTTCGTTCACACTCCAACTTGGCTTAACAAGCTCTGGCTTTAGTTCTCAAAGAGAAAGTGTAAAACAAGCACCACATGGTAAATGTCGCCCTTCTGACCTTTACTGATTTCTTTGGTGTGCCTTTTTCTGAGATTTATCCGAAGAGCCGATTACCACATCCTCACAATGTAGTGTGGTAAAGCCTGATACATCAGCACGGCCAATAAAGGCTGCTAAAAACCTTCAGCAACCACTGGGGAGGAATGCATTAAGGGGGAGAGGTCTGAATTGACATGTCAGGAAGTGAGGAAGCGAAATGGAATGAAATCGGGGAATTGCAAGAAAGAAAAACAGAAGGGGTCCCTTATAAAAAAGTACCATGGTGATGTCATGGTATAGTGATGCTATCACATGGTAGTTCAATGTTGATTACATTTTTGCGAATCACAGATACCAGTCCTGCACAGAGGGATTTTGAGCCATTCCTCTCCCAGAACAGTGGCCAGCTCACTATCTGATGCTGGTGGATGAAAACGGTTTCTGACTTGCTCCTCCAAAAGAAATCCCCAAAGTGGCTCTAAAATATTTAGATCTGGTGACTGCGCAGGCCATGAGCGATGTTCAACTTCACTTTCATGTTCATCAAACTATTCTGTCACAAGTCTTGGTATGCTACAATGCTGAATTTGGGATCACAGCATAATGTTCATTATGAAAAAAATGACATTTAATATATTTAACATTTATTTTTAAAATGACATTTAACAGTGTTACTAAATTATTTTTAAAGCCTAATTAAATCTGTAATTGAACTATTGATGCTGATTTATTGTAAAGCTGCTTTGAAGCAAGTACATGAAGTATGGTATAACTATTAAAATATTGGCTGATATATAATAAATGTTGAATGATTAATTAGTGATAATGTGTATATATACAATCATTTTTAACAAACAATTCATTTGTCGTGGCCTTTAAACATAAATCATTTTCTGTTTGGAACTTATATTTATGATCCTTATTAGGAAATAAGTTGGTGGTAATATATGATCATATCTCTCTAAAAGAGAGGATTATTTGCTTACACCTTCAAAAGCTCTTGGTGCAACTGCAACACATGATGCTATTTTGGGCTCTGTGGATCATTCCAGCAGGGTAGGAGGCTACAGGCTCATGTGGATTTAGGCATAAGGAGGGCCGCCCTCTTACCCCATACACGTGCTTAGCTCCGGCCTTGGCAGCAAACATGGAGAGGATGCCAGTACCACTCCCCACGTCCAGCACGATCTTGTTCTTGAAGATGTGTTTGTTATGGTACATAGAGTTCCTGTATGTCATCGTCCTCACTTCATCCTTTAGCATTTCCTGTACATCCATGCATGCACAAAAAACGTTTTACTTCTTTGTAACATGATTGTGTTTTAAATTCTGGTGAGCTGACTACCTAGACAACGTTTGAAACCGTTTCTTTAACAGAAAAGTACCAAAGTATAATCATGGTTGTTTGGGCACGGTACCATGGTTTATTCCGTTGTGTGCCATTTAAATACAATGGTATATTGATATGATAATCCCTGGGCATGGAAATATCTTTTGATTTGATGCATCATTACACCTTGTAACAGCCTTTTTTAGAAATGGTATGGGCCCATGAATGCTGTCTAGGTAGATACAGTATCTCACCAGGATTTGAAACACAGGCAAAAAAAAGTATTCAAAAGTTTTAATGATGTTTAACCCATAAATCCTACTGTATCAATGAAAATGAAAATGAAAAATGAAAATGAAAATGAAAATGAAATGAGAATGAAAAAATTGCTTAAAAAAAACTGTTGTACACAATATACATTTGTACGTTTGAAAATGCCTACGATAACAAAGCATCATGGTATTATTGTCTCGGTTTTTTGGACATGATTTGTTGAGGGACTTTGGAGTAGCATAAAACTATGGTATATTAATACATAATCATTTACTACCACGTTATTATTCAGCTTTATTGTAAAAACATAATAAGACATGGATGTCTGACAACCTGTGAGAACATTAAAAAAAACTTGCTGTCACCATTACAGCATGTCTCCTCAGATCACTGCAGCTTTTTTGGTGTACGCCTCTGTCACATTTAGATGAGAAAAAAAAAAGATCTGACCTATATACTAAAAATGAATCTGAACAAAATTAATCTTCCAGGTCTCGCCTGAACCTCCCGTTCTCTGCACTCTCTCATCCTATAATTCAATGACACCCCCACCCCGTTCCACTCTCCTGCTCTCCTGCTCCATTTCTCATATCTACATTATATATAACTCCAAGCATAAATCAACATGACTGATGTTGACTACCATGAGTACTTATATCCTACCGTACATCATATGTCTCAACATTTGTTAAATGCAAGCATCCACTGCTCTGATGTGCTCATACCTCATGAATACCGAAGTGGGCATACGAGTCAAAATAGTAATCCCTGGAGGTCATCTCATCGGGGTTGAGGAACTTGGCCATCTTTCCTCTGCCGGGGCAGCTGGGTAAGCTGGCTGAGTGAGGGGTGTGAGGCGCGAGGGACGGGTGTGTGGGCCGCTGGGCATGATGAACCGATGACACTGGTTTGGGCAGAGGAGAAGGCTGGACTGACTGGGATGGGGCGGCACTCAGGGGCTGTTGCTAAAACAGGGAGAACGAGAGAAATTCTCATCATGGTAATGTGAAAAAATGATGGTATACAGTGGCACCAAAAATTATTTTGACACTTAAACCATCCATAAAAATGTTTGAATGTTGAACTAAAAATATCAAACTTGACAAAAATGTGGACACAAAATACAAAAACAGCAAAAAAAAAAAAATTATGTTCATTTATTTATTTTTGACGATTTTATAATGTTTTAATAAATGTATTTTGATAAATAACATGAATTATACTTGATGTGCTTAATTCAAATAAAGTCACAACGCAAAAAACAAAAAACAAATCATGATGGTCCTAAATCAGGATCTTTAATATTTTGTTTTTTGTATTGTTTTATTTTTGTAAAAAAGGAAGGAAAAGTTGGCACACCACAGCTCCAAAAATATAAAAATATTTATTTCATGTTCTCACCATAAGTGACGTTTCGAGCCCAGAGGCTCTTCATCAGACAATGAACACATACACTGATAAGCCCTTTAATACACCACAGAACTACGTCACAGAAGATCTACTTATCAACAGAAGATAACCATAGTGGTTGATGAGGAACATGGTGAGACACTAATCAACAAAACAATTCATCACTATGACAGTGAACAGAAACTAAATAGGACAAGGGAAATAGGCAAACCAGAACAGAAAGAACTTCAGACTAGGGTACGTTTACACGACAACAACATGCTTGAGACGGAGAAGTTTTTCCTTTGAGTTTTCCGCGTACAGACAACACCACTGTCAAAACTATCCCCATTCACACTGATCCGCGTAAACGACTAAAAACTCTGTATTCTGCTGCCAGGCCATTAGATGGTGATGAAACGCATTCAAAGTTTTACGTTTTTAGTTGAAAACGGTGTCGTGTAAACAGCCCCTAAGAGTTCCAACACACACGGACCAAAACTGGGGGAGTTTTGTTTTGTTGTGAAATATGGACATTAATTGATGACAATAAAAAAGCAAAATGAACAGTGACAATTCAGTGCTGTTTAAAAATATTCATGTCCAAGAATGTCTAGCACTTGTTTGTCACATTTCTGAGACCTGGAAGAGGTGGATTGTGCCTTAAGAGCGAAGGGAGTGTAGGGCAGTTAGGCTTAGATTGCAGTGGAAAGGACTCAAGACAAGTATTACATGGTAAGCCTCTCTGGCTCTGATTAGATCTTCTACGTCCTGCAGAGAAGCTTGGCCTTTACTCAACCTGGCAGAGAAAATGCTAATGAACCATCATCCCACATTACAGACAACAAATGGGTATAAATGGGCCATTTGAGCAACTGGAAGCTTTGACACATACATTAAATACAAATTTATATATATATATATACATATATACAGTATTTATAAATGTATAAATTATATTATATATCGTTTCTGTTATTGAAAATGAAGTAATTAAATATGAATATATTTATAATAATGATCATAATAATGTTACAGTTATATAGCGCTTTTTCTGGGATCTCAAAGCACTTTACATGGAAGGGGGAATCTCCTCAACCACCACCGATGTGCAGCATCCACCTGGATGATGCGACGGCAGCCATATTGCGCCAGAACGCCACCACACACCAGCTTACCGGTGGAGAGGAGACGGTGATAAGGCCAATCAGTATATGGGGATGATTAGGAGGTCATGATGGACAGAGGCCAAGGGCCAAATTTGGCCAGGATGCCAGGGTTATAACCCTACTCTTTTTCGAAGGACATCCTTGGATTTTTTGTGACCACAGAGAGTCAGGACCTCGGTTTAACGTCTCATCCGAAGGATGGTGCTCTTTGACAGTACAGTGTCCCCATCACTATATTGGGGCGTTAAGCCCAACACAGACCACAGGGTGAGCGCCCCCTGCTGGCCTCACTTACACCTCTTCCAGCAGCAACCTGGTTTTCTCAGGAGTCTCCCATCCAGGTACAAACCACTAACCAGGCTCAACCCTGCTTAGCTTCAGTGGGCAACCAGTCTTGGGCTACAGGGTGATATATATACAACGTCCTTCTCAAAACATTAGCATATTGTGATAAAGTTAATTATTTTCCATAATGTAATGATAAAAATTATACTTTCACATATTTTAGATTCATTGCACACCAACTGAAATATTTCAGGTGTTTTATTGTTTTAATACTGATGATTTTGGCATACAGCTCCTGAAAACCCAAAATCCTGTCTCAAAAATTTTGCACATTTCATCCGACCAATAAAAGAATGTTTTTAATACAAAAAAAAAAGTCAACCTTCAAATAATTATGTTCAGTTATGCACTCAATACTTGGTCGGGAATCCTTTTGCAGAAATGACTGCTTCAATGTGGCGTGGCATGGAGGCAATCAGCCTGTGGCACTGCTGAGGTGTTATGGAGGACCAGGATGCTTCGATAGCGGCCTTAAGCTCATCCAGAGTGTTGGGTCTTGCGTCTCTCAACTTTCTCTTCACAATATCCCACAGATTCTCTATGGGGTTCAGGTCAGGAGAGTTGGCAGGCCAATTGAGCACAGTAATACCATGGTCAGTAAACCATTTACCAGTGGTTTTGGCACTGTGAGCAGGTGCCAGGTCGTGCTGAAAAATGAAATCGTCATCTCCATAAAGCTTTTCAGCAGATGGAAGCATGAAGTGCTCCAAAATCTCCTGATAGCTACCTGCATTGACCCTGCCCTTGATAAAACACAGTGGACCAACACCAGCAGCTGACATGGCACCCCAGACCATCACTGACTGTGGGTACATGACACTGGACTTCAGGCATTTTGGCATTTCCTTCTCCCCAGTCTTCCTCCAGACTCTGGCACCTTGATTTCCGAATGACATGCAACCACTGAGCAACAGTCCAGTGCTGCTTCTCTGTAGCCCAGCTTAGGCGCTTCTGCCGCTGTTTCTGGTTCAAAAGTGGCTTGACCTGGGAATGCGGCCCTGTAGCCCTTTTCCTGCACCAACACATTCTCATCCTTTGGCGTCATATAGGTGACGCCATATGACATTTCATCGAAATCATACGCACATGGCCCCCTTTAGCGTCAATATAACACGCACTGTTATGGGTAGGTTTACGTCTGGGGTAGAGTTACGGTTATGACGCCTTGGGATCTGCGTCTCATATTGAAGTTAAAGGATGCCATGTGCGTCAGATTTAGACGAGCGTCACATGTATGACGCCTTGGGTTCTGCGTCTCATATTGGCGCTAAAGGATGCCATGTGCGTAAGATTTCGACGAAATGTCATATGGCGTCACATGTATGACGCCTTGGGATGAGAACGGGCTGCCTGCACACGCCTGTGCACGGTGGCTCTGGATGTTTCTACTCCAGACTCAGTCCACTGCTTCCGCAGGTCCCCCAAGGTCTGAAATCGGTCCTTCTCCACAATCTTCCTCAGGGTCCGGTCACCTCTTCTCGTTGTGCAGTGTTTTTTGCCACACTTTTTCCTTCCTACAGACTTCCCACTGAGGTGCCTCGATACAGCACTCTGGGAACAGCCTATTTGTTCAGAAATTTCTTTCTGTGTCAATGATGGCCTTCTGGACAGCAGTCAGGTCGGCAGTCTTACCCATGATTGCGGTTTTGAGTAATGAAACAGGCTGGGAGTTTTTAAAAGACTCAGGAATCTTTTGCAGGTGTTTAGAGTTAATTCGTTTATTCAGATGATTAGGTTAATAGCTCGTTTAGAGAACCTTTTCATGATATGCAAATTTTTTGAGACAGGAATTTTGGGTTTTCATGAGCTGTATGCCAAAATCATCAGCATTAAAACAATAAAACACCTGAAATATTTCAGTTGGTGTGCAATTCATCTAAAACATAAGAAAGTTTAATTTTTATCATTATATTATGGAAAATAATGAACTTTATCACAATATGCTATTTTTTTTTAGAAGGACCTGTATATATAGCATCTGAAGACTTCAGATGCAAAAGCCTCCAAGTCCATCTACAGTTTTTGTTTAATATTAACAATTTTATCAGGCTCCTATGTATAGGTTTCTACCCAAGTACTGGCATTTCTAAATGGGCTGAGGCTGGGATTTAGTGAGTTTGAAGTGAAAGTATTTGATGAATGTATACTATGTGCGGAGAGCATTCACTCAATATTATTATCTCATTTTTGAGGTGGCTTTTAGAGGCTTTTTATGTATGCATAACTATATGTTATTTTTATAGTACATACAACATTTTAATGTATAAAATATTAATTCAATTAAAAAGTGTTACTAAGAAAATCCAACTGTTTTATTTAATTTGGGGTCCAGAGTCTGAGGCCAGTGGCCCCTGTCTCTGTAAACTTTGAAAACCTCTGATCTAGAACATGTTTTTCCTCAAAATTAGCACAAAACTCATAATGTTTAGAGCTAATATCCTACATATAATGTTTTCTCATACATTTCTCATGTTTTGCAATTTTGTAGTGAAGATATGTCTTTGTTTTTGCACAAGTGTGCAAATCGGTATGTGTGTGTGCGCAAGGGATCACCTTTTAGCTCAGGGGATTTAAAATAATGAGTGTCAGCAGAGGGCAAGAGCAGCTGTATCAAGAGGCATAAAGGTGTTCGGATCTATTAGAAAGACGGGAGAGGGGAACACATGTCCTTGCCCCTCCAGTCAGCTAACAAATCTCATTTCACATTCTATTTTTAACCTCAACAAATGGCACATTTCGGCAACATTCCACCTTTCAACCATGCTCTTGAGAACTCTAAAAGTTTTTTTTTCGTGTCATAACTGGATTGATGTGTGTAAGGGGAAAATAGGTGCTCTAGGGATCCTTTCACAAATATAACTGCCATAGCTTTTCTTTGGTGTAAGTTCATGACAGGGAACAACCTATGTGTTTAAGACTTGTTTTGCATTGCATTTCTAAATCATTAATGTATTCAGAACAGCTCTTATGAATTTTGCAGATTCATGGCCAGCCCTCTCTGCTTTGGCTGGGCATAATGTAAAGAGGCTGAAACTGCTAGTGTGCTTTTCAGAGCTAAGTGGTGTATTCTCAAGGAAGAACCATAACTGTAAGCTTTATACTTTTGAAACCCACTGCTGACCTTGAAGAGCACAACAACATCTCTATTGAAAAGGCTGTAAAACCTCTCAAATGACTGCATTCAAGTTCATAGCCTTTCAAGAACATCAAGAACATTCAGATGCAGATATAGTCAATTAATTAAAAGGATACACTTTAAGAAAAATTAATGTTCCAAAAAAGTGTTTTTGCAGCAATGCCATAGCATAGAGGAACCATTTTGGGTTTCCCAAAGAGCCTTTCATGAAAGTGCTTAAAATAACCATTTTTTTCCTAATAATATTTCATATTTCACTATAAAGAACCTTTTGTGCAATGAAAAGATTCCGTGGATGTTAAAAGTTCTTTATGGAACCATAGAAGCCAACTGAGAACCAATATTTTTAAGAGTGTAGTTCACCCAAAAATGAAAATTATGTCTTTTTTCTCACTCTCATGTCATTGATTCCAAGTAATATTTTTTCTTTTGTGGAAAATTGTCTGTTTTTCGTTTCTTTTTTTGACTGTTCAATAAAAGTGAATGAGGTCCAATGTTGTTTTGAACCCATTTCATTTTCATTATGAACAAAAACATTCTTCAAAATATCTTACGTTTTAAAATATCTAAATATTTTGTGTTCTGTAGTATAACAAAGTCATACAGGTTTGGAATGAAGGAGAGAAAATTACACTAAACACACCACTTCTATCTACTCTATGTGGACCCCTATTTGACTAACAGCCCTAGTGCAGAGAAGTCTTCAGTGTCTGCTATTTTGGGAGAGGTTTCAGAGGTCAGGCAGCATCTATCAGAGGGTTTTAAAGATCCCTTGACATTATACGGTGACCTACTGCTGCGCTGAACTTTGCGAGGAACTTTTAACAACAGCTTCGTCCCCTTTCTTCATCCTTTAAAGAACATGGATTAGATTTCATGCTTCCATGACTATGTCAATACATTCCATCTGGCTAATCCCTCATTGAGGATTGCATTAAGTTCAAGGCCACTAATGAAACTGGAATTCATCAAAGCGTTTTGCTCAAGACACGCACTGGATTGCAACCTTAGTATTGTAACGTGTAGATGAACACGCATGTTTCTGATTCTGAGTAGTGTTGAAGTAACAAGGAGAATACTCAGGTTAAAACCAACAAGGAAACTACACATTAACATAAACAAGACTGAACAAAACTGAGAGGAATTAAGGGCTTAAATATACAGAGTGAGGTAATCAACAGGAACAGAAACAGGTGCGTGATAAATCAGAAACCATGGAAACTAATAACGACCAGGAACACAGGCAAAACGGGAACAGGGAAAATTCAACCAAAACCTGATGACTCAGATTGTTAGCTTTCCGCCCTACTGTAAACGGACTTCTTTGACATTCACTGCCCTCCACTAAAACTCTGGCTAAATGCTGTAACGGGACACTCAAGTGGAAGAGCTCACAGGAGTGGGCCCAGGGCCAATTTCGATTTTAAGATGTCTTCCTTTATGACAACACAAAGTTATTCCAAAGCTTTGATACAATAGACTCCAAGTTTGAAAAATCTCAGTATTTCAGTAACAATAAGGTTTTGAGTCAATAAAACAGGTGCAATTGAATAAATGCTATGTTGTTTTCACCAAAGTCAAACCATCTTAAATAAGGGCAACAATAAGTTTGCAACACTGGGCTACATTCAGGCAAGGTTCAACTAATGAAAGCCAATTTTAACCAAAAGTTACGTCAGGTTAGTGCAAGTTGTCACATTTCAGGGCAAAATGTCATGTATGTTGTAACTTTATACAATAAATTAAGTCTGCAATTATTTTAATATGGGGAATATGAAAGATGTTTTTTACTAAGGTTTTTTACATTATTTAATATTTTCACATATTTAACAAAAAAAAAACTTAAATCTGTGTATAATTAAAGGTTTAGTTCACCAACCCTCAAATTGTTCCAAACCTGTATGAGTTTCTTTCTTGTGCTAAACAAAAATAAGATATTTTGAAAAATATCGGTAGCCTAACCAATAGTGGTGGAAAGAGTACTGAAAAAGCATACTCAAGTAAAAGTACCATTACATTCCAAAAAAACGTAGTGTGAGTAGAGTAAAAAGTTATTGTCCAAAAAACTACTTGAGTATGCCAAACGACTTTTTTGTTGCAAAAAAAAACTACTTACAGTAACGTGAGTATTTGTAAGAAACTCATACACGTCAGGAACAACTTGAGGGAGAGTAAATAGCAGATTTTTTTTTATTTTGGGGGTGAACTATCCCTATAAGTTATTTCCAATTATACTGCTGCACTCCTCGACGCAGGTGCAGCACCAAGGACAGCGACCAGACTCTAGCAGAGCACAAGGAGCTTTGCTCAAGGCACTAATTACGAATCAATCACTAATTAGTCATTATCTTATGCAGTAGCTTAGCTATTAGAAGCAATCCCTCTGGAGCAGACTTGTGGATAAATGTCTTTCTCATAGATCAACCATTGCAGAATTTGCACAACGGTACAACATGTAATTTACCTGCCCAGATCTCTAACCATTTGTCCACCCCAAAGCAGCATTTGATTACGCAACCGTTCTCGGACAGCCCTTTATTGCAACCGACTTTCTTTGCAAGCAATAAACGTTCTCTCCTAAAATCGCACGTGGCTGTGTTTATACAAACTTGTAGGCGTAACTGTTTCAACAGCGTTTTCAAATAATGTATCAATAACCGCACAAGTTATTTAGGGTAGCCTACAAAGGCTAGGCATATTCACTGCAGGCGCAAAATAAACGCTTTGTGAATGCTTACTGGAACGCCTCCCGTTAGGAAAAAACACAAATACTGTCAATATTAGGACATTAGCATATTCCTGGTTTACATTTTCCTTAAAAGATAGTAGATTTGAGTTGACCTGTGAACAGTGCAAGTGCTGGCAAAAGACAATTTGTATTGCGCTGGAGAGCCGCGAAATAAACATAGGTAATAGAAGTTCGTTTACACACGTTAAAGTTAAACAGTCATTATAATTCTCACACTGGTATAAAAACTCAAAACCTCGAACACAAGGTTGCTTTTAAATGTACGTTTTGATCTACTGGGGCTTCATAACTGAAATGAATAACAATTGTCTAGTTATTTTATCTGTTAATTCACGTACGTCGCTTACCTCAGTGCTCTCCGTATCCGCCATTTTTCTCCTAAGGAGCAAACAGCGGGAGGAGTGTTTAATTCCCATAAGTGCCAGCGGGATCTGCTCCAGATCGTGCGATAAATGAATGATAAAAACCGCCTCAAAGTCTTCCCCGCAGCCGTTTAGTTAATAACCTCAAACAAATCACAGAATAAATTCGAATCACGTTCCAGTAGATAAACGAGCCCTAAAACTTGTTGAAAGCCCTCCTAAATCCATTGTGTAAAAGTTATCAACAGCAGTGGTTCCCAAAGGAGCGCATGTATGGCGAACTCTCCATATCGTGGGAAAAATATTATGTAGCCTATTTATTAAGAGGCTCCCCATGCTTCCATGGCTTGAGGAATGATCAGCTGGGCAGTAAAAGTGTTAATCATTCACGCCTCCATCCTTTGGATCTGGAATAAAGTCCCCAAGTAACCCTTTAAATATGTTATGGAGATCGCTTGTGTGAAAATCGCTCTCTTTATTATAATAGCCTGTTTCAGTGAGGCAAAAAAAAGAAGAAGAAGCTTTCTGCTGCTCTGAAATCGTTCGTCGATCACCGAAGAGATTCTCTCACGTAGGCTATAAAAGTGACTCAAAGACGTCGCTCCACGCTCCAAATCAGATCTTGGAAGATTTTCAGAAAATAGCCAACGTTTAAAGTTCCTCTTATGAGATGCTGAAGGATCTTAAACGACGAATCAGTTGGATTCCTTTAAATGGAGCAGCGGGAGCCAATGAGGTCTGTTTTCACCTCCCCTCCATCCTCTGACCGGCTGAATCAAATGTGATTCAGGAGCTGAGCAGGTCCCAGTGCTGCTGTAATACTGTAATACTGAAGCCCCCCGCACACGCTAACCTTCAATTAGTAGACTAATGTACTTAAATTAGCGTTCTGGTTCGTTTTCTCTTGCACTGAAAGGTTTATTTATTTATGTATGTATGCATCCAGGTCAAAAGTTAAAAAGGGAATAAAAAAAGGAAAAGACTAATTTTAATTTTTTTTGGAACACAATCTCTTGTGCTCATCAATTCTGCATTTATTTGATATTACATACGGAAAAAACAGTAATATTGTGAAATATTATTACAATTTAAATGAATGGTTTTCTATTTTAATATACTTTAAAATATAATTTATTTCTGTGATGCAATGTTGAATTTTCATCAGCCATTACTTCATTCTTCAGTGTCACATGGTCCTTCAGAAATCATTCGAATATGCTGATTTATTATCAATGTTGGAAATAGTTGTTCTGCTTAATATTTTAATAACCTGTGATACTTGATAAATAAAAATCTTTGGTAAATAAAATGTTAAAAAAGAACAGCCTTTGTTTAAAATAGAAATCTTTTGTAACAATATACACCATTCAAAAGTTTGGGATCTGTCATTTTTTTCTTTCTTTTTTTTTTAAAGAAATTCATACTTTTATTTAGCAAGGATGTGTTACATTATTAACAAGTGATGGTAAAGACTTCTATTTTGAATAAATGCTGTTCTTTTTAACCCTTTATTTGTCAATAAATCCTGAAGAAAGTATCACAGGTTCCAAAAAAATATAAAGCAGCACAACTGTTTCCAACAATAATAATAACTGAGAATCAAATTAGCATTTGTAAAGGATTATGTGACACTGAAGACTGGAGTAATGGCTGAAGGAAATTCAGGTTTGCATCACAGAAAAAATTAGATATTAAATCATTATTTTAAATTGTAATGATATTTCACAATATTACTGTGTTTTTTTCTTAGTTTTTGATCAAACAAATGCAGGTTTGATGGGCATAAGAGGCTTCATTCAAAAACATTAAAAATAGTAATGTTTCCAAACTTTTGAGCTGTGCTGTATGATTAAAACCTTTATACATAAAGAAAAGATTAGCACTTTCAAGACATATCATTAAAACATTTACAATCGCATAAATAGAAATCTCAATCATCTACACTCAAAGTCAATCTTCTAAGCTGTTTTTATTACTTTATTATTTATTCTACATATATTACCCCAACATTATTATTAAAATAAAATGTGATATGCACCCCCCTCATAATAAAATTTTCCCCTTTATCAACTCTATGTTTTAGTGTCCTCATATTTATATCATATCTCTCTTGTTCCTTAGTAAAACCTAGTATATCATCTGAGACACTGCTGGGCTCATCTTTAAATCTTGTTGCCAATGATGTTTAATGAAACTCCTGGTTCAAAGAACTAATGACAGCAGGGTGGATGTAACATCCGCTCTCTCTTTGTACTTCTTTGAAGAGCTGCTGTTTTCTGTGATGTTGAATTACCTTTCCTGGCCTTATCAGATCACTCTCATCTTACAAAGCGCAGCAATTCAAGATATGGCCCTCTTATTTCCTAGCATAGGATAAGTAGTATGAAGAAGAAGAAAAAAACGCAACAGGAAGGAAGGAATGATAATGGTAGACTGCATACTTCAACTGATAAATATCAAGTATAATACAGAATGATGTCTGTGTTATTAGCATTGCACTCTATTCAATCATATTATTGCATTGGTTTCATAATGCAACATATTGTTGCACACTATATATTAAACTTTTTTTTTTTAAATTTCGTTTATACCATTAAGGTGAACGAAATATAGAAATGAAGTGTGGGGAATTTGTGTGGGTTTTCAAGGCTTGTGAAATGTAAGTCAATGTAAGTCACTTGAAATAATCTGGCTTTGCTTTTATTTGCATTAAAAGATACGTATTATGGCAACCACTCATTTTCAGCGGAGCATGAGGGGATATTCTGCACTCTTCTGAGAGCAGTGGGAGTTGTGGGGCTAGAACAAGAACATTGTGGGTGTTTCAGGAAGAATGAGCCAAACTGTGCACCAAGTCGGTGGATCTGCCAGGTTTTTACACCAAAAAAATATAAAACTGACTGCAGATATATGCTGGGTTAAGGAAAATCTAGAAGTATGTATATACGGGGCATGATGAATTGTTGGTATGAGTTTCTGTGAATATGTTGTTTTCATGGTAACTCAATGAGCAGTTGATAAGTCGGTTTTTGCTAATTTGTGACCCTGAACCACAAAAACAGTCACATGGGAGAGCTCATGAGATTTATAGATCATCTGAAAGCTGAATAAAGTAGCTTTCGATAATTTTGATCCATACAATGTATTGTTGGCTATTGCCACAAATATACCTGTGCTATTTGTGACTGGTTTTGTGGGTTTTGTGTTGTGGAAATCCTGGTTTATGATCCTGGTTCATTGGGTTCATCTAACACTCACTTCTCACGATTGCCCTCTATTGTTTAGTCACTTCTGTGGCATGTGTGGTGCAAACCACAATTTGCTGCTGATGAAATTTTCATTATAAAAAGTAAAGATTGTTTGATAATATAATATAATACAATATAATATAATATAATATTCAATATGTATTTTTTAAAGATTTAAAACAGATATTAAACTAAATTAAATTACTATATTATATTATATTATATTACTAAAGAAGATTATTATCTAAACTGAGAAAAAATATAATATTTTGTGACAACATATTTGATTCTCTATGAGCATCAATTTATGAATATACCAAAATAGGCATATCAATATTTACCAGTGGTGATAATCATGCCCAGTTGTGACACCTGCTAATCCACAATTGAGCCATCACGCCAAACCCAAGCCAGGAGAGCTCTTGTAATTGGATGATTGGCAGGTGGATGTGACATGTGTGAACGCTCATTAAGCTTGTTGCATGTGGCTATGAATACAATTTTAATAATTTGTCACCATGGACCTCTTCTGATGCAAAGCATTTGAGACAAGAACCCAAAGTGTTTCTATTTAAAGAATGATGTCGAGGCTCTACCCCAGCTGTAGTTTTGCCAGCAGTGTTGGTTCTTTGGGATCACTAATGTGTTTGTTCTGACCTTTTACAAGACTTTTGGCAATAGTCAATAGTCTCAATTACATATAACATTCTGGCTTTGCAGTGAGAGCATGTGTTACGATGCCTCAAAATGCAGGCAGCTCACTGGGTTTGAGAACAGAGCATTTAAGTCAAGATAGGGAAAGGTTAAACAGGACATTTTACAAAGTCTTCATTTTGGTCTACTAGAATAGGATTTCATGGTTGATTTTTCAAAAAACACATTATCATTCACATATTTTACATTGTTGCAGCACCTCTCTTCCCACTCTGTCAGTAACTCTCTGTTTGGTCTGGAAGCCCCTCCTTCTGATTGGTCGACTGGACCAGTATGTTGTGATTGGTCAACCACTTTGAGTGTGTTTCGGAAATGTCACTGCCCTTACCATAACCACGAGTTTCAACACTATCAATGCAACTCAACCAGGCCTCGTCCCCCTTTTTTTAAAAATTTTTTTTAAGGTGTATGCCTTGGTCTATTTAAACAAGGAATATTGTGACGTGTATACATTCCCGGAAGAAATCTCAAGACTACAATCGAGGTGTTTCAGGGAGTTTCGAAATAGTGCTTACTGATAGAGTATAACTCCATTTGGAGAGGATTTTGTGCTTTGTAACTTTAAAGACCTTTTTCATGCTCAAACAGCAACATTAAAATAAAAAAAAAAGATGAAAATGAAAAAAAGGGATAATTCACCCTCCAATTTGAATAAATTATCTCGGAATTAGTTTTTTGAAAACTTGATGCTTATGGAACATTCTGTATTTTGACGAATCTAGTCCATGCATCGTAATAAACAAGAACATTTCCATATTTTTCACAGTGTCAGCAAGGTTGCTGCGACACTTAATTAGGGAGTAAAATAAAGTTCTGAGTCACAGCAGTTTGTTCTAGAAGTTTTTTGTATCGTTTGTGCTTTTTCATGATGTTTCTGTGCTGTAACCACAGAGCTCAAACAACAATTCAGCTCATTAGCAATGGGTTGTTGTTAATAAAGTGTAATGTCTGGTTCTTTTGACGAACACCATTTCACAATAGGGGCAAGTTGCAGTAATTGACTCTTCTGTGCACACTTTCCTTTAAGCTACTACAGCCAGTGTTGCACTTTCACATTAACACCCTCTGTGCTTTTATCCTGTGAATGTTGAAGCGTTTGAAATGGTTTATCTATTTGTTTGACAATCAGGAGTAGGTACAGTGCCTTACAGAGTAAAGAAACATCTCAAAAGCATTTGAGCCTTTGTTTTCAACATGTCACGTCATGACAAATGCATCAAAATGGGACTTTTCCACAAGACTTTGCATTACGGTGCTGTATACAAATGCAGGAGCCATTACACACAGGCACATCCACTCAGTACAAAAGGATGATTGTCGCCTAGAAAGTCTTGTCAGAGTGGATGGCACCCATTTGCTCCATAACCTATGCCCAGCTGTGACTTTGAAAACTATCATTGGCTCTCCGTTTCTAGCATATATTTAATCTGGCAGCACAGAGCAAGGAGCCTCTTTGACGCTGACTAATCTGAGTTCCTGCAGGAGGAGACAGATAGACCAGCAGCTGAGTGTGTGTGATGTAAAGGCCGCCTGGGTCTATTTTCCACCCAGAGACGTGTGCTCTGTTCCAAAGCTAGTGAGCTGCCAGCATTTTAAGGCATCATAAGCACATCCTCGATGCGGAGGCCTTCCAAAAGGTATTTGCCTTCTAAGATAGCCTCCTCTGGCCAAATTCTAAAGTAGCAATGCGTGTATCGATTGCAGAGAACCCTAAGGCAATCCCAGAATGTATTGAGGCAATCTCCGAAAAAATACAAGATGATATAGAGTAGATGAAGCAAGAGAAATGTTGAATATAAATATTTATATTCATTAAATGACAAAAAGAATAGATTACAAAAAATAGATAATTGATTATTAATTATAATAAATTAATATATTTTTGTCACATAATATTAATTATATTATACATTTATTATGTACCAGTATATAAATTGTTTAGATTTGTTATGTTGTTTTTAAAAAGTCACATGCTCAGCAAGGCTGAATTTATTTGATTAAAAAAATGCAGTAAAAAAGTAATATGTAATTTAAAATATAAAATATATTAAATATAAACAATAAAAAAAATGTTTTATGTAATTTATTTCCTGTGATGGCAAAGCCGATTTTTCAGCAGCCAATACTTTATTGCCAAACTATTTTTATTGCAAAACAATGTTCAGACATCCAGGAACACTGATAGTGTTAATGGGGCTGTAGGAAACAGTTGCCTATGGAAAACTAAGGTGGCTCACTTAGGAACAAAGCCGTACAGAATACAAGCTCATCATTTAAAGTGTTGTATGGGTTTGCATCAATGCACACGAGTCTGTGTGTGAGATTGTGTGTGTGCAGTTTAATGGGTGAGTCCAGGTGGCATGTTAGGCCTACACTCAGGTTAATTAGACTGCTGCTGTGTCATGTTTAGCGGTTTGTGGGTGTGTATTTAAGCTGTGTGTGTGTGGCCAGACTGGAGTGTGTTACCTTGTGGCAATGACATTGTGATGTATTTGACATATTTAGCACTAGGCATCTGGGCCTGGTTAATGGTGTTTCGAGAGAGAGCTCTACAGCTGATGTTACCCTGCAGTGCTGGAGCTGATCCAAACTTTATAGACATGCAGATGCGTATATTAGATTTAATATCAGACCGGAGATCTCATAAGACTTAACAAGAGATGTGATGAATATGGCATTTGATTATTCTCTCTTTCTCTTTCTCTTTCCCCCGTCTGTCTATTTTAGGATGTGACTCTTATATAGGCCTACTTCTCCTCTCTTTATACATGACGGGGTGGGATTCATATTTAATGATTCATGAGAAATAGGCCACTGTAGAGCTAACCTGAGGAAAGAAAAGCACTCTCTTCAATAATACAGTCTGCCTTGAGCCCTTTTGAATCAGGCAGGAAACCTGAGGTAACAGCCACAGTAGATCTCTGAGTCAAATCAGTTTGACGGCTCTGAGCACAGATGAAAAGAAAAGTCAGGACTGGGCTTTATTAGGAACAATCACAAAACAACATTAAAATGTAACGTTGTGGCGGTAGTAAAGCGCACGATGACAAAGGAGATCAGCAAAAACATTCTTTAATAAATAAATCCAATACGTAACATGCAGGAGATCGATGGAAAAACAAAATAGCTCATGAACATAAACGAGACATAACACTGAACAGAGAAAACAAGGGCTTAAATTCACAGGGGGTGCGTCCGAAATCTTAGGCAGCTGACTTGTTTTCTCGCTGCCTTATCAGGCAATGATTTTGTGGGCAGTGTTTGCGCAAAAAGGTACCTGACAAAACTGATTTCAGACAGACTTCTGAGGTAGCATAAATGATCAACAGAGCGAGCTTTGGTGATAACTGCCACAATCTTCAGTCACCATATGCACACTACATTTCCCATAATCCATCCTGGCTCACACCTGCACACACTCATCTAATTATCACACCTGTTTGTTTTCATTTGATTATCTCTGTGTCTTTAGTTCCTCTGTTTTCAGGATTTGGTTGTTGTATGTGTATATGCTATGTTGTGCCTGTCTGCCTTTTTGTTTTATTAAATTACGTTTATATTTGTATCCAGTCTTCATCCGTCTCCTTCATTTTGTGACAATAGCTAAGCAGATACTTAAATACTACAATAGTAATTTTTCGCTAAATGACATCATAAGTGGAAAACGTTGGTCAAACGCATACATTTACACACAAACTGTTGTAACTTTTTTTGTATTCACTTCAAAAACGATTCAAGGAATGTTCTGAGGTGAATCTGAAAACATATACAGTTGAATTTAGCATGTATTTTACATGCCTGTTTTAATTGATGTTTTATTAACAAGGTTCGGGAGGAACACGTTCTAATGATCAAACAATCAAGTCATTCCAGCCAGCTGTCAGCAATCAGAAATCAACAGGTCCACTCAATCAACACAAGTAAAGCCTATAAATATACTCAGTCGACTCACCCATATTCCTCGACAGTTTTCAGCATCCCTCCACCACCCCATATCCTCACACTTGCCTATAGTTATCCTCCTAAACAGAGATAAGGGGGGAGTACTTTGGGTTCGGGCCCAATTTCCAAGCTCGGAGCCCTCTCCCCGGACAGCACGCCAAATACGCATAACCATTTATTCTCTGATCGTTTGTAAGTGTGAACTCGTGAAATCAGTGCAGCATTTGCCAATGCGGTTGTCATAGTTATTTACTTGTCACTAGCACTTGAATACTTTCCCAGTAGATTTAATGCCAGCAACACAATTTTTCACAAAAAGTGTCATATTCTGGCGTCTGCCTAGTGCCAGCAGATTTCTCCACCGGTCCTTAGAGCGCACGGATCACCTGTTACAGTATGCAACCTGTTCTCTATCTCAGATGCATATGCTGCCTTTACTGAAGAAAAGCCCATCTAGTACTCAAAAGTAGATAGCCTCACTACTTGCTTTTGGGAAAACCATCCCCAAAATCATAAATTAATGTTTTCTTTAAAGCGTTTTATGAACTTAAGATAATTTTCTTTGATTTTGGCAAGAGTATCTACATACGCTGTCTCTTTTCTTCAAAGGGTTTTCGTAAAGTCTCGCAAAAAAAAAAAATGAAAAAAGGTTTGATTCTACCAGAGGCAGACCTCACAGTCATCTTCCAAGAATTAATCGAAGCTAACCGTCAAGCTAAGTTCACACCAAATTTGCGACGCCCCTTTCCTAATTATGATTCTCTTTATAATAAATCGCTTATCTGAGTGTTTTCATTTTCGGCCCAGGATGTGTGGAAATTGATTGGGTTCTGTGTTGATATAGAGCCAGCTGTTTGTTTTGGAACCTCTATCATCTTTGATCTTCATCTCATTAGGCAGAAAATGAGTCAAGGACAGATTAGTCCTGTGTGCTCAGCTCGGTATTTTGAGACAAGGACTCACATCCACTGAGTTCATCTGTTCATGCTGCATGAGAAAAATGAAGGCGACTCTACAAAGAGGTCTGTAAAACAATACCAGTGGTGTTTAGACATGTGGGTATATGAACGTGAACATAACGTTTTTTATCTTTTCCCCTTATCCATTAAATCTACAACAAAGTGTAAGATGGAATCTGAAAACAGCCGTGTTAAAATTATAACCCCAGGGGGCATAACACAACGGCATTAGCAGAGTAAACAAATAGCACTAGTCTTCAACAGAATAACATTATGTGAAACAAAACTGTTTCAATGAATTACTTGAGACACTTCAACTTCAAGTGACAACAGTATAAATACACATTTTTGTTTGATTTTTGGTGGCTTAAGACCACCACAGGAATGAAATAGAAACCATTTGCATTGTTTTTATAATTTACAATTTGTTATTTGTAAACCCTACCCTTCACTAGGAACTATCTTGAGCTTAGCTATGTTGTGAAAGCTAGCAGACGGGGATAAATGTGTTCATTTTATCCTTTATGAGCAGAGTAGGAGAGAGAGCTAAATATAAAATGGAAAACTCCTATATATTGGAAAGCTAATTGTCCGAGGTGTAGTCACAACAATGGGACTGACTTTGATCCAATTATGCAATCGATATTTCACTAATGTTCTTGCATTCGTTTTATCACATTACATAGTCCCTGGATTTTGCTACGTTTATGTGGCAGAAGCATTTGTGCTATACTGAAAAAAGTTTGGTGTAGAAACTATTTTCTGTCTGGCTAAACCAGACTCAACGACAGATTCAAACAATCCAAACAATCGTTTATTGAACAGATGGTTGAATGGGACAGTTCAGGTTAGCAAATGGAGATAAACAGTTACTGAGTTATAAGCTTTTTGTTGCAGGTAGTGAATGGTGATGATGGTAGAAGAACTGGATGAAGCACACACCTCTTGATGAACACGCTGAGTATACAGGCTTCAGGCACGAAGACGAAGGAGATCGTTGGAGAGACGAAGGAAACAGGTGATTTAACTCAGGAGATAAACAAGAGTTAACAAGGTAAGGAGTCAGTTTCACGTTCAAGGCCAGACGATGAGTGACTGAGGGTATGTTTTCATGACAATGATGAACTAAAAACAGAAAAGAACTTTGTCAAAACAATCCCCGTTCACATGGATCTGCGAAAATGACTAAAAAGGCTGTATTAAGCATGTCAGGCCAATATTTGGCGATTTCACTTAGTCATGTAACACCCCTTAAACACATAATACGCATGCGTGAACATGTAACATGCATGACGTCAACGTTCACACGAATTCACGTTTTTGTTGTTTGCAGGGAGACGGTAAAGGCACGGTTTCAAAACCTGTTTTCAAAGGTTTGCGTTTTCAGGCCCCCAAAATGCTGCTGTCGTGTAAATGAACGGCCAAACCGCATACAATGTTTTCTGTTTTCAGTTGAATACGGTGTCAGCTGAAAACGTATGCCAATAATCTGTTTAATTTACTACTTCAAAAAATAATTACAATGGGTTTAATTATACAATAAATTCACTACATCCAATACATTACGTTAATTTAGCTTCCCTAGTGGGCCAGAGCACTTCTATAAAGGGTTAGATCACCCAAAAATTTAAATTCTGTCATCCATTACTCACCCTCATGTCGTTCCAAACCCCTAACACTTTCGTTATTCATATATTTTAAATAAAGTCTGAGATATTTCTGTCCCTCCATTGAAATTCTATTCACCCAAATCTCATTCATAAACTGACCATATAATATGAATCAGTGGTTTAATCTAAGTCTTCTGAAGAGACATACGAACTCTATATATGATACATTCATTTAGGTAATTTATCATTGGTTACAAACCCCATATGGCATATATATATATATATATATATATATATATATATATATATATATATATATATATATATATATATATATATAAATATTATTATTATTATTATTATTATTATTATTATTTTTTTTTTTTAAGAATATTGGTAACCACCAATAATGTTGGTAACTAATGGTGGCCCACAACCAGCATGTGAATTTTGCTTCAATGTTCTCATTTTAAATGTGCTTATGGCATACAACCCCCCATACTGCCCTTTATACCTTTTGACATTTACAGAGATTTAGCAGTGGTCAGGGTTTGTCCTGAGGCATGTTTTCTTGTATAGTTAGCGCTCACCCATTACAGCCACACAATCACAAACCACTAGAGTCACAATGCTTGACAGGAACAAATGTAGCATCCAACAATTTTCAAGGCTCATACGCCCCAGAATATCCTTCCACTGAAAGTAGTTCCCCTTACAAATCAATACAAAGACAAACTGTATTATCAAGTTTTTTTCTGACCATTTGACAGTTTCATAGTCACAAAATGAGAGCCAAAATTCTTCCACACTGTGACAAGTAGGCAATAATTCAGGGAGCTCAGATGAGCTGCAAATCCATATTTGCCTTGATGGCACCGATGCAGGTGGATGTCAGACATCTCTGATGTTTTTGCCCATATCTGAGACAGCACAGTGAACAAGCTAAAGATTGAAGTTTCATGTTCTTCCGGCTCTCTGTCCCAGAAGTGTAGCTTCACTGGAATTAGACGTGATTAATTGTCATGCCACAGGCAGACAACTGTCGATGACCGAGATGGATATTTCACAGATTCCAAATCCTGAACACAAAACTTCTACAAGATTTATGGCAAATAAACATCTGATAATCAGTAATAGCGTAGCGGAATGCGGTGGATGGGTGACAGATTCTGTAGGTCTATGTGTTTTTCTGGATGCTATTTGTAAGGAAGTTTGGTTGTTTTTCTACATTGTGATTCCATAATCTTTTTTGAGAAACCCATGACACAGTTTTTGGTCCTTATACTAAAAATAGGCAATACTCAATAATATACTCAAAATAGTCAAGTCAATAATATTGTACACGGGTTTCATTATTTTCAGTGTTTAAATCACTAGCCTCAAGTACACATAATACATACCAGTTCATGAGTTGAGATGGACATGATAAAAGTAATGACACACCTAAGATTCATTCATTCTACCTGCTTTTGCAGTATTTTTGCTATTGTGTGCGACCAGAGAGAATAACACAACAGAGAGATATGTTTGTCTATTTATTGCTTTTGTACTACTGTGTTTCATGGCAGCTCCATCCACCACATTCAATCTACACAGCATACTCCTAAATAAAACAGGGTTCTGGACTAGAAAAAAATCTAGGAGCCAAATGACTTTTAGTAGACAAATGACACAATGGCTCAAAAAACGTGGTGGGTGGTTCAAAAGTGATTTAGGTCCCATTTGATTCTGTCATTTAAGAGATCCTGATGGTGCCATTTAAATGTCACTTTGTTTTTCAAGAATATTTATATTAATGTATTTATATTAATATCACATCTTACATGTGGGAAACAGAGATCTGATATCTGTTTGTCATAAAACAGAAGTTAGATGTTTCTTCACTATCGTGACATATATCTGAGTGAAAGTTTTTGAAGAAAAAAAATGCAAAACTTGATTTTGTACATTAGGAATTGATTGTTGTGGTTTGCTATTGCTGTGATCTCATATGAGTGACAGGTTCTCCCACCCTTGTGTCAGTAAACACGTCATCAGAGAAGAGATGTTGCTGCAAAAGGGAGAAGTTATTTTTATTAAAGATTACGAGGACACATACAATTGAAAAAAGATGAGCACTGATAAACCTTTCATAACAAAAACTGCAATATTCCATAAAAATAAACATGAATTGTCAGTATTGCTTGTATGGTGACTTTAACAAGACCAAACTATCACTGAAATATTTGGGTTCCAATATTTAAAAACATATGACCAGTAGAGTACTAACAGGTTCTTGATTCCCCAGGTGTATTTGTGAGGATAAAGAGAAGGTTGAATCAGTGTTAATCTGTAGATGTGGTGTTGTGTGTCTGACATGAGGCCACTGCTTGTGCTGACAGCCCACTTATTAACCAGAGTCCAAATGAAGGGCAGAGAACTAAAGCTGAATTGGATCAATAATGATTAAAGGGATTTGTGTTTTTCCTCAGAAAAAAAGCTTAATTATTGAACCTTAAATCTAATTAAAGCATTTCAAGATGCCATATCATGATCCCTTAAACATGAAAATCTGAAAGACTAGATCTTCCAGTCCTGATAAAAATAGATTTTTTTACAAAAGTAACAATAAGAAGTGACCTCCTAATTTTTCCTGCTTGGTTTGCTGTCAAACAATCTTGAAAGCATTTTCATCATATCTATTGCACAACTGAATGTGGAACTGTGGATTTTTTCTTCCCCAACTGTCCTCTGGACTTTAACTGGATTAACACCCCTGGGCGATTGTGTGAGTTTTGATGCGAATGATTTCTCAGCTGTTTGTGATTTATTGCTGTGCCATTATTTATGGAGTGGCATTATGGAGCACTTCCTGATGGTTGAAGCCTTTGAACTTCAGCTCGAGGCGAGAGGAGTCCTATCTGGTGTGTGCTGATAAAACCCTTGATCGACTCTACAAATCTGACAGTCCTGTCAAACACTCTCTGGGACTCCGACATCACCTAGCCAGCAAGGACACCTAGAACTAAGAGGCTCAGAATACAAACTGAAACTGCTAAAAATAAGTTTATCTGATGGCTAACATTTCTTGTCCTTTTGACATTGCTGCAGAGTCTCACTTGGCGAGCAGTGAGATGCATTTGGCAAAGTGTGTGTAAAACGAGTGGAGAGGACAAAGAGTTTTGGGGAAATGGCTGTTGAAAGCGTTCCAGTGTTTTCAAAGAAGTGTTCTTGATACAATTTGTCAATTAAGATCACCTAATTCCACTCTAGTTATCCTGGAGCCACTCATGTCAACTCTAGTCATCTGTGAGTCAGTTAAGTTAGTTCCAGTCACCCTGGTGTCAGACATGGCAGTGCAGTCATCCCAGACTTGGACGAGATAGTTCCAGTCATCTCAGAGTCAGTTTCAGTCACCTCAGAAGTGGCCGATCAAGCATTGTGCCCCTGGAAGCTGAAGAAATGGAGGGCCCATGCTATGAAGTACAATGCCCTTCTTTTAGAGGTCCCAAAACCTTTGGTCCAGAAAGACCCGAATCATGAGGTCCCAAAACCATTTGCCCAGGAGGGCCCAAGTTAGGAGCCCCCAAGTCCAGTGTCGGAGGACCCGATTCTGATGGTCTCAAGTCTAGTGGTCCAGGATGACCCAAGTCACAAGGTCCTAAAACCATTGTAGTTCAGGAGCCCCCAAGCCCAGTGGTCCAGCGGTCCATTTATATTGTGCTCCTTTCCATCATGTCTTTGCTGATTCGTTTCATTCATTGTGTGTGAGCATTTCTTGCTTGTCTACAGGCCTTGTCGGTCAGTGCTACATGTAGTTTCCCCTGTGTCTTTCCCTGGTCGCTGACTCTTCTGACCTGACAGTCAGTCTGGTGCTTCTGCAGTTTATTTCACCAAATGTTGAGCCTCTGGTTTCCTGAGCTGCTGCCTTGTGTCCATTGTTGCCTTTGCATCTGGAGCTGCCTCATCCCCAACCAGCCTGTTCTCCTGTTGTGTACCCTGCCCTTTTGTTTCAACTGCTTCCTCCTAACATATCTTGTGCTGTGCCTTTTGGTATTAATAAACATCACCCCCCTGCTCTCTTGTCCTGAGAGAAGGTTTTTTTTTTCTTGCCTTTACAAAACAAATATATATACAAAAAACATTCATATAACAAGGTTATTATACATTATTATTATTTTTATCATCATAAAATAATCTAAAATAAATGATTTATACTTATGTTAACATGCTATAGGTAAACTGAAAATCAGTTTATCAATTTAAATATTTAAACTGAAAAAATCTAATATTAATCAATTTAAATAGATTGACAGTAATAATTTAGATCATGTGAACAGAAATTGGCTCATGAAAATGCATTGTGGTCTGTTGAACTTTCATAATCATTTAGTTCTATTTTCACAGTATCCTTATTTTTATTTATTTTTGACAAATATAATATAAAGAAACCAAACAAAGCATGATTCAGGGGAGGCAGGATTATTATCAGTAAAATAATAAACTGCCAACTGTGTTTGTTTTTATGTCTGGCGAGGGTTTGGATCTTTTACAGAGGCTGAGCAGAACGGCAGCTTTTATCAGGCAGTGTCATTACTCGCTGCATTCGCTCTCATGTGGCAGGCCATGTATTGTGGTATCACATTTGATCATTTATGTTATCTTGATGCTATGAGGATGATTGCACTCATATATTTATTTAAAAATAATGTTCAATTTGTTTTTTGTTTTGCAGGGTTGTGTTTGCATACATCCGCCCCAAAAAGTGTGAAATGCCATTGCATTACATAATAAAAAGTGGCATCTATTTTAAAGTGAAAAGTGTAAATTTTTTCTCTCTCAAAAATACATTTGATAGGGATGGTAGACTTTATAAGCTTGGCTCATGAATATTTATCAGGTGACATTATATTCTGAAAAGCAGGTACGGTAAGTGGATTCAAGCCTTACACAGCATTGACCTTGATGCAAACTGGGGTTTTTTTAAGTTTTTTTTTTTGAAAAAGTGTTTGCAAATCATACTTTGTTTGATCCTTTTTTTTTTAATGCAGTAAAAATGTTAAAAATGAAAGCGTCTAATTGGGGTCAAAGTATATCTGTGTGGACGTAAAAGCCAGAGGAGACAAAAAAAAAATACAGACAGCCATCAAGCATCCATTGTGCCACAAGGCAGGGTGTACCATTTTATTCCTCCAAGTAACATGAGTGTGAGAGCTTTGGTGGTAAAACCAAATGTGTTTATCTGGATTCTAATGGCTACAATCTCAGTGATGGGAAAGAAAAGCCACAGAGCCGTTTCACTGTCAGTCTATTCTTGCCTCTGGTCATAGCGGTTTTAACAGCCGCTAAAGACAGTTCCCCAACTTTTTAGTGGTTGTAAATTGCCCTCAGATTCTTTGATTTCGAAATTCAAGGATTTCCCTTTTGCGATATCACTGTAATATGTATCACACACTCAGGCATTGCTTCTAACTTTTCCTTCAGGTCTTCACTGACTAATCCCACACCCCAACTTCACCTCTTTTTTTTTTTTTTTTTTTTTTTACTAATTAAAAGCTTTCCTGCCATGTGAAGAAAGATTTATGAGCATTCAAATAATGTCTGTCTCTGATCACATAAATAATTGATTGTGGAAAGGTTGCTTTTTTTCATAGCTCAGGAGATTTTATGGAGTTCCCATTTATTTTTTAAGTATCAACATTGTCTCAGAGATGTTACACCTAAGATTCATTTGATGGTCTTAAAATATACACAAATTTGCGAGACAATTGTTGACCTTTGTTATAAATATAGGCCCGGTTTCACAGACAGGGCTGAGATTAAGCCAAGATTAGGCTTTAGTCCAATTAGGGCATTTAAGTATAGCTTTTGTAAACATGCCTTAGAATAAAAAAAAGTGGGCATCTTGAGAGAAAACAATGGCTCTGACATATTTTAAGATATGTCAGCAGAGTTGTTTTCAGTCAAAATAACTCAAACATGCATTTTAATCTGGGACTAGGTTTAAGCCTTGTCTGTGAAACCAGGGAATAGAGTTGTATAAGTAAAGTATAACTATCATGCCACCACTTTTTTATCTGTTCTGGACTATGGTAATATTTTATATATGCATACTTCTGCACAGAATCTTCATATGATTGACACATCTTACCATGCTTTGTTGAGGTTCATTACAAATTGCAAAGCGCTGACTCACCACTGTGAGCTATCCTCTCAGGTTGGATGGGCTCCTTTAGCCACCCGAAGGCTATGTCATTGGTACACTTTCATATAAGGCAATTCTTGGTCTGCTGCCAAGCTACCTATGTGTTCATATCATACAGAAAAGTAATGGGCGACACTTTTTGCGTTCTCAGGACTTTTTTATGCTCTCTGGGCCAAAGACCCGTACGGAAATGGGAAGGAAGGCATTTTTGTATTCTGCACCTTTAGCATGGAATTACGTTGCTAAAGGACTTGAAACTCACTGAATTAATCTCGCTAAACGCATTTAAATCCAAAATGAAAGACAGAGAGGTAGATGCCTTAATATGTAAATGCTTTAAAATGATTTTATGAAATGTTAGTTTTAGTTTTCTGTGTTATTTGTCTGTACCTATGTGTTTGTATTATTATTTTTTTTTTTAATATATATTATTATAATTTTTTATATATGCTGCTGCCTGTCCTGGCCAGGTTACCCTTCCAAAAGAGGTTCTTAATCTTAATGGGACTCTCCTGGTTAAATAAAGGTTTAATAAAAATAAAATAATGTAGACAGTAGAATTTATGTAATTAGAACATGGAGGGATTTGATCAGAAATTAGTTAAAATGGGAAATTATGTGCAAATTAGTTGTGGGGAATTTTCAGTCAGTCACTTCAGTCTTATAAACATGGTCAACAAAAGATTTATTTAGATGATCTGATTCATTTAGTGGCACTTTTGCTGAGATTACAAATTCACGTCAGCTGACTGAGTCATCGAATCATTAGGGCTGCACAATTTGGGGGATGATAAAAAAGTAAGGTAAATGTGATTTAAAGAAAATCCAGGTTTGCTGTGCTTGTTTGTAGGGGTGCACAATTTGGCCAACAGTTTGTGATTTCATATCAATATGGTTTTAAAAATATTAATTATTATTACTAAATAAAAATATATAAAAAATTACTGAATAAAAACAACAAAAAAGAAACATTACTATTGTAATATAGTTGTCACAGTCACCAGCCCATTCACCACATAACTACATTTCCCAGCATCCCTCCTGGTTCCCACCTGCACTCATTCACCCATCACACAACCTGCCTCTGCTAATGTGTGTGTCTTGATGAGGTGGTAATCAATCACTAGCATATGTTTATTTACCTGTTGATCCATAACGAGCAACTTACTTTATAGAACTTTATATCATAATATTGCTTGCTGGGCTGTTAATAAATGTATATTTGTTACGGTATTTATTCTCCCGAGTCTTTCTGGTAGAACTGTTATTAAGTGTTTGCTGATATTTAATGAAATCAGTCACTCATCTGCTTGCATTGTTTGTTTCCTGCACTTACCTGCAAATAAAAACTATATTGCTTATCTTCTATGGTTGTGTGGATCATCCTCTACAGTAGAGGAAGCAGTCCCAGAATCCATTCCAGTGAGAGAAGTCCCTTAGCCCGCTCCAGTGTTGGCTCCAGCCCCTGAGCCCGCTCTAGAGTCCACTCCAGTCGATGAGTCTATTATGAGTCTACTAGAATTACCCCAGCCCAAGAGTCCGCTCAGATCCCCAAACTCAGCCAGGAGTCCACTTAGATCTCAACAACTCGAGTTCACCCCTGCTCTAGAGCTCAATCTAGAATCATCCTCCTCCTGGTTCAACACCACCCTAACCCCAGCACAAAAGAGGAGGCTAAGGAATAAGAGATCAACCTTTCATCACTCTTTGCCCTTTTCCACCAAGGCAGTGCTGGTGCCGGTTCGGAGCCGATGACTACTCGCAAACCAGTTCTTTGTGTTTCGACAGCCAAAGAACCAATTCTCGGCCAGGAAATTTGGTTCCAAAGCGGCACCAATTCTTTGCCGGAATAGAACCATTCTTTTATCACGTCATGCTTACGTCGGGGAATGGGGGCAGGGTTATTGTCGAACTTCTTCTCGAACGTAACCTCCGGCTATACTATAGTAATCCAGACGAGCAGCACAAATGTGTTCTAAACGTCTTCTTCTGATCCCAATATAGGATCGCAAAGCCAGGAGAAACATTTGAAGAAAGACGATGTAGTCCACCATTTTAATTGTTATGCTTGAAGTTGGCGAAAGCTAAGACGTATGGCAACGTACACAGTGACGTAACAATGTCGTTCGCTGGGCTCTCTAGTCAGTGGAAAAACAAACAGGTTCTGAGAAGGTTCGCAAGTTGAACCAACTTTGAACCAGCACCAGTTCCGAACCAGTTCTTTTTTGGTGGAAAAGGGGTATATGATGCAACCCCTGAGCCCAGTCCAGTGAAGGCTCCAGCTCATGAGTGCACGCTTCAGCACAGCGCCCGCACAGCGCCCACACTCGTCCCAGAGCTCAACACAATACCTGCTCTACCATCAGAGTCCTCAACCAACATGGCCATCCTGTCAGAGTTCCCTACTATCATGGATTCTATGCCTAAGTCTCCTGGTGTCATGGCCATCATGCCTGATCCCAGCCAGATAGTTCCAAGCCCTGGGGATTCAGAAACTGTTCTACTACTGACTGCTCTACCCATTATGGCAGTCACCATCATGTGTGTTTGGGCCGCACACTGCTTTTCAACTCTTATCAAAGTGGCGGTATTCGTCAATGAACTTCCTGTATGACCTGAAGCGACCAGAGAGGTCTTTCCCAAGTTTTCTGTTTACCCAGATGCGACCAAAAAGACCATTCCCGAGTTTCATGTACGCCCTGAAGCTACCACAGATGTACTGTAAAATATTAGAATATTTATCCAGTTCCATCTGGTTGAAGATCGGAGTTATCACGCCAGTATGGAGACGGGTGGGGCGTCAGCGAGGTCTGTAAAGAGAGAGAGAGAGAGAGCTGGGAGATGAGCGGTAAGTAAGCTGGTCAAGTACACAATGACAAACACCTGTGTCTGGTTGCAGTAATTGGCGTGGAGAGACCGCTTAAAGCCACAGAGGAATGGTGGCTGGCAGAGAGAGAGAGAGACAGACTGAGGACTCGTGTGTGCAGTGAATCTAAGAGAGATTGACAAACACAATCTCTGGAAACTGAGTTATTTTGGAAACTGAGTTTATGCATAGCACAGTGTGCGCGTCTTTATGTTGAATTTGTGCCAAGATCAATAAAAACCCACGATCCTCAGTAATGCCAACCCTGACTCCTTCCTTCCGCGTTTCGGCATCAGTGTGATAAAATTTAAGGGAAGGAAGGAGGAAAGAAGTCAGGGTCGGCGTTACTGAGGATTGTGGGTTTTTATTGATCTCTCTCTGCCAGCTACCGTTCCTAAGAGGCTTTAAGCGGGCTCTCCATGCCAATTCCTGCAATGAGACAGGTGTTTCTCATTATGTACTTGACCAACTTACTCACCATTCGTCTCCCAGCTCTCTCACTCGGTAAAGAGCTCGCTAAACCACGCCCCCCTTGCCACAACGGGTTTGTTGAAGATCAGTGCCACTGGATGTCGTGTCGATGAGGCCTTTACAAGGAAGAGTCTAGTTGACACAATCTCTGCTGGCACTTTGCTGGGATGCTTTGTGGTCGTGTCTACGTGCATGTCCACCATCTGATCTGGATACGGCCTGGATCCGACTGACTACAGTAAACCTCAGGATAAACAGAGAGACTAAATTAGCGTAGATACCATTCTTCTTATGATGTAACAAGTACATCGGGTGTTATAGGAAGTGTTCCCGGTTCTGGCAGACGCAGCCAATCATTTAACTGATTTGAATAATATAAATTGATTATGTTTTATGTGCATGCCAGGTTAAAGAGATGTGTCTCGATTTAAACTGAAAGAGTGTGTCTGCTTCTTGAACAATGCTAGGAAGAGTATTCCAAAGTTTAGGTGCTAAATAGGAAAAGGATCTACCACCAGCAGTTGATTTCTATATTATAGGTATTATCAACTGGCCAGAATTTTGAGATTGCAATAGACGTGAAGGACTATAATGCGTTAAGAGCTCGCTCAAGAATTGGCGAGCTAAATCAAATGTTAGTGCTTTGCAACTAATCAGCAAGATTTTAAAATGTATACAATGTTAAATAGGGAGCCAATGGAGTGTTGACAGAACCGGGTTAATATTGTCATACTTCCTGGTTCTAGTAAGAACTACTGTATTTATTAATTCTCCATTTGGTCCCCATTTTGATGTATGGAACAAACTTTTTAAAAATTAAATATTGAAGATATTTCAGTTATATTTCTGAGAAAAAATCTGTTATAAAAGTAATATTTCTTTTATGACCTTAAGGATTTTAGCATTTTGATATTACACATGTTTCCTATCCTGTTTAGAAGAGCAAATTAGGTGGAGAAAGAAAAAATCTGACTGTATGCAATGCTTATATAACATTCCATGATATTTTTCGTTTATACAATTTCAGGACTGCAATGGTCCTGTGCTATTTGCTGAATTACTGTGTTGAGAGCAGTGGACCCTGTGTAACTCTCCTCCCAGCAAAATGGAGCCACTCACTGTATTTGACAGGGCCCGTAATGACTTCCCTGGGAGACGGGGCTACATATCAGACCGGCCTCATTAACACCTCATCATGCAGATGGGCATAGAAGCTCTATTCCTGTTCTCTTCCTGTCTAGAGGACATCTGCTGGAAGCAGCTCGAGGACCAGACAGGTGGCATTCCAAGCCCCTGTGACATTTTGTTCACTGACATGTCATTTTGATGATGACACATCATTTCACTCAATCCCTCAGGTCCTTGCTTGAAAAATTGTCCTCGGAAAATACTCCTTTTGCTTAGCCTTTTCCAGTCTGAAAAACATAGTCATTACTGTGTTGATAGATAGAGTGTTGCCTGGTGTCTCATTTGGTCTGCTGAGCTGCTGCCTGTTTATTTAGTAGTTTATTAAAGGGGATATTCAGACCACTGGCTACTGCTCAAAATCAACTCTTCTTGTCTTCTTTCTTTTACTTCTCATCATCCTTTTTGTGCTCTGACCTTTTGTACCTATATTTCACCTCTGGGATGATCATTTTGGAACTGCAAGTATAGGCTCTTGTATGATATATTGCTTATGATGTCCTCATTTGTGAATTGCTTTAATAAAAGAGTCTACTAAATGACCAAATGTAAAGTACATTTAAAAGTCATTAAACCAACATTTACCTTATTTATTTTACCCAAAAATGAAATTCTGTCATTAATTACTCACCCTTATGTTCCAAACAAGCAAGACTTTAGTTCATCTTCGGAACACAAAAGAATATCTTTTTGATTAAATCTGAGAGCTTTCGGTACTCTCCATAAACAGCTATGCAACTACCACTTTGACACTGCAAAAAGTTCATAAAGAGATTGTAAAACTAATCCATGTGAATCCAGCAGTTTAGTCCAATTTTTCTGAGGACACACGATTGCTTTATATGAAGAATAGACTGAATTTCGGCTTTTATTCACATATAAACATTCATCAACTCACACATTGTCACGGTGTGGTGTGTAAGAAATGTAGGCTGAGGCAAAGAACTCCAATACAAACGATTTACTATTAAACAAAACCAGGTACAGGCAGGAAGACAGGCAGGATACACACAAACACCTATGCATATACAAGCATATACTAACTGAACTAAGAACCGACCCAGAAAGACTAAACAGAGAGAACTAAATACAGATACTAACGAGGTGAGGACAGGTGACACAGATGATTAAGACGATGAACAGGTGGATGATTGAGGGAGTGAATTCAGGTGTGCAGACAAGGAGGATTCTGGGAAGTGAAGTGCAGACAAGGACAGACAGGTGCAGACGAGGACTGTGACATTACTCCCCCCTCCCGGTAGGCGTGACCTCACGCCGTAGAACAGGGGTGGGAGGGTGGGCATCCTGGAGTCCGTGACGGGAAGGCGGACCAGGTGCAGGAGGACGGACTCCAGGATGGAACAGACGGCCATGGCGGAGGAGGACGTGGGCGCGGCCAGGGCGGAGCAGGACGCGGGCGCGGCCATGGCGGAGCAGGACGCGGGCGCGGCCATGGCGGAGCAGGACGCGGGCGCGGCCAGGGCGGAGCAGGACGCGGGCGCGGCCATGGCGGAGCAGGACGCGGGCGCGGCCATGGCGGAGCAGGACGCGGGCGCGGCCATGGCGGAGCAGGACGCGGGCGCGGCCATGGCGGAGCAGGCCGTGGGCGCGGCCAGGGCGGAGCAGACGGACCCTCGGGCGGCCACGGCGGTGCGGACCCCCCGGGGCGGCCACGGCGGTGAGGACCCCTCGGGCGGCCACGGCGGTGAGGACCCTTCGGGCGGCCACGGCGGTGAGGACCCTTCGGGCGGCCACGGCGGTGAGGACCCTTCGGGCGGCCACGGCGGTGAGGACCCTTCGGGCGGCCACGGCGGAGCCGGACGAGGTGAAGGCCTATGGCCCCCCCCCAAAAAATACTTGGGGAAATCCACGGGTTCAGGAAAGGCCTCCCGAAGTTGGTTAGATACGGACCTTGACTCGGGATTCGGGTCGTCACTTGACTCGGGATTCGGGTCGTCACTTGACTCGGGATTCGGGTCGTCACTTGACTCGGGATTCGGGTCGTCACTTGACTCGGGATTCGGGTCGTCACTTGACTCGGGATTCGGGTCGTCACTTGACTCGGGATTCGGGTCGTCACTTGACTCGGGATTCGGGTCGTCACTTGACTCGGGATTCGGGTCGTCACTTGACTTGGGACGGCTGACGTGAAGCCCTGTGCTGGACGGGACCAGCGGTGAAGGCCCTGTGCTGGACGGGACCAGCGGCGAAGGCCCTGTGCTGGACGGGACCAGCGGCGAAGGCCCTGTGCTGGACGGGACCAGCGGCGAAGGCCCTGTGCTGGACGGGACCAGCGGCGAAGGCTCTGTGCTGGACGGGACCAGCGGCGAAGAGGGCTTGGTGCTGGACGGGACCAGCGGCGAAGAGGGCTTGGTGCTGGACGGGACCAGCGGCGAAGAGGGCTTGGTGCTGGACGGGACCAGCGGCGAAGAGGGCTTGGTGCTGGACTGGACCAGCGGCGAAGAGGGCTTGGTGCTGGACGGGACCAGCGGCGAAGAGGGCTTGGTGCTGGACGGGACCAGCGGCGAAGAGGGCTTGGTGCTGGACGGGACCAGCGGCGAAGAGGGCTTGGTGCTGGACGGGACCAGCGGCGAAGAGGGCTTGGTGCTGGACGGGACCAGCGGCGAAGAGGGCTTGGTGCTGGACGGGACCAGCGGCGAAGAGGGCTTGGTGCTGGACGGGACCAGCGGCGAAGAGGGCTTGGTGCTGGACGGGACCAGCGGCGAAGAGGGCTTGGTGCCGGACGGGACCAGCGGCGAAGAGGGCTTGGTGCCGGACGGGACCAGCGGCGAAGAGGGCTTGGTGCCGGACGGGACCAGCGGCGAAGAGGGCTTGGTGCCGGACGGGACCAGCGGCGAAGAGGGCTTGGTGCCGGACGGGACCAGCGGCGAAGAGGGCTTGGTGCCGGACGGGACCAGCGGCGAAGAGGGCTTGGTGCCGGACGGGACCAGCGGCGAAGAGGGCTTGGTGCCGGACGGGACCAGCGGCGAAGAGGGCTTGGTGCCGGACGGGACCAGCGGCGAAGAGGGCTTGGTGCTGGACGGGACCAGCGGCGAAGAGGGCTTGGTGCCGGACGGGACCAGCGGCGAAGAGGGCTTGGTGCTGGACGGGACCAGCGGCGAAGAGGGCTTGGTGCTGGACGGGACCAGCGGCGAAGAGGGCTTGGTGCTGGACGGGACCAGCTGCGAAGAGGGCTTGGTGCTGGACGGGACCAGCGGCGAAGAGGGCTTGGTGCTGGACGGGACCAGCGGCGAAGGCTCGGCTGGGCTGGACGGAACCAGCGGCGAAGGCTTGGCTGGGCTGGACGGAACCAGCGGCGAAGGCTCGGCTGGGCTGGACGGAACCAGCGGCGAAGGAATCTCTTCAGGGCTGGTGGCGTGCCCGATGGTAAACGGAGAACCGTTATGCCACAGCACCCACTCGACGAAAGCCTCGAAATTCCCTCGAGGCCCATCTCCAGGCAGGCGTGCTCTGGTCTCATCATTGAGACCTGCCCCGAAAAACCCACAGAGGCTGGTGTCATCGTAATGGACGTGGGGAACCAAGTCCAAAAACCTCTGTGTGTGGGCCTCGAGGGACTGGTCCTCCTGGGCCAGAAGGAGGATGTCCATTGCTGCCCATTCCATATTTTTTGTGGTCGGTTCTTCTGTCACGGTATGGTGTGTAAGAAATGCAGGCTGAGGCAAAGAACTCCAATACAAACGATTTACTATTAAACAAAACCAGGTACAGGCAGGAAGACAAGCAGGATACACACAAACACCTATGCATATACAAGCATATATTAACTGAACTAAGAACCGACCCAGAAAGACTAAACAGAGAGAACTAAATACAGATACTAACGAGGTGAGGACAGGTGACACAGATGATTAAGACGATGAACAGGTGGATGATTGAGGGAGTGAATTCAGGTGTGCAGACAAGGAGGATTCTGGGAAGTGAAGTGCAGACAAGGACAGAGAGGTGCAGACGAGGACTGTGACACACATCAGTTGTGGTAAACGGAAGTTGAAGCATGTTTCGCTTGACGTGTGAGAACCATTGAGGTTGAACTTTTAGCAGCGTCAAAGTGGTAGTTGCATAGCTTTTTATGGAGAGTACAGAAAGCTCTCAAATTTCAAAATATATCAAAAATCCAAAATATTTTCATTTGTGTTTCTAAGACAAAGAAAAGTCTTAAGGGTTTGAAACACATAAGTTTGAGTAATTAAAGTAATTTTCACTTTTGGGTGAACTATCCCTTTAATATATATTCCTGGTCTTATAGTGCACAATTTATCAGTGAAAGAAAATGTCTTTGTGATCTTTCAGAATAATTTACCTAATAACTTGCTCTGCGTCTGATACAAGTTCTTCGGTAACACTTCTTACCATTATTACAAAACTGAGTATCATGAAAAAACAATGAACAAGCATCTATTAATTTAGGTTAATGTTAATTTATTAATATTAAAGTATTAATAGAGTTTTACTATTTTAAGTTGTATAAATTAACATTAATTTATATATTATGAACAAACAAGTATTAACAATGAATACAGTAGTGTTCTTGTGAATTAACATTAACTTAAACTACTATTCAAAAAAATTAGTGTCAATATTTATATTTAGCAAAGGTGCACTGCATTGATCAAAAGTGAGAGCTAATACATTTATAATGTTAAAATTATTTCTATTTCAAATAAATTCTTTTAAACTTTCTATTCATCAAAGATTCCTGAAAAAAGAAAATCACAATTTGACAAAAAAAATAATGCAATAAAATAAAAAATAAAACTGTGAAAATATGACCTTTTGGGTCATCAACAACACAACTGACGAGAAGACATTAAACAATAAGTGGCCCCAGCCACGTTCATCACTTTTTGGGGTCCCCTTGAAACATTTCTGTTCTATTTGCAGCGTGTTTCTGTATTTGGTTGAGTTGTAAGTATTTGCAGCATGTTTCTGTATTTGGTTGTGTTGTGCATATTTGCAGAAAATGTGTTGTCAAACTGATGATGTTTTCTTAATTTGCTGGTGTTTTAATATTTTTAATATCTAATATTGTTTTCTTCAGTTCCAGCACATTGAGCTCTCTCAGCCACCGTACAACTGTTTTCAACATTGATAAAAAAAAATGTCAATGAGCACCAAATCAGCATATTCAAATGATTTCTGAAGGATCATGTGACGCTGAGGATTGAATTTTCAGCAGCCATTACTTCAGATTTGCCATCAGAGACATACATTACAATTTAAAATATACTGAATTGTATATTTATAATGATAAACAGTTGTTTTAAATTGAAATACTATTACAAATTTGTTCAGTTTAATTTTTTTATCAAACAAATGCAGACTTGACGAGCATAAGAGACTTCTTCCAAAAACATTTTTTTTTTAAAAATCTTACCGACCACAACATTTTTTAATGGTATAGTGCACATTAATAAATGCGGTGAAAACTGTTTTTCAAAGTTTGCTCACGATATCTATGGATTAACTATTTGTCAAGAAATTGAAATGTATTGTAAAGTGTTTCTTTATCGGTTGGCATAACCAATCACTCTTAGTTTTTTACCAGTTTGGAAAGGCTGATTAGGTGAACTTATGTTATGCGAATTTAAGCGTAATGCTACTTTTAATGACTCGCATAAGATTACATTGTTTTGCTCTTGAGAAAAGGCAAATGAGAACTGCAGACAAATTTGACAAAACCAGATGCAGTAATTGTACACACTTGGCATCAGCATGCACAAAGAGACAAAATCTGACTCCAATAATCTTAGTATTATTCAGGAGAGAGTGCATGCCTTTTAATACTCATTTATGTAGGGATGAGGACATTTAATTTCCACTCTGCCCCTCAGTCATTTCCACATCTTTTCAATTTTTTATTATTCTAATTAAAAGCTGAAGATAAATATAGAGACTGTGAATGTGGGGCTGTGAGATACTATTATGTGCGAGAGAATGCGCGTCTTATAAACTAAAGAGTTTGAGCAAACTCTTAATTTTATCGGGAAATGAAATAGTTTGTGTATTTTATTTTGTCAAGATTTTGACAAGAATTTTCTTTCATTTTTAATCTTTAATAAACCTCTTATTAAATACTATCCAGTTCTCCTCCCACTCTTTTTTACTCTCATTCACCAGTGAAGAATGTTAAATCTGTCATAAGTCTTATTGCTTCTAGTATAAATCAATATTCATCCAATATTATTTCCCACCTTATTTTGACAGGCTTTTAGCCATGACACCAGTGTCTGCACTATCAAATTGCTTTAAATTTTGAGGCAAAGTGCAAGCACAGAATAATACTGCTGTCTGAACCAATCTCACGGTTTATATTATCCACTCATATTTCATTCTAATATTTTTATTTTATAACTCCTTTAGGGAGCACAGGGAAGACCTCAAGTATTGTGCAAATGCATCTCAAAATCTTAGTTTTGTTAGACAAACTCTCTGACATTTTTCTCCCACATTTTAAAAAATGCATCTCAAATTTAAATAATTCTCCCTTTTAGAAATGTAAAAGTTTACCCTACTTTTTGCCTCTATTTTAATTTTGTTGATTTTGTTAAGACACGTCTGATTTTTGTTCCTTTCAAAAAAAAATTATCCTGTCAAAACATACAACTTCTTTTGAAAAACCTTACTCCTTACTTCCTCACTTCCTTGCTTCCTCACTTCCTCACTTCCTTACTTCCTCACTTCCTTACTAACTTCCTGCCTTACACTAATGGCCGTCCTTTCCATTTATTTTTGTTTCTCACAGCTGCATATAAATAGTCAGTGGCTGCAGTCCATGCATTTCCCTACGGTGTGGGCAGAACAGTTTCCATGGGTCTCAAAGCCCTGATTGTGTCAGCCTACATAATCAGTATAGGGCTTCACCTGTTCTTAGACAAATGAGCTGACAAATCTCTTGTCGTACGGAAGGAACTTATAGAGGGAAACTAAAAAGTAGGGAAAGAGAAAAGCAGAGGAATAAAGAGTTTATGTAACCTATATAGAAAGACCTACATGTGACACGTGCTGCTTGAGCACTGTATGGAGAGGCTGAGGTTAGGATTCAATGCTTCTGCCAATTTCCTGTTCCTATAATTAATGGGCAGAGGTAAAGAGAGAGAGAAAAAAGAGTTATATAAAAAAGAAAAGCAGTTATACTTGATACTGACTAACTACTGAAAAAGGACAGCAGAAGTCAAACATTTTTTACTTGTCCAAAGACAATGGCCCTAAGTAACGCACCATGTTGGGTTATATTACATAGTTAAAAACACAAAGGCTTTTCACACTGCACTTGACCCTGGGTTATCGTCTTTCTAAACCCCACTTTTAACCCCGGATAGAGGAATGTTTCACACATGATTTTGCTGTAAAAGGTCAGTGGAGCAAAATTAAAAAGTGCAAGGTCTAGAGACTTAGTGTTCTAAAAATGTGGCGCACAAGTTGACGCCAGAAAAGTAGTCCTGTCATGTCCACCAGCTCAGTCACCATCACTATATTTCCCATCATCCCTCCTTCTGCACACCTGCACACTTTCAGCAATCACCCAGCAAACACAGAACGTTGTCACAAGTACCCAACCTTCTAACAACGTTTTAACAACATGGCCAAAAGGTTGCTATAGCTACGTTGTGTGGTGAAGGTTGTTAGAGTGTTGTCACAATGTTTACATTGACACACTGTTCAGGGCTATTGCTTAGGGTTGTGCCTGGGGTGTCTGGACAACCACTGGACGACATATGTAGGCTTACTCGTCACTGCCCTGAAGCGCGAAAATCAGTCTTTTAAATTTCAACCGAACGTTGGGCTTTCTCATTCTTCATCGAGTATTGCGTTTAATTGACCTCAGCTAAATAAGATACTTAATTATTCAAACACATCCTACAACTTCCTTGTCTAATATGACATTTATTTGTTCCGTCTAACTGAAGGGACAGAATAACGTTAGCTGATAATTCACAGAGTTTGCGATCTTGTGTAAATTACAGAACCAGTGTATGCTAACGTTAGCTTTTTTAGTATTCAGATATCCTTTAATTCCTTACCTTAGGAAAAGTGTTCAACATCTTCTGGTCAGGTATGACAAATATTTGAACTTTATGCCAAAAGTTATAAGCCATAATGAAGCCAAAATGACTTTAACTTAATGATGAGACATTTGACATTTCTGCACTCCTTGAACAGACAGTGACTTAAGCGCGTACTCGTTGCACGTTACTGTTTTTTTTCTTTTTTTGGAAACGCCATTCAAAAACCCGGTTTTGTTCATTACATTTTCTGATCTGCCTTTGCTTTTTATGTTTTATTTATTATACTTAAAATAAATTTGTATATTTGTATTTCTTTTTCCACAAATGTATGACTTTTGGAAGTGCAATTTGATTACCATATGCAGTTTTAATAAAGTTGAATTAGCTAATCTTCTGTCACTTTTATTCTTCAAAGTTTACACTTGCAAGTGTTGATTATAATTAATTTACTGTTAGGCCCATAAATAATAATAAGTATAAACAATATTCAAAAAGTATATCATTATCTAACATCTGACTAATTAAAAATTAACCACAAAACATTACATGCTAAATGGGGGATATCTATGTCTGGCATACAAAAGTTAATTGTCAGAACGCCGTCTAGCAGTTGCTGAACAAGTGCAGTGGAATGGAAAAAACGTGTTCTGTGTGAAACGGGCCTTACAATGTTAAGGCTATTAATAGCCACTAGAAAATGCGTCAATTGGAGTTAAGAAGAGACTGTTTCATTATAGTCCATTTAGGAAACACTTGATAGTACAGTCAGCAATATATAAATACGATGATGCACAATGCCTTTATGTAAACATATTGCATGCAGTGTTCATTTAGTCAGTAACACTGACACCTAACATATGCAAATAAGAACATTAACCCAGGATTTAGGAATGTACAGTGTGAAACAACATGTTATGAATACCCAGGATTAATGTTAACCCTGGTAAATTATGAGCAGTGTGAAATGTGAAACAAGATAGGATTCCATTGACCCAGTGTTTCAAATGATCCAGGGTTAACAGATAATGGCTCATTTTAAGTTTTGTTCGGACTACATGTAATACACATGTAAACAAAAATCGAGTTGCAAAGTTTAGGTTATATAAACAGAGCTTCCTAAATCTGAAATCGAACTGGATTCATTCGGACTGACGAAAATTAGTGAATGTAAACATATAACAAAGTCACTCTGTTACATGTTTTTGTAGTTATTTCGGAAATTTTAGTTCAGTAAAAAGTCACATAATGCATAATAATGACAGTCATTATTTTCATGATCATTAATTAGCATTGTAAGCTATTTTTACATTCACCTATTTTTAGAGGAATTGTGGGAAATCGCATAAATCTCATTGTAACTGATGCAGAGTTATGTCCTATTTTAGTTTTGTTATCACTCTGTTTAATTGTTTCCCATGTCCTATGTCCCAGTTAGTTTCCCTGGCTGTTATTTAGTTCCCACACCTTTTTCTGTTCTACTCATTATATACCCTTGAGTTTTCCTTAGTACTTTCTCCGGTCTCGTCAATGTATATGTGGTTGTTTTATTGCTCCTGCCATCTTGTGTTTCCATTTTGGGATTTATTAAAGACTTGTGTTTTTGTTACTACTCCTGCGTCATGTGCTTCATCACAGCCACAAACCCTGACACTTACTGTATGTGCTCAGTTGAGGCAGATTTTCTTTTTTTTTATCTGATAAGAAGACAAATAAATTATGATAGAAACACATTTACTGAATAAATCCATCGATACGCAACAAAAAAAGTCATATGACTTTGATATTTTTGTAATTACATGATCTGTTGAGGCAGAGAGCAAAAGGAATATTTGGATGGGTGACGAGGTCTGAACATTCTTAAACAGCCTTTTTGAAAAGAAAACACTTCAATTCTTGATGGGAAACAAAGTCTGTCGTCAAAATGTTTGGGTATAATTACCTCCCAGAACTTTCTCACACAATTGTATTCCCAAACACCAGACACCCGCCTTTGAATGCAAGATAACATGACAGCATTTATTGCTTTTTTGTCTACACGCTCTGAGGCACAAGTAATTTTGATAAAAGGCTTCCCTGATTGCAGCAACTTTTTTTTTCAGAAATGTTGCACCAATTTCCCTGGAATTGGTGATTTTGTTATCTTGAACACATGGGATGGAAATGGTGCTGTATTCACAAATGTTATATGATATTCCAATTTTGCAAGTTAAATTTGCAACTTTGGGTGGAAACATGGTTACTATTACTCCTACACATCCTTAATTTGGAATAATGTGCATTCATGGATTGAAAACAAAAATACTGAAAAATACATTGAAAATAGGATTCATTTTAATTTGATTTTGACATCATTATCACAACCAGATATATTGTGGATTCTGAATATTGTAGTCCTATCTTATTTGTAATTTATTATGAATGAAGTCTCGGTTACTTTTGTAACCTCCATTCCATGATAGAGGGAACGAGATGTGGTGTCAATGACTAACACTAGGGGTCATCTCTACTCACCCAACATCTCCTCCTCTGTAGTTAACCAGTCTTGGACGTGTCTTTTATGACAGCAACTTGCCTGGACACTTGTTCTACGGGAACCCCTGGCTGTAGGAATGCAAGGTCTGTCCCAGGGCTGAAAAAGCAACGATAAATCGGCGTGATGGCCACACGATGCGTGACGCTGTGCCATGCCCATCTCTGGACCCAATTCTGTAGCCAATGCTGAAACAGTCTCACATGCATCAATACAGGTGGCATAACCGCCACCACATGCCCCAGGAGCCTATGAAATTGTTTCATTGGAGCCGCTGTTTTTCCCCTGAACATCTTCAGGGAGTTCAGCAACGACTGAGTACGCTCGTTCGTGAGACGCGCTGTCATAGTGACTAAGTCCAACTTCATCCAGAGAAAGGAGATGCTCTGCACTGAGGAGAGCTTGTTCTTTTCCCAGTTGACCTGAAGCCCCAAACGGCTGAGGTGTCGGAGCACCAGGTCCCTGTGTGCACACAACAAATCTGAGTGAGCTAGGATCAGCCAGACGTTGAGATATCATTCGAATGCCCATTTCACCAGTTCCCTCTTTCGTGAAGACACAAGGTAACATGAAAGCTGCCCAAAAGGAAGGCCCTTGTACTAGTATACCTGACCCTTGGAAGCAAACAGAAGAAACGATCTGTGTCGAGGCAAAATTGAGACATGGAATTACGCATCCTTCAGGTCTATCGCCGCAAACCAATCGTGTTGGCGAACACATATCAAAATGCATTTCTGCATTAACATCTTAAACGGGAACTCGTGCAGGGCCTGATTCAAAAGTCACAGGTCAAAGACTGGTTGCAACCCACACCTTTCTTTGGCACAACGAAGTAAGGGTTGTTTTCCACACAGGCAGAAATGCATCTTTAAAAAGATACTCTTAGTGTGTGCTTGCTCTTTTTAGATCGCTGAAATGCCCAGGGGAAGCTCTCTCTGCACTTATCCATGCGAGGTGTGGAGGAGAGTGACCACTCTACTGCCCCGTAGCACCAAAAATCCTTCTCAAACAAGACAAATTGAATGAGCTTGTGTATAGATGACACTTCACTTGGCTCCGAAGAACAAATTTGAATGAGTGGATGCATGCTGGCTCCTTTTATACCTATATGTTTGGGGGGAGATGCGCATGCAAAATCCACTTGCCAATATTCATAGGCCTTATCCCCTAGTGTTAGTAATCTACAACACATGGGAAATGATTGATATTGTTTGTTTACTTTAACTTACTTTTTCAATCCTTTAATTCAGCGTTATTGATAGTGTTAAGCTGCTATGCTCTCAGAAATTACACTCCAATAATCTTCTCTCAGTAGTGGAAATCACATCAAATGTGTTTGTTTTAGAAAGAGCAAATTGTGTTTGGATTAAATGTGTTGTATGTCTTGCCAAAGCATCTTGGTAGCACTGCGCACTCCACTGACTGACGTCGATATCTTTTCTTTAGGCCTGTGTGGTCTCAGATCTAAGTCTGGATTTCTTTTCTTACAATGTGTCTGCCTGCCAAGCCATTAGACATGGCATAATCAAACTCTGGTGAATAAATGTAATGTTCTGCCCATGCTGTCAGTTAAATGGACATTTTAATGTAAGCTTTTTCTACACTAAACAATTATATAAAAACTATCTCTGTATTTAAAAGGTGGTCTTTGAGCTAAGATGAAATTGGGGGCAGTTTGCTTCAAGTTACGCATCAAATGTTTTTAATACTCTTCTTGTGTCCATGCACATCCTAAAATCTCTAGGGTGAAGTGCTTCTTTGGCTTTGCCTTTTACAACATGCAATTAAACCTGCTGCATCTTGAATTGGAAGCGATTTGTTTCTTTAAGGGGTGCTTGCATCATGTGTACATTCAGTTTCACAAAGGAATCAGGAGGCTGCCAGACACTGATTTACCCTTGTTCTTTGATCATAATCTAATCTTAATCTCGTTTAAGCAAAGACCTGATGCCATTTTCCTATACCAATCCACAGCAAAGGCCACCCTTACACCAAACCAAAGGGTTATACTGTAAGTCATGGCAACTTGACATTCTAGATTTAGTCGGGATAGTTATTTAAAATAATTAAGTAAATGTATTCAACTAAAAAACATACAAACTGTCATCTTAATTTTTAAAAAAGTTTGTTGAACATCTAATTTTAGGTGTCAATGTAGATAGAAATTGTACAATATTTAGATGTTTTTACTTCCTTCTCTTGAAAACACAGATGCACTGCCATCTGATTAGGACAGACAGCGTTGATGAAGCGATACTGATATGACAGAATAAAAAGAAAGAATCATTAGAGTTTCATGTCTGTCAGAAACCTTTCCATGTGTCAACCATCAGTCTCCTTTGTTTCTAACCCCACAGAATTATATAACTGCATATCTGTCTGTATTTCAAAATCAGCTCCAAGCTGAATCTCTTCCAAGCAATATCTCCACAAATTTTGGAGAACAAAACACTTGCCAGTATATGGTTATCAGGGCAGCTACAGGTTGCTTTCATTTACCCTGAATAGACCTTTCTTACCCCAGCTGGTGTATCTTTCAAGGAATAGTATCTGATGAGATGATGCTGTGTTCTTGAGAACAATATATGGGATGGTGGGATTCTCGCTCTATCAATCAATGAGGTCACAGAGAAATAAGACTCTTTTCTGAGACCTGGAATGTGGATATTTGGTAACCATTTCTTGTATTTAAGAGAATCCTCGACTTAAGCAGCAGGAAGCATGAAAATGAACTGGCTTTTGGAGGATGACAGATTAACCCTTAAAGGCATTAATGTTTCGCCAATCATTATTACATATTTGAGTCTTTAGCGAGTCAGATCTATATCTAACACAGATGGATTTCTACTGCGATAATATAAAACTCTCCTGCTATTAGAGTAACAATTACAGAAGAATAAAATAAAGCATATTTTGTTACCTTTTGGAGCTTGGAAGAGTTCAGTTTGAGCAGATGTTTTATACCATCATTGTCCACATCAAAGCTCATTTAACAGTACATTCAGCATCGGGCTCGATCACATTCACAATCTCAAACATATTCTCACAAAACTATCATTTTCAACATCTTCAAAATCAATATTTTGATCACTGACAGCTTCACCAGATCCACCATCAAGAGACAGTGATGCTAATATTTGATTGCGTTCAGTGATTTACCGCAGAGCAAGTATTGATTTCAAGTTTTGCTGATGATAAAGCCTATTGTTTGTTTTCTGCCTGCGGTAACTATGAGTGAAACGTCATTTCATCATTGTGTATGACATCACCATCTTGTGGAATAAAGGTGAATTGCACTTATTCAGTCATCAAAGATTCAATTATTGTTGTGCATACAAAAATATTCCTACACTGCTAAAAAACAATGTTTTTTTGTTTTTACAACAACAACAAAAATAATGGGAAAAGAGGCATTCTCTTATTTTTTTTTCTTGTTATATTGTTTATAATGAATTGATTGAAGAATACTAAGAAGGTAGATTTCCAACTTTTAAATGAATGAGGAGTGGGGTAGTGAATGACGTCCAGGGTCACTAAAGACCCCAGATATGTGTTAATTTAACAGAAATAAAAGTAAAATTAAAAATGAAAAAATTAAATTTAAAAGAATCTGACAGTACAAATCAATGTTTTAGTTAGTTTCCTTGGTGTATGAATGTGTATACATTTTACTCTTAATGCAACCCATTATTAAATGCAAATGATTACTTGTTAAAGGCCTACGTTTTATTGTAACCATCAATGCCCAATGTTCTAAAGTGATTGGAAAATTATACCCTCAGTTCCTCTAAAATAAAACAAAATCAATATAGAAAAAGGATTTTAGAAAAGAGCCACATTGAACCAAGAAAGACAGCAAGAGTCACATATGGACTTATTCAACAAAAGCTAGTTAATTCTCCTTAAAAAGCCAGACTTCCAATGTTCCTCTTCCCAAAACCCCTATTATCATCTCACTTTCATTCCCTCACTGCCAATAGGCAACTGAAAATGCAATTTCAATTAAATCTGTCCTCTCCTCATATTTCCACCTCTAACGTGTTGTCTCCCTAGATTAGCGTTTATTCACATTTTTGTGCATTTTTGTCTTGACTCCAGTGTATCTGAAATGGAAAAAGCACTGTTGGTTTTTTAAAATCAGTGTTTTGGGATCTACATAATATTATACCTGTTTTAATTTATTTGCTCACAAAGAGCCTGACTGTACGTCACCTATAGATTTGTACAAATTGCATGCTGGTTATTGCATTTGAAGAGAATGATTTGTTTGTGCGAGTATTTCATTCATTATGTGTATTTGCTGTTACCAATCATTGCTTAAGAGTAGAAACTCTTTTTGGCCATTTATATGAGAAAAATGATACGGTGGCCGAGAGAGCTCAACGCACTGCAACTAAAGAAAACATGCAAAAAGAAAACATGCAAATAGAAAAAAAAAACACCAGCAAATTAAGAAAACATTATCAGTTTGACAACACATGTGCTGCAAATACTCACAATGCAACCAAATACAGCAGAAAACAGTCCAGAAGATTTATCCGTGAAGGAAAGGTTTATTTTTACCCAAGACCTACTTGAACAAACGCTGATGTAAAAATAACTGAAATAAATATACAATTTATTTATCACAAGAGGGAAGACACCCCATTGTTGTTTTTTATTTACACAATTGTGCCACAGAACTGTTATATAAATGGCTGTGATTACCTATAAGGCCGAATGAGCCTGTTACGAGACGTGGTGCACAGAAATACTCACGGCGAGGAAACACTTTATTTAATCATTAACCGCATAGGAACCAGAAAAAAACTAAGGGGAAAACCACAACCAAACATAAACAAGAACCCAATGACTGATTGAGAACACCGGGTATACATACAGGAGACAAACAAAGGACCTTAACAAGATAATTAATTACACACAGCTGATGCAAATGAACTAATGAAGACGGTGACCATGGAAACAAAGGAGTGGCGGGAACCTGAACAGATGCAAACAGAAAGTCCAAACACAAACTGACATGTAACACAGCCATGCTGATAAAGAGCCATTTAACACTCATACTCGTGATATTGCTCATACACAGAAGAAAAAAAAAAAAATATATATATATATTTATAAATGACAAAAAACACAACGAAATTACTAAAACTTGAACTTGAATTAAAATAAAAATGGAAAATATAAACGTAAAATCCAGTTGAAAATATGAAAATAAAAACTATAATAGTATCTCATAACACTCTGGCCCTGATTAGACAGAATATTGTATTTTTCATCTAAATTTGCAGAAATTGTCTCTCTGGGATATTTCTTGTTCCTGAGGTGGTCTGGAATTAAATTTGACAAATAAATCAAACCAGACTGTTGATGCAACCATTAAGTTGTTTTTGTTTATGTTTATGGTTCATTTCACTCATTGTTATCTAGCTCTCTTGTGTCTTTTATACATACGTATTTGAAAACTATTGAAACACATGAATGCTTTTTGCCATTATTTAATCAATGCACACCTCGTCAGCTTTTATTCAGTAGGCTATGTCAGGCATGTAAACAGCCAGTGTGTTGTGTTTAGAAAGCAGTTTAGAAGAGGGTGGTATGTGTGCACCAGATGAGGCAATGTTTAATGAGATTGGGCTTTAACTGAGAATGAACGAGACTGTGGGACATTCATGCTCGTTGAAGGGGAGTCCTGGCTTTTACGCTAATATGATGCATACATGCCAGCGATTCTGGCAGCTGAATCTGCTTAGCATTGATGAGTAGAGAACAGTATGTTCTCCTATTCTTATGGAAATGCCATGAAACAGAAACAGCTTGTTTGTGTGTTTTTTGCTGAATTTGAATCTTGTTTGCAAATTGCAATATCTGCAGGTCACATACTCTTGAATAAATGCTATATTAATGCAAAAGACAGGGTTCGCTAAACTTCTTTTCGTTTTGATGGATTGGAGCATTTTTAAATTATTCGAACATGGAGTTGACTATTATAAGAATTTGTATAGCTTAAGAGCCTCTAGTCTATATGTTTTATTGCAGCACTTTTTATATTATTGTCCTTTTAGAATGAATCTCTTGTGTTCTTGAAGTTATATTGTGGATAAAAGTGTCTGCTGAATTAATAAATGTAAAAGTAACTTTTCATTGTTGACGGCTGATTTTCAGGTAAGCTGTTTTTGACTAGTGTTACAAAGGTCACAGTCACTCTTTACAACTTCAGGTTATGGCCATTGTGTTAGCTTTCATTGCTTTTTTTTTTCTTTTTGGTAAAACTAATGGTTGTGAGAAAATATTCCATCATTTTGGGGTTAGTATACCCTGGGAGCCCCTTAGCAGCTTTGTGCAACTGGCATTTTTCATCGACCAGAAACAGCGGAGCAGTGGTCAAAATTGACTGTTCAGGAAATTAAAACCAGGTTCATTTGAGGGCAAGGATTTTTCACTGTAACATAAGATTGGTATTCTTAATTTAACGGACTGTCTTATTGTAGTTAAGTAAGCTCCGGTGAATGCTTAGGCTAATTGCTTTGGCTTACTGCTGTTTTGAGAACAACAGAGGATATTCATTGAAGGACTGAGGAAAATAACATAACGCAATAGTGAACACAATATCCTTAATCAGAGAGAGTCATAAGAGAGGTAGGGAATACCACAGTTTGCTTTAAAATGTAGTGGTTGTATCTTTCAAGGAATAGCAGCAGTATCTCATCAGATTATGCTGTCAATATTACAATCCGTCCAATTTTTTAAATAAAATCTTTAAAATCATACTGTGCTGCAGAAAAGCTCCTCTAATTGTAGATTCATTCATACAATGTACATCCAACATTCAAATTAAATCACAACAGTGACTTTTAAGTAGAAATAGCAGAATGTTTGATTACGCTAATCTAGCATCAGTGCTCCTTTGAAATTTGAACTTAAAACACCACAGGAAATTGGAGACTAGACAGACCGAGGAAATAGAGCTAGATCATAAATGACAAAGGGGTGAAAGTATTGTAGAGGTCTCCAGTCCCCCCAGGACCCCCCATCAGTTAGGTCTTTGGGACGCCTGTCCAGAACTAGGGCTAATTTTACCATCCAAAAGTGTGATCCCTGTTCTCCTGCACCCATTGACACTGGGTTCCTCGGAGAGGAATAGTCTTTCACTATGAAGCAGTATGTTGCCCATTAAATGTGTTTTTTTCACAGAGGGTGTTTGCTTTGATCTCTGGATTCATTAGTATGTGTGATGGAGAACATACTGTATGTCACCCTCTGTTCTTCTCAGCCGCTGAGCTGTTAAACAGGGTCCTAAAGACTTAAATGAGTGATGTTGTGATAATTACAACAGTATTTTATGTTTCGACTTGTGCAGCTTTTTTTTTTGTTGCTTGATCTGTACTCGCAATCAATAAACGTGAACCATGATGACTGAATGACACAACAGCTGTGTGCGAGATACATATCATAGATAGATAAAAAATATATAGACTGCAATTGGTGACTTGTAATAATAGCGGTGCATTGAAACAGCCACTAATAAGGAGTCTATGTTTATGTCTATGGTTTCTACAAGCGGAAACCGCTGAGCTGTTGAACAGGGTCCTAAAGACTTAAATGAGTGATGTTGTGATAATTACAACAGTATTTTATGTTTTTACTTGTGCAGCTTTCGGCATCTATCTATCTATCTATCTATCTATCTATCTATCTATCTATCTATCTATCTATCTATCTATCTATCTATCTATCTATCTATCTATCTATCTATCTATCTATCTATCTATCTATCTATCTATCTATCTATCTATCTATCTATCTATCTATCTATCTATCAGTGTGGGCTCTGTAAGATTAAAAAAAACATATATTAAAGTCCCCCTGTGGTGAAAATCCAAGTTTTTAATGGTGTTTATATGTCTATGTGGTGTTTTTAATATGCTTTAAAGCTACAATGTTTTTTTTTTTCGCCGCCAGAGGTCACATTTTTAAAACAACAACAAAGTTTAAATGTAATGCTATATTAGCCTGTTACTGATATGTGACTATTTGTCAAAGGATTTGGTGGGTTAATGCTTCAACCCACTATTTGCCATTTAAACATATATAGAAACATTCCATGTCAGATAGGCTATTTATGGAATATACATGCTTGACAGATTTTGCTAACTAAATGCATCCTTTTACATGTGATGGCTCACACGATAAAATAATGTTTAGAAGTTGTGGTGAGTTTGACAGTGTCAATGAGAATCAACTAATCAGTTTTGATCGTGCATTGTGCAAATTGTAGACAATTGTTCTTACTCTTTTGCACACGCAAAACACATGCAATTTGCTTAGTAAATCAATAAGAAATTCAAATCTGATGTGAACAAGAAACTAATTGTTTAAAGATCTTAATGTATTGTTTTGAGAAAAAAAAATCTCATTCAAGAGTTGAGCCAAAGCGATTGAGAAAAACTGTATTACAGTTTTTCTCAGTCGCTTTGGTGCATTTCTCACATCACTTACATTTGCACAATGTTAATGCAGTTCTCAAAACAATTATTACAATCTGCAAAACCCAGTTGATAACCTGCAAAAGCGTGTCACTTGCTCAAAATGGATAGCTCATTCCTCAAAAGCAAGTATTCATGTCAATGAAAGTGTCAGTGTCATCAAGATGAAAAGTCCTGACCCCATGGTATATGAAAGAGATAGTCAAATGGCTTTGTCATGTTTTCATAATGACAGTTTACTCTGTCAATGTTTTCCAATGCAAAAAACTTTGTGACACTACCTGAAAATGCTCAAGACAGCACTATATCCTATTTGCACAGCCATTTTAAAACTACAGTAAAGTTACACATTACTGTATTTAGTGAGGTAACTGAGTACAAGACACTGAATATGTATGTTTCACATTTTTACTGCACATGCTCTTTGCAATTCTAATTTGTTCACAGCATTGTGCAAAAGAAACAAATACACCCTTATTTACAACAAACATTAACTCCCTTTGGGTAGAGCTGTGCACAACTGTAAACAATATTGCAGGACATATTGGAACTGAACATACAACATACATAGTACTGTAAATCATTCATGTACATCCAGACGTTCCTCTATGTCTGGCCACATAAGTTCACCTGAGAGAAATTGTTCAATTTAGGAGACATTTTCATGGAAAAAAAAGATACAAAAATTTGTAAAATTTGCTTGACAGATTTTGACAACTAGTTCAACATTCGCACTAATAAGACAAGATCACCAAAACTTCCTCCGAAAGTAACTTTTAAGCAGTTTTATGCTTTAACCGCTAGAAGGCCAAAAGTTACATGGTGTAGCTTTACAATGTATTTTTTAAATAGACATTTTATTTATTTATTTTATTTATTTACCTTTATTTTACCAGGAAGTCTCTTTGAGATAAAAAATATCTTTTACAAGAGAGGCCTGGCAGCCATACATAAACACAACATAGTAAAAAATGCTATACATACATACATACAATCATGCAAAAATCATTCAAACACAATTGCCTCAAGAAAAACAATAACTTGTCTCCTTTACCACATTCATGATGCTCTTGAATTTATCAATTGATATACACTTTTCTAGTTTAATATCTTTTTGCTAATTATTCCATGCCCAGGGTGCATAGTATGAAAATGCAGTTTTCCCCAGATCTGTCAAAACCCTGGGTACATTAAAAAGCAACCACTTGGAGGAGCGTAGCTGATAACTAGCAGAATTGAGACAGAGGAGGGTACAGAGGTAAGCTGGAAGTTTAACTAGCATGGCTTTATATATTTATATATTTCACCACTATAACTAAATTTTGTCCTGTTAACAATGAATATGACATCACCATAAAAAAGTAGGCATTATGAATGCAGCTGTATTTACATTTCTAGATAAGGATTACTGAGATATATTCCAGTGAAGGTTTTATTTGTTGTAGCCTACTCATGATTTACAGTAGCTATACAATTACTGTACATCTGGATATATCCCAGTGGGATGTGACTAAAGGGAGTCATGAATCAGCCTCTGATCTGAGACGAAAGGCAGAACGCTTGTATTAGATTGTCTTCAAGAAGCTTTCAATTATACAGTGATGAAAATTATAGATGTGCCTTTCAAACCAACTTTAACAAACTGCACAAAAAGTACAGTAACATTATAATCTAGTTTAGACCCCCTGTAAAATATCACTGGGAGGAAATTCACAAATGTCTATAAGGAACAACCATGAAAGACTGCTCACATGGTTTCAATAAGATCAGATGAACAGAGCAAATGAAGACCTTCAAACTTTAAACAAATCTTCTGGAACTTTTTTTTATTTATTTTTTACTAAAATAAATAATTATTACTTTGCATTGTTATGAGAATATAAAACTGACTCTTTTAATATGTTATCATAGTTTGTTCCATTTCTTGCTTCTAAAGCTATTTTTTAGTGAACTAAGCCATTAAAGGATTAGTTCACTTTAGAATAAAAATTTCCTGATAATTCATTCACCCCCATGTCATCCAAAATGTTTATGTCTTTCTTTCTTCAGTCAAAAATTAATTAAGTTTTTGAGGAAAACATTCCAGGATTTTCTCCATATAGTGGACTTCAATGGCAACCAATGGGTTGAAGGTCCAAATTGCAGTTTCATAAGGGGAATAAAGGTCTTATCTAGGGAACCGATGCGTCATTTTAAAAAAAATACAAATAAAAATGTATATACTTTTTAACCACAAATGCTCATCTTGCAGAGCTCTGCATATGTAATGGTATGCGCCAACCATTACGTAATCATGTTGGAAAGGTAAATCGTGACAGAGGCGAAAGTACCGATCCAAAGCGAACATGCAAGGACTAAATCAAATGCCCTTTACAAAAAAAGGGTAAACCAACAATTTTGGACGATTTTGAATGTTTTTTAGAAAATGACAGATCTTTTCTCTAGATAAGACCCTTATTCCTCGGCTGGGATCGTGTAGAGCCCTTTGAAGCTGCACTGAAACTGCAATTTGGACCTTCAACCCATTGGTTGCCATTGAAGACTTATATGGAGAAAAATCCTGGATTGTTTTCCTCAACAACCTTAATTTATTTTTGACTGAAGAAAGAAAGACATGAACATCTTAGATGACATGGGGTTGAGTAAATTATCAGGACATTTCAATTTTGAAGTGAACTGATCCTTTAATATGAACATAAGACACTGTTGCTTAATCTTTCATTATTAATTAATATTCTAGTAATATAATTCTTTTAATTGTTTGATTATCAATTGGTTGTTGTTAGTTCCCTGAGGTCCTGGCCACCTAACTGCATACTTTCTGTTTGAAAACGCTCAATTGTAAGCAAATAAAGACCATTATTGTTGTTATTTCCCCAGTGAGAAATTCAGGTTGCTCTGTGTATCACTTACTTAAACCATTATAATGGCTGAGTTGGTTAAATTTCCAAGCAAATCATTGCCATATGACACAGTGGCCATATCATTGCAAGGTAGACAACTTTAGGTGCAGGGTATAACGTTTCATTGCTGTTATTGAGTATTCAAGCCGAAGGTTCACATGTGTGTCTGTTTAAACAATGACCCTGTCATCAATGGCTGAAGACATGTAGCTCTCTCTGTTCGACTGTCTGTGATGATGAGGGTTACTCTCTGGAAAAGTGTTGATTTAGCATGACTTAGAATAGTGATCTAGTGAACAGAAGAACATGTTGAGCTCTCTCACGGTTAAATTGTGCATCATTTTAAGATGGACACAGGATCAGTGGCTGTGATATTTAAAAAGATGAAGAACATGATTGTTTCTCTCTCATGTAAAATTATACCATAATTCTAGGGTGTTCTGGTTGGTTCCTCTGCAGTTTCTTCTTGGTCAAAAGAGCGTGACCCCAAGGGTGTTCTGGGTGATAGAGCTTGCAGATCAAAACTTGATCCCTTAGAAAGCTTTTAGTTTGAGCAAAAGTAATAGTGATGCTCATCTTAACAAAACCCGCCAATACCTTATAGGATCAGTCCGTGTATTTATACTTTAAGAGGTTGAGAATTGTGCTGGGCCGGTGAATCTGTGTGTGTCTCTGTTTAAGAATATGAGAAGGTGATTTTGAACGACCACAGCTTCAGGCAGAAAAAAATAAACAATAGACATACGAAAGCAAGAGACAAATAAATAGCCAAACAAGGAAAGGGACAGGGAGAAGAGGAGTACAACTCAGTCTCTCAGTCTTTATGCTCTATATAAGAGCAGATCCTAGTGTTTTCTGATTGCTTCCACATGCTACACTCTTAGAAGAGTTAGACACACATAGCCTGAAGAGATGGGGAGCAGACTTTCAATGTGTGCGTATATGAATGTTCCCGTTAAGAAAGGTCTCCGAGACTCTATTAATCTCACACTATGTCGCAGGCAGCTTGGACGTCTGGTGGCTTCATCTGTTTTGACCTATTATGATGAAACAATTTGCTTGCTTTATTTGAAGTCTTCTCTTATGCAGCAGCAAAGGCATGTAGGAATTGTCTAGCCTGCCATTTGGCACTAGGATTTTGATTGCAATATTGAATTATGACTAATTTTACCTTCAGCATCAGGTTGACAAAGGGAATTGAAATATTTAATAATTCAATATGTATTCCATTTGGCTGCAAATAATGTTCTTGAATAGCTAATGTAATAGCACTTTAGAGGGATGAAAGAACATTTTAGGAAGAAATGTATCTTAATTTTCTTTCAAATGGAGACAGATCCCAGGGAAAGCAAGAACTGATAAGAATGTAAATCTGTACCTTGAAATGTAATGCAAGTCGTTTTGGATAAAAGTGTCTGTCAAATGCATTAAAAATTAAAAAAAAAAAAAAAAGACAGGCAATGGACCTGAAATAAAAGCAGGCAGCAATTTTTAAGTCAATGCAGAGGTCAATTTTACCTCATCATTATTGTCCCCTAAAGAGAGTAACGATGGTAATAATAGATCTTCCAATTTTTGAACAATACTTGATGCATAATTTATTTTTTTAAATGTAACTTCCGTTTTAAACAATTTTATTTAAATAAAAAAAGAAGATCATAATATTCTTTGGAAAATATTGCATTTAATAAATTCTACCTTTTCATGCAGATCTCGAAAAGAGGAATGTATAGGTATTATGACATTCAAATGACAGACGATGTACAAGGACACAAGCCCCGTGTCAGACTCACAATGGCCTTTAACACTATAACAATCTCTGCTACACCGCAAGCACAAGACACAATACACAAGTTTTAGACAACAGATTAAAGGCCCTATCTTGCACCCAGCGCAATTGACTTTGTACACAGATGCATGTATCATTCCTATTTTGCACTCGACGCACAGCGGACTTTTCCCTCCATAGACGCACATCTATAAATTAGGGAATGAACTTGCGCTCCCGGTGGCGGTTCAGTGAAAAGAGCAGGCGTGTTACGGCGCAAACGTTCCCTGGTGCTATTTTGCAGTTTCACAAAATTCCGCCACAGACCAGGAAAAACCTAGTCTAAAGTCAGTGGCACGTTATTCAGGTGCTATTTTAAGGGCGCATGCTTGGCCATAATGTAGCATGTGCACAACACGCATACACTTTGCTTCTCTCATTTACAGACGCAGCATTTTTGCAAACCATACATAATTACAAGGAAAAATATTACCACACGAGGGAAATCATTGTGGTCTCCATGAAGATGTGAAAAAAATAGGCAGAAATCTAGTTTACACATTTACCCAAATTATTATACGCCTGTCATGATGCCGGAAGGACGAAGCAGAGAGAGAATCCAAGTGCAGCATAATTTAATCAAAATAACAGGAGAAACAAGGAACACTAAAGCAAGAACAACGACCGACAAACCACAACTGAAACACGGAGGTATAAAAAGACAGGCGAACAAGCTAAACAAGATAACAAGGGGGCGTGGCTAATCAGAAACACATGGGGAGACTAATCAACAAAACAGGGAACAGCTGAAACATGAAAGGACAGGGGAACACATGACAGACAAGAACAAGATACACAAACACAAAACCCACACCGTGACATAGCCCCCCCCCCCCCTATGGGCGGCTCCCGATGCCCCTCGAAACAAAACACTAAAGTTCAGGAGGGTGGTGAAGTGGAGGCGGTCCTGGGGGAGGGACGGAGGGCCAGGCCCGTGCAGGGAACAGAACCAGGGCCTTGCAATGGCGGGCATGGGCCATGGAACGTGGGCGGAGCATGACGCGCAGGTGGCGGCCAGGGCGGAGACGACCCCTCGGGCGGCCAGGGCGGAGGCGACCCCTCGGGCGGCCAGGGCGGAGGCGACCCCTCGGGCGGCCAGGGCGGAGGCGACCCCTCGGGCGGCCAGGGCGGTGACGACACCGGCTCAGGAACAGCAGACACCGGCTCAGGAACAGCAGACACACACACACTGGCTCGGGAACTGGCTCGGGAACAGACAACTCACACACTGGCTCGGGAGCTGACAACACACACACTGGCTCGGGCTCAGGAACAGACAACCCACACACTGGCTCGGGAGCAGACAACACACACACTGGCTCGGGAGCAGACAGCACACACACTGGCTCGGGAGCAGACAGCACACACACTGGCTCGGGAGCAGACAGCACACACACTGGCTCGGGAGCAGACAGCACACACACTGGCTCGGGAGCAGACAACACACACACTGGCTCGGGAGCAGACAACACACACACTGGCTCGGGAGCAGACAACACACACACTGGCTCGGGAGCAGACAACACACACACTGGCTCGGGAGCAGACAACACACACACTGGCTCGGGAGCAGACAACACACACACTGGCTCGGGAACAGACACCGGCTCAGGAACGGGAACAGACACCGGCTCAGCAGCCACTAGAACAGTAGCGGCCACAAGGACAGACACAAACACAGAAACAAACATTGACTCAGGAATATCAGACACCGGCTCAGGAACAGACAACACACACACTGGCTCGGGAACTGGCTCAGGAACAGACAACACACACACTGGCTCGGGATCTGGCTCAGGAACAGACAGCACACACACTGGCTCGGGAGCAGACAGCACACACACTGGCTCGGGAGCAGACAGCACACACACTGGCTCGGGAGCAGACAGCACACACACTGGCTCGGGAGCAGACAGCACACACACTGGCTCGGGAGCAGACAGCACACACATTGGCTCGGGAGCAGACAGCACACACACTGGCTCGGGAGCAGACAGCACACACACTGGCTCGGGAGCAGACAGCACACACACTGGCTCGGAGGCAGACAGCACACACACTGGCTCGGGCTCAGGAACAGACAACCCACACACTGGCTGGGGAGTAGACAACACACACACTGGCTCGGGAACTGGCTCAGGAACTGACTCGGGAACAGACAACTCACACACTGACTCGGGAGCAGACAGCACACACACTGGCTCGGGAGCAGACACCGGCTCAGGAACGGGAACAGACACCGGCTCAGGAACGGGAACAGACACCGGCTCAGCAGCCACTAGAACAGTAGCGGCCACAAGGACAGACAAACACAGAAACAAACATTGACTCAGGAATATCAGACACTGGCTCTGGAACAGACTCTGGCTCGGAAACGGCCATCTTGTCCGTAGACACTGGCTCGGAGGCGACCATCTTGTCCGTAGACACTGGCTCGGAGGAAGTGATGTGAACAGTCTCTGGATCAGCAGAAGTGATGTGAACAGACTCTGGTTCGGCCATCTTGTCCGTAGACACTGGCTCGGAGGAAGTGATGTGAACAGTCTCAGGATCAGCAGAAGTAATGTGAACAGACTCTGGTTCGGCCATCTTGTCCGTAGACACTGGCTCGGAGGAAGTGACGTGAAGCGTCTCTGGCTCGGCAGACGTGACGCGAGGCGTCTCTGGCTCGGCAGACGTGACGCGAGGCGTCTCTGGCTCGGCAGAAGTGACGCGAGGCGTCTCTGGCTCGGCAGACGTGACGCGAGGCGTCTCTGGCTCGGCAGACGTGACGCGAGGCGTCTCTGGCTCGGCAGACGTGACGCGAGGCGTCTCTGGCTCGGCAGACGTGACGCGAGGCGTCTCTGGCTCGGCAGACGTGACGCGAGGCGTCTCTGGCTCGGCAGACGTGACGCGAGGCGTCTCTGGCTCGGCAGACGTGACGCGAGGCGTCTCTGGCTCGGCAGACGTGACGCGAGGCGTCTCTGGCTCGGCAGACGTGACGCGAGGCGTCTCTGGCTCGGCAGACGTGACGCGAGGCGTCTCTGGCTCGGCAGAAGTGACGCGAGGCGTCTCTGGCTCGGCAGAAGTGACGCGAGGCGTCTCTGGCTCGGCAGAAGTGACGCGAGGCGTCTCTGGCTCGGCAGAAGTGACGCGAGGCGTCTCTGGCTCGGCAGAAGTGACGCGAGGCGTCTCTGGCTCGGCAGAAGTGACGCGAGGCGTCTCTGGCTCGGCAGAAGTGACGCGAGGCGTCTCTGGCTCGGCAGAAGTGACGCGAGGCGTCTCTGGCTCGGCAGAAGTGACGCGAGGCGTCTCTGGCTCGGCAGAAGTGACGCGAGGCGTCTCTGGCTCGGCAGACGTGACGTGAGGCGTCTCTGGATCGGCAGACGTGACGTGAACAGTCTCTGGATCGGCCGGAGGCTCAGGAAGGGCCTCCGGGCATTGCAGGATGCAGGAAGTCCTCTTCCTCCTCCTCCGTCTCCGAGAGCGAGAGGGCGCTGGACTGGACGGGACCAGCGGTGAGGGCGCTGGGCTAGACGGGACCAGCGGTGAGGGCGCTGGGCTGGACGGCGTCAGGGCTCTGGCTTTTGCTCGAAGACTGGCTCTGGCTGGACGTGGCTGACGTGAAGCTCTGGCTGGACGTGGCGGACGCGAAGCTCTAGCTCGACGTGGTTGACGTGAAGCTCTGGCTGGACGTGGCTGACGTGAAGCTCTGGCTGGACGTGGCTGACGTGAAGCTCTGGGCTGGACGGGACCAGTGGCGAATGGGGCCCTGGGCTGGACATCACCAACCCAGGGTCGAAAAATGGCCAGCGTGGAGAGTGGTGTCGGGGCTCCTCTCGACCAACTCCTCTACTGAGGCCTCCACGTGTCCCACGAAACTTGACCAACCGGGTCCCCTCAAAAGAGTGGCCTCTCCTCCGCTCGGTGGCTGGAGATGAGACACTGGCGAACATGCTGCTGGATTCAGTGTGGTCGGTCGTTCTGTCATGTTGCCGGAAGGACGAAGCAGAGAGAGAATCCAAGTGCAGCATAATTTAATCAAAATAACAGGAGAAACAAGGAACACTAAAGCAAGAACAACGACCGACAAACCACAACTGAAACACAGAGGTATAAAAAGACAGGCAAACAAGCTAAACAAGATAACAAGGGGGCGTGGCTAATCAGAAACACATGGGGAGACTAATCAACAAAACAGGGAACAGCTGAAACATGAAAGGACAGGGGAACACATGACAGACAAGAACAAGATACACAAACACAAAACCCACACCGTGACAACGCCTGTTTAACCAAAGTTACAGTTTCTCTCAATCGATTTGGTACATTTCTCCAAACTCAGGTAACTGCTCTCAAAACAGTTAACTAAACACACTCTTATGTTGGCGAAACAGTTAAGTATTCACTGCACAATAAAACACAGCATTTTATTCTAGTAATGCGTTTATTAAAATTCAATATTAACACCAAAACTAAAAGTGTGTTCTCTGTTGATTTGATAACAAATTCAGCTGAAGATACACAAAGAAATAAATGCAAAACATGTTTTTCATTAAGTTCTTTAATGATGAGTCCAGGTGTATTACAATGAGTTGTCACCCCACACACAAAAAAAACTGCATTCATTGAATCAATTAATTTAGTGATCATGCCTCTCAATTACATCTGGCCAGAGAATTATCAACAACATCACAGCAAATGTTTTCACAAGTCATGCATCGTGGGAAAAAATGCCTTGAATGCTGTATCCATCCTTAACATGCTTGTGCCCCAATATCTCCATAGGCCTCTTCCATCGCTTGAATAAGACTTACTTGGTTGTAAGGGTTGCGGTCATGTACTTTCCATCTCCAAGAGGAGAAAAATTCCTCAATTGGATTCAGGGAAGGAGAATATGGTGGAAGGAACACCATCCTCAAACGTGGGTGATTCTCAAACCACTCTCGCACTAGTGCTGAAAGGTGGAATTGGACATTGTCCCAAACAACTACAAAATTCCGCATCATTTGCTCCTGGTCACCCTGCGGAAAGAGGATATCATTGAGGAGATTTAAAAAAAAATGTAGCAGCCTTGCTGTGTTGTATGGTCCCAAGACAGCATTGTGTGCCACAACACCAGTTGTAGAAATTGTGGCACAGAGAGTGATGTTGCCTCCTCGTTGTCCAGGGACATTGACTGTAGCACGACAGCCGATCACATTTCTCCCTCTTCTCCTTTTTTTGTGAAGATTGAAGCCTGCTTCATCAATATACAGGTACTCATAATGAGTTGCACTGCCATCCAACTCCAAGATTCTCTAGACTAAAAAGAACACAAGGTACAATACAGCAAGTTAGTGTTTCACAGTAATGGCATTGATTGCAGTCAATACTACTGTGAAACTGTTGCTGAAGTTTGAGTTCACACTTTGACGCAGCTGTATACATAGATATGCCTAAATCTTTTCACTTACAGTAGCATGGAATAGTTTGACACATACTTAAAATTCAGAAAAAAATATATTTGTTTTGACAATGAAAGTGCAGTAATTGGGTTGCACATACTTGAACAAACTGGAATCACAACTCCTTCACTCTAACGGAGTTCCTCTCAAAGGGCACTTTGTATACTTGCTTCATTCGGATTGAATTTCTCCTTAGAACACGATCAATTGTGGAGAGACTCCATTGGTGGATATTGTGGAACAGTTGATTGTCCTGTGTTATCCTTTGCTGAATTTATTTGAGGCGGAGGGTGTTGTTCTGGACCACCAGGTCAACAATGGCATGCTCTTGTTCAATTGAAAGAAGTCTTGTTCGTCCACCTGAATGTTCTCGAACTTCAATTCTGAAAAAATGCAGGAACATTTACTGTAGAAATCTAGACCTATGTCAAACAAGACTACATGGACTATCATTGTAGAAGTAGAATGATATAGTTACTTACCGGTTTTCCCTCTGAAATGTGCGGATAATTGAAGCCACTGTGGATCTGTTTATATTGGGCTGAACTCTCTGCCCAGCTTCTCTCAGTGAAAGACCATGATTTATGACATGGTCAATCAGTGTGGCTCTGATTTCATTTGAAACACACGTGTACCCTATCCTTCTACCTCACCTCCCTCCTCTAACACCTTGCCCTCCTCTTACACCTCGCCCTCCTCTTCTTATATGTTCTACTCTTTCCACTATACCATTGCCCTCCAATCTATCCATCTCTTCTCCCTCTACTCCTCTCTCTTCTCCTCTTCCTACATCCTCAGCTCTTCTTTCTCTTTCTCCTACATCCTCAGCTCTTCTTTCTCTTTCATCCTCAGCTCTTCTTTCTCTTTCATCCTCAGCTCTTCTTTCTCTTTCATCCTCAGCTCTTCTTTCTCTTTCATCCTCAGCTCTTCTTTCTCTATCATCCTCAAGCCCTTCTTTCTCATTCTCCTACATCCTCAGCTCTTCTTTCTCCTACATATTCAGCTCTTCTTGCTCTTTCTCCATCTCACTTCCTCTTCTTTTCCCTCTACCCTGTCCACCACCTCTCACTCTTTCACCTCTTCCTTTTCCACTGCTCATTCTTTTTTATTGTCTTTTCTCCTCATTCATCTTTGTTCTTCTTCTCTTACCATTTTGTAGTTGTAATTAAGACAGCTGTGTGAACAATTAGGAAATTGGCTTTTTCTGTGTTGAGTGGATTATTAACTCATCAGATATCAATTTGGGGTTAATTGAGGACATAAGGTGTGCAACTGACTATTTTACAATTCATAGAGTTTTGTTTGTTATGTTTTGAGAAAATTGTGCTTTTGATTTATAATTTGTATGAAATGAAGGATAATTTACTATCTGTTTAGGACAATTACGAAGTGTACAGATCACTGTGTTAAATGTTTTGAGAGCAGTTACCCGAGTTTGGAGAAATGTACAAAATCGATTGAGAAAAACTGTAATTTGTTTGGGTTTCTCCCATCCCCATACAATGTCACTTCTCTGTCTTTTACGGCCCTGACGAGAACGTCGGTCTCCTCGGTTGTGAACCGCTCCTGGCGTGCGCCTGGCAAATCCACCATTATAATACAATCCGCCATGGAACAAGCACGCCTGCTTTTCAAGTGAATGTGAGATGAAGCTCTGATTGGTTTATTGCACGTTATGCCCAAACAGTCTTGTAGCTACTTCAGACCAACCCATTTTAGATTAGCCTCGGGCGCAAGAGTCATTTGATCCGCCCACAAAGTTACTTGTGTTTCACGTTTGATATTTTTAAAATAGGGCACTATGGGTTTAACTTATATAGTTGATTTGTTTCTTAGTTTTGTTTGTTAGTTTAGAATTGTTAAGGATAGGTGTGCTGTTATGTGATGAGACTTTTTTTGGTGGGCTAAAAATATCATAAATGCCTGAGTAACGGCCCAAAAGACCATACTGCCTAACTACGCATCAGAACATGCACCCAAGCAACAACCCAGATGTTTTGGTGGCAGGTTTGGAATTTGAAATGAAATTGAGTTATTCTCAAAATACATATATTATGTTCCCTGGCTTTGTGTTTCATGTGTTTTGTTAATTGGACTTTTAGTTTATATTTACCCTGTTTCCTGTCCTGTGTGCCATTATTGTAGTCCTTTGTAGTTTTTCTAGTTGATCAGTTCTGTGATTATTCCCAGGTGTGTCTTGTTTGCCTCTAGTATTTAAACCCTAGTGTTTCTAGTGTCTTGTTGAGTCTTGTCGATGTTTTGTTTGGGTGCTCATTCTGTTTCCCTATATTCTGTTTCCACACTACCATTAAAAAAAATTGGGGTCAGTAACATTTTTTTTAATGCTTTTTGAAAGAAGTCTCTTATTTTCACCAAGGCTGCATTTGTTTAATCCAAAAATAAATGCTATAAAATTGTGAAATATTATTACAATTTAAAATTATAATTTTCTACTTTAATATATTTTTAAATGGAATTTCTTTCTGTGCTGGCAACACAGAATTTTCAGCAGTTTAATCCTACCCAATAACCACACTTAACAACAACCTTACTAACTAATAATAAGCAGCAATTAGGAGTTTATTGAGGCAACAGTCCTAGTTAATAGTGAGTGAGAATTGGACCCTGATCTAAACTGTGACTGTAATTTAAATGACATAAAACAACAAAACAGCTGACATAAAACATGCAAGAATGTATGCAGTATGCACTGAAATTTCAAACATGATTTTAAAATATATATTCTTCACTGTAAAGTTCCTTTGATCCAGTATCTTTTAGCTTTCAAGAAGCCGAAAAGCATAACAGATTCATCTCAGTTTGACCATCAGGACTTTAATTGTAATTTGTTTGAAGCTGGAGAGCAGTAGAGTAATTTATATACTGTTTTAAAGTAATGCACATGATCGGCAGAGTTCATTAGCACCACTGTATATTGCTGTACATGTATTGGTGAAACATTCCTGTGACATTTCAATGGGGGAAAACAACACTACAGCTAGTTTGGTCAGACTGAAAACCATGAGAACTGTGTTATGCATAAGATAGTTGAGAAAAAATAAATCAGCCTCTCTGCCCTTTGTTCCCAGGACCGTTCTTATCCGAGTCCTACTGTGTGTATGAGGAGTTGGAGCGGATTTCTCTTGATTCATAGTGCAATTACATTTTTCATTCCCCATTCGGCCTGTTATCTCGTAAACTCTTTCTTTTCTAATGGATTCTATTTTGGAGGAATGACAGAATATGTGGCTAAAATCATTTCGTATTTGTTGGCAGGCTCCATATGGACCAAATAACATTTATTCACTTCATATCTGCGTTTCCAAAACTCATTTCACATTTTGAATTGTTGGTTTGGTAAATGATGTTAATGGATTTTCTTTAAAAATCGTCTTTATTATGGGCACTGCCGTTTTTCTCGAAAAACCACCTCAAGTGTATCATCAAAAAGATCACAATAACAAATTAATAACGAGTAAATTAAACAAAATGAAAAACAACATATTGCTTTGTCCGTGTGACCTTTCCTGAAAACTCAATACATTGGAAATGAGAGACTAAGTATCCTGTGGTTCTTCATTAAGGGATTGGTACCTACAAGAAGTCTCCTCTTCAAACAATGTCCTGCATCAGTGACTTCAAAACCATATTTTCAATATAAAAATACTTTATATACCAGCTCAATATGCAGAGACAACTATAAAGAGCCGTGGGAACAGAGCGGACTGGTCTCGAGTCTCACGGAAGGAGATCCGGGAGGATAAAAGAAGGAGTGATGACAGTGCAAGATGAGAGAGGACCAGGCTTGGACTTTATGTTGTGTTTTTTTGTTTACTTTCGTATTGTTGATTGTTTATTTTGGTCATTAAAATTATGTTGAACGTTCACCGGTTCCCACCTCCTTCTTCCCCGAGATTTAAACTTTGCTACAATTCATTTTGCATGTTTTTTTTTTTTTAAGTATTTTCACCATAGGTCTCAAATATCATTTCCACTAATAAAAAGGATTTTCAAAATGATCAAATGATTTTGGTCTCTTATTAAGTGTTCATGGCTTTATTTTATTTTTATTGTTGCTTGTATCTTTTTTGCAGCAGGACAGCCTCTGGTTGCTATTTGAACTGTGAACATTCTTCAAACAATCTGCTTCTGTGTTAGAAGAAAGAAAGTCATACAGGTTTGGAAAAACATGAGAGTGAGTAATTGATGGCAGAATTTGTATTGCCAGGTGCTCTTTGATAACAATCTTTCATTTGAGTCACATGTCTAGTATCTGTAAAACCGCACTTTTCCATCTTAAAAATATATCTAAATTACGTCATATGCTCTCAATGACAAATGCAGAACACATCTCTTCAACCTGGCATACAAATAGAACACTATACATTCCTATTATTCAAATCAGTTAAATGATTATTAGGCTGCATAAATTAGGTCAGCCTGAACCGGGAACACTTCCTGTAACACCCGATGTACTCGCTACATCACAAAAAGAATGGCATCTACGCTAATTTTAGTCTTTCTGTTTTTTCCGAGGTTAACTGTAATTAGCCAGACCCGGGCCGTATCCAGATCAGATGGTGAACATGCGCCTGGACACGACCACAACGCATTCCTGAAGTGTCAGCAGAGCTTGTGTCAACTAGATTCTCCCCTGTGAAGGCTTCATCGACACTCCGGACGTCTCCAGACTCCAGTCTTCAAACAGATGAACTGCATAATATAATGTTCCGATCCAATCTGACCTCTGACCTGTAATGCTGTCTGAATCATAATCATTCACTATTCGTTCGTTGGCCATGAGACCTGGCCCCCCGACTGAGCCTGGTTTCTCCCAAGGTTGTTTTCTCCATTCTGTCACCTGATGGAGTTTTGGTTCCTTGCCACTGTCGCCTTTTTCGCCTTTCTTCGCTTTTGTCGCCATTGGCTTTTGGCTTGCTTAGTTGGGGACATTTGATTTTATATTTAAAAATATTATTACAACATTATTTTCCTGTTATCTCTGCAAAGCTTCTTTGAAACAATCTGTATTGTAAAATGCACAATATAAATAAAGGTGACTTGACTTTACTTGACTATAGTACATAATTTAGCTGAAAGGGATAGTTCACCCAATAGTAGATAGTTCACTTCCATAGTATGTGTCTGTGATGGGGGGGGCGTGGTTTCGCGGAGTTTGCAGTGGGGGAGCGAGGGAGGAGCCGAGCGGTAAGTAAGTAGGTCAAGTGCAAAATGACGAACACCTGTGTCTGATTGCAGTAATTGGCGTGGGGAGACCGCATATAAACCGGCTGGTCCAGAAGAGAGGGAGAGAGAGAAGGACTGGGGCTCTGAACAAGCCATCGAGCAAGCTACTGCAAAAAAAGAGAACACCTGTTGTTGGTTGAAAGATCTCCGTTTTTACACTGTCCGCGCATGTGGCGCACCTTTACTTTGCTTTTGATTTATTTTAATAAAACTGTTCGAGCCCCGTCACGCCGACCCTTGTCTTCTTTCATCCCCCACAAAGAACCTTCGTTACACTGGTGCCGAAACCCGGGATGGAAGAAGAAGCCGCCGCCAGACAGCCTCCGTCCCCATTTGCGGATGTCATCCACGCGCTCGCGGGTCTGCATCAAGAGCAACATCGTGCCCTGCTGGCAGTGAAGGAGGAACAGGAGCGTCGGTTCGAGGCGCTCCTCCGAGCCCAGCAGGAGGACCGCGAGCTGTTCCGGAGCTGGATGGACCGGGAGGGGCGGGCCAGACCATCAACGCCAGCTTCAGCCTCGGCCCAGACCGTTCCACTGCACAAGATGGGCCCGCAGGACGACCCGGAAGCCTTCCTCGAGCTTTTCGAGAGGACCGCCGAGGCCTGGAGCTGGCCGCCCGGGGACTGGGCGGTGCGGTTGATCCCGCTGTTGTCCGGAGAGGCACAGATCGCCGCACAGCAGTTGCCAGTCCCGAACCTCCTGGTCTATCAAGACCTCAAGCGCGCCATCCTGCAGCGGGTCGGCCGGACCCCCGAGCAAAGCAGGCAGCGTTTCCGGACCCTGGAGCTAGGGGAGTCCGGTCGGCCCTTCGTCTTCGCGCAACAGCTCCGGGACGCGTGCCGCAAATGGTTGATGGCCCAGGAACGTGACGTCGAGGCAATCATCGACCAGGTGGTACTGGAGCAGTTTGTGGCGCGGTTACCCCGGAGGACCGCGCAGTGGGTCCAGTGCCACCGCCCGACGTCGCTGAACCAGGCCATCCAGTTGGCGGAGGACCAGATGGTGGCGTGCCCAGGGGTCGGCGAACCCCTGCCAGCAGCTTCTCTCTCTCTCTCTTCTCCCTCTCCTTCCCCTTCCTCTGTGTTGTCTCGTCCTGTTCCTCTCCCTAGGTCCCGTGGCGGTTTCCCTCCTAGACCGGCGCCCCGGTGGAGGACCAACGTCGGGACAGAGCCTGCTCCAGCGCCCAGAGCACCGCCTAAGGGACCCGCCTCCGCGTCGGGCTTCTCTTCCCTCCCGGCACCCGCGCTCTCCCCACGCCAACCACTTGACCCACTTGGGTGGCGGGAAGGTCTGGGCCGGCCTGTTGGCGTTGCGGGGACCCGGGACATTTTGTCGACCACTGTCCAGTGATGGAGGTGGGGACTCTGGTAAGGGTCCCTGACACGCCGCAGGCCGCCCCCGATCAGGCTGGGTTGTACCAAATACCAGTGAGTATAAAGGGGGGTACTTTTCAGGCTTTGGTGGATTCAGGCTGTAACCAAACCTCCATCCACCAAAATCTGATTCAACCTGGGGCATTGGATAATAGCCGCATGGTTAAGGTAAGGTGTGTACACGGGGAAGTGGTCGAATATCCCTTAGTGCCGGTCACATTCCAATTTAGGGGCCAAAAGCATAGTGTAGAGGTAGCTGTAAGTCAGCACCTCCGGCACCCGCTAATTTTGGGAACCAATTGGCCGGGGTTTAAAACGTTATTGGGACATTTATGTGCGGGTGTTTCTGGGTTTAAAAGGAAGCGAGGGAAGGGAGCGGTCGCTCAGGTAGGAGAGGCTGTGCCGGGACCATCGGGACCTGCACCAGAGGATCGGAACGCTGTTGAAAGACAGGATCTTTCGGAGCGTGATGACTTTCCTCTGGAGCAGTCCCGAGATGAAACGCTTAAAAATGCCTTTGATCAGGTCCGCACAATCGACGGACAGCCTCTCCATCCCGACCGACCTCTTTCACATCCTTATTTTACAATTATAAAAGATAAGTTGTATCGGGTGACCCAGGACGCCCAGACAAAGCAGGATACAACACAGTTGTTAGTTCCGAAAAGCCGTCGGGAAATGCTTTTCCAGGCGGCTCATTGTAATCCTATGGCTGGACATTTAGGGCAAACGGCAACACTAAATCGTCTAATGACCCGATTTTTTTGGCCGGGCATTCACGAGAACGTGCGTAAGTGGTGCGCGTCTTGTCGTGAATGTCAGTTGGTAAACCCACTGGCCAACCCAAAAGCACCATTGTGCCCCCTTCCTTTAGTGGAGGTCCCTTTCGAAAGAATTGGCATGGACCTCATCGGGCCATTAGAACGATCCGCACGGGGGCATCGTTTTGCATTAGTCCTAGTGGATTATGCAACACGATACCCAGAAGCAGTGCCGCTTCGCAACATTTCAGCCAAGAGTGTAGCGAGCGCACTGTTTCAGTTAATCTCCCGGGTGGGAATCCCAAAGGAGATTCTCACCGACCAAGGCACGCCGTTTATGTCACGTACTATTCGCGAGCTTTACGAATTATTGGGCATTAAATCGGTCCGCACCAGCGTCTATCACCCACAAACAGACAGACTGGTCGAACGCTTTAATCGCACGTTGAAGTCAATGATTCGAAAGTTCGTACAGGAAGACGCCAAAAATTGGGATAAGTGGCTAGAACCCCTCTTGTTCGCTGTACGCGAGGTCCCCCAAGCCTCCACGGGGTTTTCCCCCTTCGAGCTTCTTTATGGACGTCAGCCCCGCGGGGTGCTGGACGTACTTAGGGAAACTTGGGAGGACGGACCTTCGAATAGCAAGAATGAAATTCAATATGTCATGGACCTGAGAACAAAACTCCACACTTTGGGGCGGCTGTCTATGGAGAATTTGTTACAGGCTCAGGACAAACAAAGTCGGCTGTACAACAGGGGGGCTAGACTACGCAATTTTGCACCGGGAGATAAAGTACTTGTGTTACTCCCCACGTCCAGTTCGAAATTACTCGCAAAGTGGCAAGGACCCTTTGAGGTCACACGGCGAATTGGGGACCTCAACTATGAAGTCGTTCGTACGGATAGGGGTGGGGCACATCAGGTTTACCACCTCAATCTCCTTAAAAAATGGAATGAGGCGGAATCAGTGATGTTGGCAACGGTAGTGAGTAGGGAGGAGGATCTTGGTCCAGAGGCGAATTCAAAATCTCAATCACTCGCTCTGGCACCTGGGGGAGACCACCTCTCACCGTTCCAACTCACTGATGTACGCAATTTACAAACGGAGTTTGCTGATGTGTTCTCGCCCCTGCCCGGCCGAACCGACCTTATTCAGCACCACGTTGAGACCGAGCCGGGTGTAATAGTGCGCAACCGGCCTTATCGCTTACCTGAACATAAAAAGAAAGTAGTTCAGGAAGAATTGAAGGCTATGCTAGACATGGGGGTAATAGAAGAATCCAACAGTGACTGGGCAAGCCCGATAGTTTTGGTACCAAAACCTGACGGCTCCGTCCGGTTCTGTGTGGATTATCGCAAGGTGAATGCTATGTCGAAGTTCGACGCGTATCCAATGCCTCGGGTTGACGAGTTGCTTGATCGGCTCGGCACCGCTCGATTTTATTCGACGCTGGATTTAACGAAGGGATACTGGCAGATCCCCTTAACTCCAATGTCTAAAGAAAAAACTGCCTTCACAACGCCGTTTGGATTACACCAATTTGTCACTCTTCCTTTCGGCTTGTTCGGGGCTCCGGCAACCTTCCAGCGCCTGATGGACAGAATTCTCCGGCCGCATGCTGCATATGCCGCTGCTTACTTGGATGATATTATCATTTATAGTAATGATTGGCAGCGTCATATGCAGCATTTGCGGGCTGTCCTCAGGACGCTGCGAAGGGCCGGGCTCACGGCCAACCCGAAGAAATGTGCGATTGGGCGTGTGGAGGTTAGGTATCTGGGCTTCCACTTGGGTCATGGACAGGTGCGTCCCCAAATTGATAAGACTGCAGCAATTGCTACCTGTCCGAGACCTAAGTCCAAAAAGGAGGTTAGACAGTTCCTGGGGCTAGCGGGATATTATAGAAGGTTTGTGCCTAATTATTCGGACCTTGCTAGCCCGCTGACTGATCTAACTAGAAAGGTGGCACCAGATACCGTCCAGTGGACGGAGCGGTGTCAGCAGGCCTTTACCCAGATTAAGGCTGCTCTGTGTGGCGGGCCGCTCTTACAGGCTCCTAACTTTTCTCTCCCGTTTATTCTGCAGACAGACGCCTCGGACAGGGGGTTGGGTGCTGTCCTGTCCCAGGAGATAGAGGGTGAGGAGCGGCCGGTGCTGTACATTAGCCGTAAGCTCTCTAAGAGAGAGACTAGGTACAGCACCGTTGAGAAAGAATGTCTTGCCATCAGATGGGCCGTCCTCACCCTCCGCTATTATCTCTTGGGACGGGAATTCACCCTCTGTTCGGACCACGCTCCCCTCCAGTGGCTCCACCGCATGAAAGATACCAACGCGCGGATCACCCGTTGGTATCTGGCGTTACAACCCTTTAAATTTCAGGTGGTCCACAGGCCGGGGGCGCAGATGGCTGTAGCTGACTTCCTCTCCAGGAGGAGGGGGGGGGGGGGCTGCAGGCCGGATGGCTCCCCGGCCTGAGTCGGGCGGTGGGGGTATGTGATGGGGGGGGCGTGGTTTCGCGGAGTTTGCAGTGGGGGAGCGAGGGAGGAGCCGAGCGGTAAGTAAGTAGGTCAAGTGCAAAATGACGAACACCTGTGTCTGATTGCAGTAATTGGCGTGGGGAGACCGCATATAAACCGGCTGGTCCAGAAGAGAGGGAGAGAGAGAAGGACTGGGGCTCTGAACAAGCCATCGAGCAAGCTACTGCAAAAAAAGAGAACACCTGCTGTTGGTTGAAAGATCTCCGTTTTTACACTGTCCGCGCATGTGGCGCACCTTTACTTTGCTTTTGATTTATTTTAATAAAACTGTTCGAGCCCCGTCACGCCGACCCTTGTCTTCTTTCATCCCCCACAAAGAACCTTCGTTACAGTGTCCCCCTTACTATGGAAGTCAATATGGCCCATCAACTGTTTGGTTACTGACATTCTTCAAAATATCTTATTTTGTGTTCAGCAGAAGAAATAAATTCATACAGGTTTGGAATAACTTGAGGGTGAGTAAATGATGACAGAATGTTTATTTTTGGGTGAACTGTCCCTTTAAAGTATAGCTTTTCATAGTGATTTAACATCCTCCATGTTATTTGAACCAATTTCCTTGAAGCATAGACTAATTACTGAGTTTTTGAATATGAAAAGTCATGCCTTAAATATATTCTACACCTTTCATGCCATGATCATAATATATATGTTATATTTTTCACTCCACTGGAGAACTGTGGCCATTTCTATTAAGCGTAGGATGAAGCTAACCATTTGGCTGCTTCATGCTTGTGAAGCTAAAAGTAGATTCAAGGCATCATGAACTAACGTAGCCATCTGTAGCAACGAGGCACAGCGCTCATATCTCAGAGCTGTCCTTTGGCTGTCTAACACAGCTCATTATTGTTTGTATATAAGCTACTGTGTGTTTACGGTCTGTGATTATCCAGGCACAGCTGCCAAGGTACATCAGTGATGTCCAGATGGTTCAGGCTCAGATGTTCACAGATGCGGACTGACTGTCATACGCCATGTGTGAAAATGATGGGTATCTCGTTTTTTTTTTTCCTCAAGGGAAAAGGCGATATTTAGATCTTTTAACTTTTTCCTCAACAGCAAACAATGATACAATATAAACAGAATATAATAACTCAAACATAGTTTAGCTGGACGATTTAATCTAATACATTTTGTCTGACAAGTGGCAAAACGGATTTGAAATAATATTTATGTTTATGCTGCATGGACTTCCCATTTTTTTTTTTTAATTCATTCATTTTAAATTGAACATAGCTGAAAAATTGCTTGTGGCAGTTCAGTGAGGGAGTCAATTGTGAAATCGAACGATCCTCTAAGTTTGATTCAAACCGCTAACTTAAGCCAGTTCAAGGCCGCCTCATGCATTATTTTGACAGAGTCATTAACAAGAACCAGATTGTAGAAATTTGTCCATGAATCGGACATCAAGACTTGTCATTCTTCATTGTTTTGTGCCGGATACACTGTTGCGCAGTCTAACATGATGATATCTGACTAACCACAAGTTGTCCAGATTGTTGTCAATAATGACTATATTTTAAATTACTGTCAAAAAAATAAATATATATATATATATATATATATATATATATATATATATATATATATATATATATATATATATATATATATATATATATTTCATATTTGCAACCATTTGTCCAGTTAGCTCTTGATGGTATGCTGTACACCATTCTGAATCCCATTTGATTCTAACCTTAAATTTTAAAGAGGCCATGATAGAGTGGGGGGAAATTACCCCCTTAAGAACTGTGTAGGCCTAATTTTTTTCAGTGAAACAAAAGTTAAATGTGTCTAGAAGTTATAGTTTTCAGGGACAATGACATAAATTATAAACCAAGTGTGAAAAATTTCATGTTTTCATGTTTTTAGATTTTTAACAAAAATTAAATTTGTACCACAGGTGGGGTAAAAGGTAAAAACCATTCTGAAAAAAAGCTATTTGCTTTATATATTTACAGCAAAATCAGTGTTCAAGCAGTTTTAGCTTAAAATAAAAAAAGCCAAAATAACAATAGGTAAATCTGAATATTTATTAATGAAACATGCTGAAAATCAGCCTATTTTTTAGTAAAAATATTGTTAGCTAATGCTAACTGTGTAGCTACCTAGCTAGCTGATGCTAACTTGAGGTAATTTTTAAATATAAAGTCCAAATATTTTTATTCAATCACCTAGTTAGATTACATTTGATGGAAGAACAAAGGATGTGATATTCAGACCATAACTACATGTTAGTTGGAAGCGATGCCCCCTGGGGGCGTTTTACCCTAGGTTTTATTTTATTTATTTATTTATTTTATTTTTTTCCTTAAATAACATGTAAGCCCTAACTACAGGCCTTACTATTCTCATATCATATAGAACTGTGATGTTCTGCAAAACAACAAGCTATAAAACACTTTTTTTTCTTAAAGCTGAAAATTAGACCACTTACTGTGAAATCCGTTTTCTCTCAGGTACGTCGCCAGTGTAACCTTCACAGTGAATACTTCTACATCACTCAACTTCCATAGCAACAACAAAAACATATCTTGAATTTATCTATTGGTTATTTTGGGAAAACAGTAGGGGGGTGATCCCTCTCTACCCTATGCCCTTTTACAAAGTCTTGATTTTGTTTTTGGGGTCTGGTAGAATAGGTTTTCATGCTTGAATGTTCAAAAATCACTTTTTAACATATTTTTCATTATTGCAGCACCTCTCTTTCCAGTCTGTCATGCGTTTTCCAAAACCGACTATGGTTGTTTAGGCCTACCAACATGCTAACCATGCTTTTGGGAAACACAACCCTGGGGTGCGTTTCCCGTACAACGACGTAACTCTCTGCTTATAACTACCATAGTGTGATGCATCGTTGAACAAATCAACTAGCTAGTCACGACAATTTTCCGAAACCGTATTGTTGCAAATTGGTCATTCGACTGGTAATGATGTCATGCAGGTGGTGGAGTAATAACTTTCTTTAATTAGTCTGTTTTAGATCGAATTAATGCTATATATTATTTCTCATTTTTCTCAGTTATTTTGCTTTATTTCCAGAATCAATCATAGGCTCAGTAGCCTATAACTTGCGACCATAGTTGGCTAAGGATGCTTTTTGGAAACACACCCCTGTTTAGTACATGTATCTACGAAGCCCCTCCTTCTGAAAAGCGCAATGTGTTCTGATTGGCCGGCTGGATCAGTGTGTTGTGATTGGTCGTCACTTTAAGCGTGTTTCAGAAATGTCACGCCCCTTACCATAAATGTGAGTTTCAGCCTCTCAGGTGTAAACATCAGTAAATGGCACCAGTTTTGTCATATAAATTTCATATAAATTTCACATGTGATGTTTGGGATACTGTTTAGAAACTGTTAAAAATTAATTTTAAGTTTCCTAAGTTTGTCCACCATAGAAAGGCCAAAAAAAAAGAACAGTTTCTGGGAATATTGTGATGTGTACATTCCTGGAGGAAACTCAAGACTACTGGTGCTTAATAATTCTGTTAGGAATATAAACTGTTAGGACTCGGGACTTTTTCTTTTCTATATTTATTCTCTTCTCTTGTCTTAGTTTCTTGCTAGTGTGTTTGTGTTTGCTCAAACAATTCAGTCAGATTTTATGAATTCCATTTTAGTTATTTCTTTTGTTCTCTGCCCAGTTGGTGTTGTGGTTCCTGTGTTACCTGTTTTCTCTCAATGTCGAATTTCTCTCCCTGGTTTGGCCATCAGTTTCATTCCTGGCTCTGGTTCTCAACTTTCCTGCAATGCAACTTTGTTACTGAACAGTACATTTGAGTGTGACCACCGCACGCTATTCCGACTGATTAGTTTTTCCATTTTTATTGCCTGCCTGGTCTTGATCTTCTTGTTTGTCTGACTCATCAAATCCTTCGTCCCTGGATCTGCATATGTGTCTGCTGATTAAAACTCAGACCTGTTTGATCTTCAACCTGAGTGTTTTTGTCCAAGAGTAGGCGATCAGCGTTTGTCAGTTTAGCATTCTTCTGCTCTTGGGTCTTTTCTTAATTGAACGTGACACAAACAGCAACATTACACACTACAGGTCAGAAATGATGACTGGACATACCTGCTCCCAAAATAAACCCTACAAACAGTGACATTCAGCACAAATCCTCTGCGTCCTATCCTTAAACTCCTACAAGGAGTCAGTTTACTTCTCTTTTCCTTTTACACTTAATTTCTTGCTGTATTAAACTCACCTACAACATTTCTTTCCCCAGACTTACCAAATTACCACACTAGCACAGAAACAACTCAGTCCCTATTCCCATGGTAGCCATAACATGCAAGCTTGCAAGTTGTTAACAGCCATTATAGTGACCAAGCCACCTCATTTTACAAGGTCTCAGATTTTTCACAGCTCTGTTGTGCAGATTATGTTTAACACTGCGCTGCTAATGCGTGCCTGCAGATACGGGAACTAGCTTTTACTGGCCATTAGGTTTCTTGTCCGGAACTAGAAATGTCTGTTCTACAAAGACAAAGTGACAACCATATTTTCTCCAAATCCATGGACTTTCATGAACTTCCAAATAATACATTTCCAAACAAATGTTCGGATTATGTATTTATATGTAAATCTTATATAAACCCCTTTTTGCAGGTTCTCAGTTATACACAAACACACATTAAAACCACTTCTGAACACATCAGACCTTTGACATTTCAGTTATTTGATTTAAATGATAAAGTAGAAGAGCCAAGGTTTGTTTATGTGACCGACCAGTCATAGCAAGACCATCCAATGTGTTTATTCCTTTTTAATCAGCATTTGTGTTTACTGTGCCTTTGTGGTGTACTCAGAATGTAATTGATAAAATGTGTACTTATGCCCTGTTCATTATGATTTGTCTTTGATAGAATGGCAACGTGTCCCCACCAGCTTTTAGTTTGTGTTATGTTTCTTTTTTTATAAATGACATAAAACTTCAAAAGGAAAGCTTTAGTGGATTTAATCAGCGTAATAAAGTTTTTATTTTATTTTCACCATTAACATAGGGGAGTAAAAACACAAAGGTGGAATTAATTAGTGACTGTGAATGCAGAGAAACTGTAACCCCAGTAAACCATGAGCTGCAGGGGCTGAATGGCCATAAGCGTGTAAGCTTCAAGCAGTCGTGGCGCTTTTGCTCCGAAGTTTTTTTGTTGTGAAAAGTGCACTTAAAGTGTATTGATACTTGAGTTTATTTTCAGATAATATCATATTAATCAAATGAAAGGATACTTTAGTAATGGATACTCACTTGCAAAATCACTGAAAGTTAATACATTTTGAAATGTTGTTGTGTACATGATGTTATACTGTTCAAGAAGCTCTTATTTGATAAAAAAAAGTGTTATTACAAAATATTATTATCATTTGTCTAATTTCTATTTGAATAAATGTAATGTATTCCTGTGATGGCAAATTTTCAGCAGCCATTAATCTAGTATTCAGTGTCAAATTATGCTTTTGAAATCATTCTAATATGCTGATCTTGTGCTAAGAAAAACACATATTATTATTATTATTATTATTACTATTATTATTATTATTAATAAATGTTACAGAACAGTTGCACTGCTTAATATTTTTGTGGAAACTAGATTCAACAAATATTAATAGTAAAGAAATATTTTCAGGATTCATTGATGAATACAAAGGAAAAAACTAATTTCTTACAAAAAGGTGTCTCAAACCACAGACTGTATCAAATTAGAAAAAATGCAAAAGAGAAAAACTTTATATAGCTCTAATGCTCTGCTATATTATATATCAATAATTTGCTATATCTAACACTTGCATACCATAAATGCTTTTCTCATTGCACTTCAGTCTTAGAGAGCAAAGTTAAATGTGTAATAAATGATGCAACCTCTGTTCTGCACTTCATCTTTTTTATTCTTTGTTGGTTTTTAAAATTATTGTGTGCATTGTGTCATTTAAATACTTCTGTAATGAGATCATAAATTTAAGCCATTATAACCCCAATAAGTAGTAAAACCAGTGATATTTTATAACCTTAGAGGTAAAAGCATTGGCATCTTATGAAGGCATTTGTCATTCTGATGTTCTACTAGCTAGAACTCTCACAGACTGTGCTTACAAATCCAGTCACAAACTACACCAATAAAGTCAGGTTTTCTGTGAGATAAGCTTGGAATGAGACTGTTTTCACACTCCAGGGTCTCTAAAACACCAGTGTGCCCAGCTAAAGCAGGTGTGTGAGTGTGACCTCCAGTCTAGAACATTTCCCTCTCCAGAGCAGCCATTGTTCGATCTCACCTAAGAACCCTGTCACCTCATTCAGCGTTAAACCTTCTGCATGTTGAGTAATGATCCACACTGGGGCTCAGTTTCGAATTTGACAGGTTTGTAGGGTGAGGTCGAAAGGGCTATTCTATGAGCTTTGATTAACTGCATCATGTCTGATTATATACTGTATCTTTAATGACTGATTTGTGCATTTATCAGCACTATACTGTCCTATTTGCTTTCATATTGTTTCCTTTTTTGTCAGCACACTTATTGCCATGCACATATCAGCAACAGCACCACAAAAACCAGTCAATCGAACGTTAATGTGTGACTTGAGTATTAGCCTAATGCTTTTAGCAGCAGCGTAACAGCATAAGCGTCAAACGAACAGGCAGCCGTTGTTCACAAACAGCTCAATGTTAAAACCAGGATAATGAAGCAATCTAACCATGTAATTTAATATGACCGGACTGATTTAAGGAGCCGTTTGACCAGCCTAAAATGAATCCCTGTGGGCTGTGAAATCAACAGTTGCTGCTGCAGATTTTAGCATGTCTTAAGTAGGGAGTTATACCAAGGCCTGGTGTGGAACCACAAGATAATTCCATCCCAAACACGCGGTCGAAGCACGGTCAGAGGATTTGGTAAATGCTCACCGATACTGCTTTAAGAGACACTGAGGGCTTTGACAGAGGTTTAAAATGACAAGTATTGTTGTATAAGTGATAAATAACAGATTTAACAGCAGGGATTTGATTGTTTGTAGAGCAACTAAACCCTCTGTGTTCGGAAAGGATCACAAATAGATAATGTGAAAATTTACCCACTTTTTATGAAGCAAAGCAGCATTATATCAAGGTCATTTTTCAGAACAAAATGAGGGAAACAGATGAAATAAATGTCAAATTCAGACCTTAAGCAAATTCAGTTAAAAATTCGAATTCAATTATTTGTCAATTAGACATTTGATGGTATTTCTTTTGTTTGTATTGGTTCTTACTGCACATATTCAGTGATGTTTTTTTGTAGGTCTTTGTAAAATCAATATGGGAATCAAAAAGGTTTCACATTTCTTACAATCTTCTTACAAAACTCTACACTGTTTGCAACTTGTTTGTTGACTTATTTTAAATGAACTATAATATTGTGTTATATTACAAATACAGTAACGCTCAAAAGCTTATTCTCCAAACTTGTACATATACAATGTTATCTAACTTATCATGTGCTTCTAATATTAAAAAAACCTTTAATTTAAAAAAGGCTAAAAAGTCTTTATGTATGCGATTTTTTATTCTTTTTTACTTTTAAGGGTAAAATGAGCCCCATTTTTTTGTAGTATTATACCTGCAAAAATCCAATTCCTGATTGAAATGAAATTTTAAGGACATCTGATGATGGATGAAGCATTAAATAGCTTAATGAAATTCCCTCCATTCAACAGCTCTGAAGCAAGAAAGTTGCATGCGGGTTGCAATGTAGTAGCCGACTGTTTTTCACATCGAAAACTAAAAGCATAACATGTCACATGGTATAACGATAAAATCAATCACATTTCATGTACCCATAGTCATAAAACACAACATGCACTACATTACATTAAATTGCCCTTGCACAATGATACAATGTATTAATAGGGTGGGATTTAATAATGGCTGAAAATCTGGCGCCACTGGAAAATACCAGCCGGCTCAATATCACAAAAAATGCATTAACTAACCATTATGTTTTTCATTTCTCTCAGTCCATAGATTGCATTTAAGGCCTCATATGCATTTTCTTCAGTTGGGTGAGTAATGGGATGCGAAGTGAATGGAGTTTATATAAGGTCTCCAGTTCTATCTGTTGGCAGACACAAAGACAGAAGACACCTTCCACCTGAGTCGCACCATCTGAAATGGAGGCCCAGCTTCTATAACAACAAACACACTGCAAATGGATAGCTATGGGATTCAGATTTATGTGCTTTGCCTGATTGTTTCTGATTAAACCAATCACACCCCAACTGATTTTAATGTGCACAGAGACATTGTGATAGAGGTGGAGAGACATGCATTAGATTCTTAAGTTGACTGTATATAGAGAGGTTGTAGATGACATGGATGCCCTTAGTGTGATACTCTGCTTTGGTGATGGATCCAAATACCTGAGCAGACTGAGTGCACCATAAAACATTTGAATTATTACCTATGATCTTAGACCCAAGGAACCACAATCAATCTTCAATGGTCAGGTGTAGATGTTAAGAGAAATCACATTTTCATTGATCTTGAGATCACTGCAACAAGCAGGTGTACATTTACCCGTCAACGACGCCTGCTTGGTGTTAAGAAACTCAATCAATCATGGAAAGGTACTGAGAAAGTATATGCTATTTTTCCTTAGCCCCAGGACATGATAAGAGAAAAATGTGGGAAAGTGCACAGAAACTTTGCTGTTCCTGGATGTTTGTAACACCTGCTGCTCTACATATCCCCCTGAAGTCTTCCAACATTAAATATGATCATTAAAAACTACACTACTGTACCATTCAAAAGTTAGGGGTTGGAACGCTTACAAAAAAAGGGGGAAAAAAGAGAAATGAATAGTTTCATTAAGCAAGGATGCCTTAAAATTGATAACAAGTGACAAAGTGATTTATAATATTGCAAAAGATTTCTATTTCAAACTTCAGATTTCTTTTTAACTTTTTATTCATTATGAAATTAATAATTTCATTAATCATGATTTTTTTTTATCAGTTTCCACAAAAATATCAAGCTGCACAACTGTTTTCAACATTGATAATAGAAATAAATGTTTCATGAGCAGCAAATCAGAATGATTTCTGAAGGATCATGTGACATTGAAGACTGGAGTAATGATGCTGAAAAATCACTTTTACCATCAGGAATAAATTAGTAGAAATAATGTAGTAATATTTCACCATATTACAGTTTTTTATTGTGTTTTTGATCAAATAAATGCAGCTTTGGTGAGAATAAGAGGCTTTTACAGACCCTAAACTTTTGAAGTGTAACTAAGGTCAACTTTAAAGTGTTAACGTCACCATGAAATGGAACAATGACAATTCTATTTTCTCTGCATTTCAATATCTATGCATGTGTCCTCGTAAACTTTAATAAAAATAACTTGCAGCAACATCTGTTCTCTGATGACGTGTTTACTGGCGTGAGGGCGGGACAACCTGTCACTGCATGAGATCACAGCAATAGCACAGTCTCGCCCTATACGTTTTCTTGTTTGAGAAGCTGTTTCACTTGAATATACATAACAATAAGGAATAAAATATTATCGCAACTTCCGTTTTGTGACGACTTAAAAAATATTACTAATATGAATCTAAATCAGTTTCAGTTTCTCTCTTTTAAGACTATTTGAACTGGCAAAATTTGATGCATACTGTTACGATTTCCTAAGTGGTCCAGGGGAGGAAAGCAACAGCAAAAATGGATGGTGGTGAAATGGGCAGCATGAAGCCACCCTCTCCAGACCCAGAATTGTTGCACAATAACCACATAATTATCTCATTAAAGAAAGTAGATTTTATTTACAAATCAAGCAAAAAAAGAGGGGGGGGGGGGTATCAGATTCAGAAGGGGGAATTGCCAAAACAATAAACATAATCAGTCTAACTCCTTATTAACCAAACTACTTAAACTAAAAGAAAAGCAAGAGTACTGTCACGTGTCTGTCCTGTCTCGTATTGCACATGGGTGTCTTTGCTATGTTGGGCCATATGCTCTTGTCATTGTTTGATCCCTCCCCCTCGTTACCTGATTAGTGTTTGAGTTCTTCCACCTGTTCCCTCTTGATTTGTTCCCTATTTAAGTCTCTTCTTGTTTGCTGTTTTTGTCGGATCTTTGTCTTATGTTACCCCTGTTCCTTGTGATGGTCTTCGTGTTCTTGGTCCGTGTTTGTCATTTTAGTTCAGTTCTGTTTTATGTTTCATTGATTATGTTTTCCCCCTTGTGGGTTTTTGCTTTGTGTTTTTGTTTTCATTTGTTAATAAATATCCTTTTACTGCACTTGAGTCCTCTTCTCCACTTTTTGTAAATTGTATCGTGACAGAAAGATCCGAACACTTGTGGACTAAGCAGCATGGAGGACGAGGAGTTTGACTGGGTGAATCTGGATGATAATTATATGGACGACGACTACTTGGATTGCCCGGACTACACCATCGCCACATTTGGGTCAACCCAATTTTCGTCCATCTGTAGGGATAGCTCAGGACCTACTTCTCGCCGTCACGGACGGAGAAGGAGGAAATGCCCGTCTGCCCAGCGAGAGACTGTTCACGTCCCGCCTGCCCAGCGAGAGACTGTTCACGTCCCGCCTGCCCAGCGAGAGACGGTTCACGTCCCGCCTGCCCAGCGAGAGACGGTTCACGTCCCGCCTGCCCAGCGAGAGACGGTTCACGTCCCGCCTGCCCAGCGAGAGACGGTTCACGTCCCGCCTGCCCAGCGAGAGACGGTTCACGTCCCGCCTGCCCAGCGAGAGACGGTTCACGTCCCGCCTGCCCAGCGAGAGACGGTTCACGTCCCGCCTGCCCAGAGAGAGACGGTTCACGTCCCGTCAGCCCAGCGAGAGACTGATCACGTTCCGTATGTTCAGTCTGGGACAGAGCCAGAGATCCCCTTTGGCGTGGCCGCCAAGGTTGTGACGGACTATCTGGAGCGTCTGGCTCGGATCTTGGAGATGCCAGTCTCTGCTGTTCCGGTCCCAGAGGCAGAGCCAGTGCCTGTCCCAGAGGCAGAGCCAGTGCCTGTCCCAGAGGCAGAGCCAGTGCCTGTCCCAGAGGCAGAGCCAGTGCCTGTCCCAGAGGCAGAGCCAGTGCCTGTCCCAGAGGCAGAGCCAGTGCCTGTCCCAGAGGCAGAGCCAGTGCCTGTCCCAGAGGCAGAGCCAGTGCCTGTCCCAGAGGCAGAGCCAGTGCCTGTCCCAGAGGCAGGGACAGGAACTGGCTCTGCCTCCGGCTCTGGGACAGGCACTGAGCCGGAGGCAGAGCCAGTGCCTGTCCCTGAGCCGGAGGCAGAGCCAGTGCCTGTCCCTGAGCCGGAGGCAGAGCCAGTGCCTGTCCCTGAGCCGGAGGCAGAGCCAGTGCCTGTCCCTGAGCCGGAGGCAGAGCCAGTGCCTGTCCCTGAGCCGGAGGCAGAGCCAGTGCCTGTCCCTGAGCCGGAGGCAGAGCCAGTGCCTGTTTCAGAGCTGGAGCCTATGTCGGTTCCGGACCCAGTGTTTGTGTCTGTGTTTGTGTCTGTTCTTGTAACTGTTTCAGTTCTTGTGGCTGTTCCTGAGCCGGTGTCCGCTGTTCCTGAGCCGGTGTCCGCTGTTCCTGAGCCGGTGTCCGCTGTTCCTGAGCCGGTGTCCGCTGTTCCTGAGCCGGTTCCTGATTATATGGACGACGACTACTTGGACCAAACCAAACCAAACCAAACCATCGCCACATTTGGGTCAACCCAATTTTCGTCCATCTGTAGGGATAGCTCAGGACCTACTTCTCGCCGTCACGGACGGAGAAGGAGGAAATGCCCGTCTGTCCAGCGAGAGACTGTTCACGTCCCGTCTGCCCAGCGAGAGACTGTTCACGTCCCGTCTGCCCAGCGAGAGACTGTTCACGTCCCGTCTGCCCAGCGAGAGACTGTTCACGTCCCGTCTGCCCAGCAGGGTTAGGTCCTTGTGATGGTCTTCGTGTTCTTGGTCAGTGTTTGTCATTTTAGTTCAGTTCTGTTTTATGTTTCATTAATTATGTTTTCCCCCTTGTGGGTTTTTGCTTTGTGTTTTTGTTTTCATTTGTTAATAAATATCCTTTTACTGCACTTGAGTCCTCTTCTCCGTTTTTTGTAAATTGTATCGTGACAAGTACAGCAGAATAAGCTAACTCCCTTGTTAAGATAAACAGGAGAAAAAGTCAGTGTCAAAATAAATGGCACCCACCTCCCTACTAACCCCAAAATAAATATGAAATTATAAACTTGCAAATAGCAAGTAAACCGAGAGGAAAACAGATTAATTCATACACTTTACACACTCATATACTGTGTAAGGTCCCATAACTCAGCTCAATTAGCCTGCTCTTGACCAATCTAATGATAATCACTAAATATCTTGTCCAGTCATTCCTCAGGGGTGCAACAGACCAAGAGGAAAACACTGGCTTTAAATTCACAGAGGTGGTACTTGGAAATTACTAATACGGTGAGTTTCTTTAGAGGTCAGCATAAGTGTGTTTACAGTATGTGGGACTGAAATGAGGCAGGTAATTGGGCTTTTTTTCTAGCCTCTCTTCCAGGTGTGAAACCCCTGTGGATGACAATTAAGTAATTCAATGTACCTGAACAACAGAGACCCACCACATGTTAACTGATTGCAGGATCGTCTGTCCCAGGAGAGCACGGCTCTTGCAACAGTAAAGTCATGGGATGAAATCTCAGAAAACACACATCCTTGAATGCACAGAAAGTTGCTTTGGATAACAGTGTCTGCCACATATATAAATATAAATAATTGAATGTAAATATCTCAGTATACTGTTGTAATAATGTTCAAAATCAAAATTGGCTGCAGGTAACTGATAAAAAAATTATATTTAATAATTTATTAATGTGACTCCATTGGTGCACAAGAAACATTTCTTATTATCAATGTTGAAAAAACTTGTACTGCTTCTTCTTTTTCTCTCTCCCATGATGTATACGCATTATGTATTTTTCGGGATTCTTTGATGAATAGAAAGAAAAACATTTTTTAAATCGAATTTTTTGGCTAACACTTTACTTAAAGCCTTTCTGTATAATGCATTATAAATGTATTCTTAATTTACAAAATAATGCATAATATCTTTTCATAAATAATTGAAACCAAAGTTTAAAAGCATTATAATATTTGCTGATGCATTGGTACATCTGAAATTGGTTGTATGTCATGTTTCAATGCAGCTTTATAAAGACAAAACATAATTATTATTAAAGTATTATAACTGTGGTTAATTATTCATGAGAGAAAGAATGCATTATAAGGTGCATTACAAGGCATAATTAATGCATTAAAATGTATTTTCTAATGCATTATATATAAGGCTTTAAGTATTACCATTTTCTTTGTTGAATGTAAAAGTCTTAAAAAACGGTTACTTTTGGTTAAAGTAATGCATTCTCGATGAATAAAAGTATTAATTTATTTTAAATGTAGCCTAGTTTTTATCTAAATGCTGTGTTTAGGGGTGTAACAGCACTAAAACCAAATCTCTTTACCATGTGCACTTCTAATGACTGTATTTTGTAAACTCCACCAATGTCCCATGTCTCCTCATGATTTAGGAAAGATAGCTCACCACGATCATTACTGTCACCATCTGCCAGTACTTCTTTACAGGGTCATTTATAAAGAAAACTAACAGGGATGATTACATTTGGACACTGACTATCAGGCTAATTTAAAGATGAGCGAGTCTGATGAAGAATCTCATACACATGTGTAAACGATCTGTGGCGATGATTTTAGAGACGCTGATGAACATACAAGAGCTGTTTCAGCCATGGACAACAACATTCAGAGTTAAATCCACAAGAAAAGAATAGAGAGAGAATGAAATATAGGATTCAAGCAAATATAGTGCCGCAGAAAAGGTCTTGCTGATTACTGGTGAGTGATGCAATACATCACAGCTCAACACTGTGACAAAACTACCTTCACGAGCAAATTCTTTTTTAATGCTATATGTACACTGTTAACAATTTTCTTGTTTTTTACAGTACAGTACTGGCAGCAAGGTTGCCAGCAAGGTACTGTATTTCAATTTACAGTAACTGTACTGTAATTCAATTTACAGTACACGCGAACAGTACTGTAAACTACAAAACAGTATTGTACTGTATTTTTACTGTATTTTGTCATTTTTGTCTGCTTCTGTTGTAATTAATTATACGGTATAGTACTGTAATATCTATATTGATACATTATTGCAAAACATTGTATTTTTCAAATTACTAATGATATTATAACTATATAACATGTAGTTATTACAGTATATACTGTACATCTATAGGTAATAATATTATAATGCAACTTCAGAATAACTGCAAATCAAAAGACAATCCAAACAATGTTCTTGTAAAAAAAATATATTGATCAATTACACTATTAAAACCATTTAAGAACATTGCATGTCCAGTGCAACAGCAGTTTACAGGTATAACAAGATTTTAAAGGGATAGTTAAAGAAGATATTTGAAAGAATATAGGTAATCAAAAAGTTGAAAGTAGCCATTGACTTCCATAGTAGGAAAAAAATACTATGGAAGTCAACGACTACCATCAACTGTTTGATTACCAACATTCTTCAAAATATCTTCTATTGTGTTCAGAAGAAAGTAACTCATACAGGTTTGAAACAACATGAGGGTAAGTAAGTGATGACACATTTCTTTTTTTGGGTGAACTTCATGAATGGTTTAGACAAATAATTTACAAGTAAATAACTAAACAAGTGTCCCACTAACACTTGTTTCTCAATCCTGCTGCTGAAGGACCCCCAACACCGCACGTTTTCTTTGTCTCCCTGATCAAACAAACCTGATTCAACTCATCAGCCCAAAACATGACCAAAACTGAAAAAGACATGACACACAAAAACACATTATGACAAAATCTGTTAGCCACAGCATCAAAGATGAGCAGACAGACAGTGGAAGAGCGAAAATTCTGTAGAAATAACAAAAACAGCCACAAAAAAGTAATCTTTAGATTTTAAAACTTTAAGTTTAAAACATTGTATTAACATGGCTAATACTTACATAAAACTCCTTCCCAGGCTGCAAATTGTCCCACACTGTAGAGCTGTAAGAAATCAAAATAAATATTATTCAGTTAACGGTTGTGTTTCTTGTTGAGGAAATATCTCATAAATCTGCTTACAATAAGTTAGGTTAATAAAACATAAGCTTCACTTGACCTCTCTAAATACTCTAACTTGATTTTTTGGCATGCATTTTACTTGTCTTTGTTGCCTAATAGATCACTCTGATAGTCTGAAGTTTTTCAACAATTTACACCTTTATTTATATTTTTAATTATAATAATAGTCAGTATAACTGGGTCTCCCGCCTAAATAGAAATGAAGTAAAAGGCTAAACTGGTACCAATAGTCAATCTCTCTAAGCCCAAATAAATCACCCATTTTGCGTTGCAAAGAAAAGTGCAGTATAAGCCTTATTTTCACGCGTCTTATTTTGTGTCGACTTATTCAATTTGGTCCAATGTTGATCATAAAATCATCAAGTTCGTCATTCGGGAAACGGACTGCAAATATAGCAGTTTGAGCAAAATGTATATAACTTTATGTCCATTATAAGTGCTTGTATTTTACCACTGACAGGCTCGGGTGTTCCCTACAGAGATAGGCTCTGTTAGACTGGAACAGTTAGACTAACATGTCAAATACAGTAATTTTATCTCGCAGACCATTGTAAAACACATTTAATTAAAACTCGACAGAAACAAAATAAAACTCACAAAAGACCATCTCGATTTGTCTTTCCACCGTTCCAACAATCACCAAACAATCACTAAAATAGCGTAAAATCCTACTATACCTTATTATAATATTCAGTCAGGCGGCGCGCGCGCTCTCTGTTTACAGCAACCCTGTATTTTTGCCTGGCATATTACAGCCAGGTTACAGCTAGGTTACAACAACACTAAAATGTACTGTAAAATGTTCCCGCTCAAACAAAATTACCCAGAATGCAATGCAATATTTTCCAGCGCTTTTTTTACTGTAATATAGAAATGCAGTATTGTACTGTAGTTTTTACAGTACTGTGCTGCTAAATCTACAGCGAAAGTTAACAGTAGGGAAAATAGCATTCAGTGAGAGGATGTAAACAATGCACAGCAGGGAGTGAAACAATTTGTAATGATAATGTTGAAGTCTGAGTTGCAATAATATTGGCTGATGAATTTGCACAAGCTACTGAAGAGTAGAGTTTTTAGTGCATTGTGCTATTAATAAAACAAATGAACAGCCCTCCAAGACATATTTCTGCATATGGATGCTACCAGGACATGACACTGATTCAGGGCAGTGGCTGGTTCAGTTATAATTATGAGATATGGCATTATGTCCCTTCGTTAACAGCTACGCAACTGCCACTTTGACGATTCAAAAGTTCATAAAGAGATAAAACTAATTTAAACTTATTGTTCGCTGATCAATGTTTATATGTGAATAAAAGCCTAAATTCAATATGTTCATTATATAAAGTGGTCGAGTCTCTGTACACTCATTTTGGACTAAACCGCTCAATTCATATGGATTAGTTTTACAATCTCTTTATTAACTTTTTGAAGCATCATAGTTGCGTAGCTTGTCAATGGAGGGACAGGAAGCTCTAAGTTTTCATCAAAAAGATCTTCATTTGTGTTCTGAGGATGAACGAAAGTCTTACGGGTTTGGAGGGTGAGTGACAGAATTTGCATTTTTGCCTGAACTAACCCTTTAATATCATTTAGCATATGGACACAGCTTTCACAGACCATAAACCAAATTAAAAAAAAAAATGAAAAAAAAAATGTTATGTATCATGCTCTTCTTTAAACAAGCCGTTTACACAAACCCAAACCTTAAACCTTTTTTTTTTTAATAATCACAAATCTGTTCTCAAGTGTTTCTTGAGCAATGAAAGAGCTTTTTCCTTGACAACCCTTTTTATAGCGAGATAACAGATCATTTTTATTTGTATTTATATAAGCTTCAAATGCATGCAGAAACTAACTGCACATGGCAAGATGTGTTTCATTTCTGTACAGGATATTTAGAGAAACCAGAGAATTTGACCCTGTTAAACTTTCTTCATAAAGAGAGCAGCAGTCACGCCTGTAGGAGTCAGTAAACCTCTTCCAGCCGCTGCGCCGCATTTCCGCTTCCACTGGACTCAGGAGTCCCCAAATCCCTGCATAGAGCTGTGAGCACTTAGAAGCACGAAAGGATTCCATACATGTCAGAAACACTTTTATTCCTTACATAAGTCACTCCGAAAGTTTGTAGCAGCGCTCAAGGGGAATGCAGAGTTAAAGTGGAACGATTTTCACCAACTCCAAACTTTGTTTTGGTATTTTGAGTGTTTGACAGACGCTTCCAGGATCAAACGTCGGACAGGTAAGAGCATGTTAATGTAATGTAAATGTATGAATAGTCAAGATAAAGGAGATCTATTATGCAATGCTGAGGCTGAATCGAATACTTGATTGTGTTATCTTCCGAGGAAAAGTTCCCCTACTGATATCTTTCCTTCTGCCTTTGTGATAAATAACCGTTAGTACAGTGAAGAGCATTGCAATGTATCAGCATCTTTGCTGGAATTGTAAATACAGTAAAACTGTAACACTTATATTAACAGAAAAGGAGTAAAATGACACAATGAAACCTGTTTATTGGCTAACTGTTATAACATACATACGTAAATATATATATATATATATATATATATATATATATATATATATATATATATATATATATATATATATATTTACGTATGTATGTGTGTTATATATATACTACATACTGTATATAAAACACATATATTTTTTGATACTATAAAACAATTATATATTTTTTGAAACTATAACGTTATATTGGATTAGAATCATTTGATATTTTCCCGACATTTATTCGTTTTACTTATTAATGAAAGTTATGTGTTGCCAGAAACTATATTTCACACAATATGTAGCAAATCATAAAACATATGAGGTGTAAAGAGATTTGTAAGAGTTTGAGATCTGACATGAGTGAGGAATGTTGGAGCACAGACACAGAGGTATTTCAGGAATCAAAGCTGAAATTCAGAGCTCTTTGAGAGACAACAGCTGAGAAGAGATCAATATGCTCTAAATTTGCCAATGGAGACGACATCTACTTCATAGTCTCATGTTTTCAGCTGTCACACACGGTCAAAACGAGACTTATAAAGCTCTTGTGGATATATACAGAATGATTTAGCTAGATTGAATAATTAATTGTATTGCTATAATATTTCTCATTTGGAATAGTTTTCTTTAAACCTATATGGCCCTGCACACTTAACTTTGAGAAATGCTGAGGTTATCTGATGCCCCTTTCAGAGACGTTCGCCCACAGCAGGGCATATTTGTCCTTGCGTAAACATTTGACCCCCCCCCCCCCCCCCCCCCCCCCCCTTCTGGCTTTGTGTCAATGTGGTCTCAGACATGGCCGTTGTGTTTACAGGCTAGAAGATCAGCATGTATCCCTTTGACCCTGACCCCTACATTCCAGTTCTGCATCCTGCCCGGAGCAGGCGGCCCTCAGGACCACTGCTTTCCGAGGCCTTATGCTGGGGAAAAACATGTGGCAATATCCTCTGCTCGCATGGAGGGCACGTGGCATGAGTTGTTTGTGGCAGATGAGTCCCCTCCCCATCAACTTCATCGTCCTCTCTCTTTTAAAGAGCCTGTGATTAAACTCACCACACCAAGTTCTCTGCCTAATCTAACACTTCAACCGGATCTCATTGTTTTTCAACTCTTTATTGGAGTTCCTGTTGGAAGATTAAAACTTTGATATTACGTTCAGAAATGAACACTTACTTAGTTTGTGATTAACTTTTTTTTGAGTAAATGGATGATACACTAGTGGTTTATGTAGTAGTGTTGTTTACATCAGCTCTAGCTCTAACTCATCATGCTTAATTGCTCTGTTTTTCCAGCCTGGTGTTTCACGAACGTTTCCATTATCTCCAGCCGACTAAGCATCCACACACTCTCACACCCACATAGAGTCCACAGTTGTTTTTGTTCTCCCTTTGACCTCATTGGCTCATTCGGCCAGTGCCAGGCTGTTCTGTGCAGGGAGGGATCACTGGACACGGATGGGAACAAGATCTGCTCTGTGCCTCTGTGGGCATGGGATAGTATCGGCCTGATGGTTCAAGCTATGACTTAGCAGAAACAGAAGAAAGATCAGCTTGACACTTCACTCACAGCTGTGTGACATAAGCACACTTAATGACATCTTGAGCAGTTAGCCTGCATGTCATCATACTCATTCAGTTGGGCTTTGCGACATCACCATAGATGTTGTCATAGTGTTAGAAGATTTGAAGCAGAAAATGAACACTCTTAAAAATAAAGGTTCCAAAAGGGGGATATTTCTAAAAATAGCACAAACATTGGATCAAATTGGCGATTTTTTTTAAAATGACGTTGAACTGTTTTTGTATTGTATTGCTGCTGTTAAAATGAAATAGAAGTACGCTACCCTTTCCAAAGTTAGGCATCAGTAAGTTCAGCTTTGCGATAACTATACGGCAAGTACATTCTTGTCTATATTTTGATGCTGTGACTCAACCACATGCTGTTGTTTACAGTCTTTCTATTTTGGAGAGCAGACTGTGTTGGCTTGAAGAAAAAAGAGCTCTCTTTCTGTTTTAAAGATTACCCTTTGTGGCTTAACATGAATTCCTGAAGATGTGATGTTGATAGGGTTGGACTTTTTTTAATGAATTTGTGTTTGTTAGGGTAGGTAACCGTGTGGTTTATAGCATGTTGTTTACTGACTCCAGCAACTCTGTTTCAAGTGTGTTATTTGGTCTATGTGTGCCTCTGGCCCTCTAACAGAAGTTGCCCACATGTTTAGCGTTCCCTGTGGAGAAGGTCTTCCAGGCAGTTTTTCATAAGGAATTGAAAGCGATTTTCATTGGTGTAGGTTTACCTCTGTTTTGATTTATTTCAACAGTACCACAGTTGATGGGTTAATGTGTGCCTAACTATGATTTTAGTTTTTTTTTTTTAGATTGGTTACCAAAGCATTGCTGTGTCATTGTAAGATTTTAACATGTTTCTATGAAGTTGCTAGGGTTCTACATAGTTTCTAGGTGGTCGTTTAATGACCCCAAGTCTGGCACAAGTCTTATAGTAGGAATAGTAAAATAACCACAGTTTAAAATTCTGCATATTTAATCCAGCTAACATGACTTATGTTTCATTTTTCGTTGTTGACTTGGACTTTACTTAAATGAACTAAATCAGTTAAAATAATAACACATAATGTAGTACCATTCAAAAGGTTTGGGTCGGTACGATTTTTAAAAATGTTTTTGAATACTTTTTTTTAATAGAATAAGTATTTTTTGCTCACAGAGATATTTTAAAATAACTGATTTCTGTTTTAATATTATTTGGGTATTAGTATTTTTTTAAATGACCAATTACTAATTAGTTTTTTTTAATTACCATCACTCCAGTCTTCAGTATCACAAGATACTTGTGCTTCTTACAATCATATTTGTTTTACTTTATTTGGTGAAAGATACATACAGTATATGTAGCATGGTACATTATAGAACTGATTGGAAAGATGTCTGAAATAAACTCAACAACTGAAAATGTAAGCATATTTCTCCTGTTCTAGCAGACAGAAAATGGCAACTGACATTTTCAAGTTCTGTGTTTCATAAAGTTATTACAATTATATTCCATCAGGCTCCTGGTACATCTGACACCTAGAGAACATTGACTTACATTGCTGTAATCTAAAGCATATGGATTCTTCTGATCAGCCTGAAGTGTGACTTTTATGGTCTTTTATTTGGCTTTTGTTCTACTGCACCATCAATGCAACAGCACGTTCTGATGGGTCATGTTTTATTGAGTTGGAAATTAGATCATCGTTAGGGGAAATGACCAGTGAAAACCAAGAGTGGAGATTATTCAGCCAAGGGTTCCAGTGCTGCCCTCCATCCCTCTGTTTCTACTCTTGGTATGGAGGCCAAAGCAGTACGACAGTTTGTTCATAGCGTGTGTGAGGGCACATATGATGGTGTCACAGACAATATAAGAGTTTGACTAACTGGAGCCAGATGCCGTAGACTTTAGCCTTGGATGTGTCACGTAGCAAATTGAGGGAAACCACACGCACCATTGCAGCAGACAGTTTATTGCTAGGTTTTGGGTTATGAAGGGTTATGAGTCATTCATTTAGGGGGATTTCTTGTATCAATTGGATCTCCAGCCAGAGTTTAGGCTATGTGATGTGTTCACTCCATTACACAGATGTTTTGAAGCTTGTGGATGTTTGTCTCATTTCCACTTTGCACCATTGTCCATTTACCATTTTATTTTGGATGCGTCACTGTCTTTTTCAGTGATTCACTTATTCCTTGCTTTTACCACTTTGCCTTGGGGTTCTGATCAACCTGTTGAGTTTATATTGCGATAATGACTTTACATTGACTGCACATTTTAGGGATGCCCAATATATCGACCACCATATCGGTATCGGCGTATATATATATATATATATACGATGTCATGAGAACATGTAACTGTTTGACAAGTTGGCAATTTTGCATTAATTTGTACAAGTTGATTTATATGAAAAAAAAACATACCATTGAAAAATATTCCACCCCTAAACTTAACACTCTCTGGGGTTCAACACCAATTTACCAAAATGCTAAATATTTACAAATTGCCTTGTGTGTGTTGATGATATTGGTTATTGGCTAGCTATTGAATATTAGATATTTTTTTAATTTATTGGTATTGGTCGATATTAGATATTTAATTGTTTTCGCATTTGTTTCTCACTTAAAGTTAATCTTTAAAAACTTTAACACTGCTAAATATCAATATAAATATTCAAATATGCTGTAATGTCTAAAATTCACTTATAGCATTTAAAACAACTGATTTTAGTTTGTAGTGTTGTATTTTTAATTTGTTTCAACAAAGTAGTGTGAAATTTGAGGTTAGCATAACATAAAAAGAATTATCGGCTTATCAGCCAAAAAATTATATAAGCACATTCGTTCATTAGTTGTAAAGTGTTTTGCTTTCAGATTAGATTACTAGTTTGAGATTGGTTAGCTGAAACTTATGTTCAAATAGAACCTCTTCTCCCAAAATATGTAAAAAACTGGACTTCTGTGCCTAGAAATGTACGCAGAGCTGTGCGTGTGAGCACAGTGGGATGGAGATTGGGGCCCTGGAGAGCCATCCTCACTACCTAAATGAAACCCAGCTAACTGCACACAAAGGGACCTTATTGGCAAGGCACAACCATCCCTTGCGTCCATCTCTGCCAGCACTTGGTTCAAAAGCACTTTTGTGAGTCCCTACATAGTTTAGGCCTTTTTGGAATTACTACCTCACTGGCGATTAAAGACATGGGTAACTATTACTTGGCCTGGTCTTCCTAACTGTACTATTATTACTGGGAATTTGATTCTTTATTCTTAACAGGGAGGAAGAGAGTAGTTTGGGAATGTACAGTGTGTGCTGTTGATGTCAGGTTCAAACCTGTCGCTGACAGCCTCAGCACACGAGCAACTGATAGTATTTCACTTATATAAAACTGCCTATCTGATATCGTCTTGTGAATGCATAACAAATGTATTTCCCTGTTTTACCTCAGCGTTACCTCTTTAAAAATGTTAGACCAGTTTTTGGATCCTTTCCTGGTGTTCCAGAAGGCGTGAGATCTTAAGAGTGCAACTGTAGGCGATTTGTTTGGCAGCTATTCGGCTGATATAAACCATATTTGACGTAGCTTTAATGCAGTCATTAGCGTATCAGAAGGCAGCAGAAAGCTTTTTGATTGCATCATGTCCCTGCAGAGACGGTAGTCCCTGGCCATTTATTTCTCAATCAAACTAATTCATTCCTGAGGTTTCTCCTGTTTCACATTACTGGACATACGGTATCGGCAGATTGAATGCTCGCCAATACTCGCCCTGCTAGTTTCCCCAGAGAAATTGCTTGTCATTTTGACTTTTTTTATTTTTTATTAATGTCATTCTGCATTACATGAATAGATCTGAAATAAATTTTCCATATTTAGTCGTCCTCAGGTAAACGCTTACAGAGCATGTGGACTTAAATTCTATACCATGGCATAGATGAACCACTTCTGAAGCGAGTTTTACAATTAATGCTAAATACTTCATATAATAAATAATTTTATCGCCTTGGGGTAAATGGGACTCGGTACACTTGGATACTGATTTCCTTTTTTTCCTTTCCTGTTTCCTCTATTTATTTTTTTTCTTTACCCTGTGTTTATGTATATGTATTTTTGGGTAGAGAAATAAATTATATATGATATAATTTTTTTTGATCATGTGCATTCATTTTTTAATGCCTTGCAGACTTAAACATTTGGCATTTGGTTGTGAATTCTGCTTGTTAACTTTTTAGCTATGTAAAATATATATCTATAATAATCATTTATATAATTGTTAAAGAAGCAATATTAAATAATACATGTAAAAAGTATAAATTATAAATTATACAATAAAATTAATAATACAATACAATTAATAATATTGCGAATGTAACGTTGTATGTAAATGTAAAAAAGGAGAAATCTAATCTATACTGGTCTGCCTAAGATGTTGTGTGTATTTGTTGTGTATAGTTTCCTTTAAGATTCATTGGGAATTATTTGTTACAGGCTGAGACATCAGAGACATTGAACATTAACATTGAACCTTACTTAGGCCTAAGTGTTTGTCAGGGTTGTGAGCCAGAAATCGTTTTAAATTCTAGTTCATTACCTGTACTTGAATTGTAAGCAAACGGGTTGGATAACTATTTTTATTTTGAAATTAAGGAAGTAGAATTTTTGTTGTAAGCTGATATTGTAGCTACAGGCAAAATAAGTTGGTTTATCAAAGCTCAAGCAATCTGGATTGCTGTTTTTCTCAACTCATACAAAAGTAATCAGCCAGAACTCAAATAGTAGAATTTACACCAATGCCTCCCAGCAGAATAACCCTTAAAATACGTGGTTGGTGAAATCATCTAGTATGATTTGAGGTTGTACCACAGAGTTTGATTAGTACACGGGTCATAGTTTTTCTTGGAAGACATCAAAAGGCTGCCTTCACAACAGATTGTGTAAATTCTTTCAGATTGACTGTGGTAACCTGTTGGTTTAGTGAACCACCAATTCTGCATTAGTCTTACAATCACAATGTAACATAATCCGTGTGATTGCTGGGAGAGGATGTGCTTTTAAAGAGTTAGTTCACCAAAAAAAAATCATCATTACTCCTCATGTCTTTCCAAATCCTATTCTTCTTTGTAACATATTTGTCACTTTGTCGCTTCAAAAGTTCATAAAGTGATCGTAAAACGAATATATATGAAGAGACTGGATCGCTTTATGATGAACAGATTTAATTTAGGCTTTTATGTGCATATAAACATTGATCAGTGAACATAAACAGAAGCTAAACCGTACTTGCTTGATGCTCTTTGTTTCTCGCGGAAGTTCAGACGTGCTGCGTAACACGAGAATGAACGTACTGTGTAACACACGAGAATGAACCTCATCAGTTGTCGCACGACAAGCAAGCATACTTGAGCTTCCGTTTACCTCTACTGATGTGCGAGTTGATGAATGTTTATTTGTAAATAAGAGCCTAAATTAAATGTTCATCATATAAAGCGATCATGTTTCTCCAGAAAATTTGGACTAAACCTCTCTATTCATATGGATTAGTTGGTTTTATTGTGGATACATGGGTACATGTCCAAAACATGGTATTTCCATATGGGTCATGTCCAAAAAACATGGCAATACCATGATACATTAACTTCTGTATGTGATTTGCATTACTGTGATTACTTTTGGTTTCTGTTAGACTCCGTCAGGAAACTGCGTATTAGAAATGGCTTGTCAGTAATGCTTTTTGAAAGGCATTAATTATGTAGTAGGCTATGTAAGGACTCTAAATTTAGACTTCATGATTGTCCGTCTAATTTGACTAGGGGTGTCGAAATTAATCATTTCTACGGTGCATCGCGATGCAGACAAGGACGATTCGGTATCGGTTCAGTAATAGACCATAACCGATTATAATGTACTGACGCTTTTCTGACGTCATTTATCGCGTATGTGCTTTGTCGCTGTAGTACACTGACAGAGGGAAACGAGACGCGAGTGCGAGTAATTAAACATGCTCCAACTACTTTAAAAGCCTACATCTGGGCACATATGGCTTTTATCAACAACCTGGTAAGCAGACCTGGAGAAGACACGCACGCGCTGTGTGCACTCATGTCACGCACAAATGGAATATTCAGGAGGTGGCCTAATACCACTAACTTGATAAACCATGTTAGCCGTGTACTATGGGCTGAAATATGTGCCACCAGAAACTGAATTTGAACCATTTATATTTGAATTTGAATGGCTAAACTTGAATAATTGCATTGAAAAACTGAATTTGAATCACATAATTTGAAATTGTATTGTTTAATTAAAATTGAATTTATTCAAAAACTGAATCTGAATTGTATAATTTGAAATTGAATTTATTCGTTTGGAACTGAAGTCCAATACAATTTGATCCTCACTGAAAATTAAACTCTCTATATATCTTCACATTCACTTCTCACTATTCAGATTCAGTTCTCAAATTCAATTTCAAGTTACTGAGACAGACATCCGGGTAGTTGGAGGATGAAGGAAGAGCAATCGAGCGCAGATCGATAGATAGCGTTCATTGGCGCACAGGACTCCTCTTGAGCCAATCAGCACCAATGTTTTGGAGCACAGTATGTTACCCGACATGAAACAAAGAAGAAGTGCTTGCCTGACTTGCTGACTGGCGTGACCAGTGACAACCACCATGGACTCGGCTGGGACAAATACGGTAATGACATTTTTTTTTACGATCTAACGATCTTTTGTTTAACTGTTGTTAATGTTATAGCTATTTTGTAGAAACGTTTCGTTTAGTCCGCGAGCATACACAAATCATGTTTACAATTACATTAGACGACTAGCTAGCACAATTGTTCTATATCTATGACTAGCACATTAGTATTGTTTCAGCTATTATTTTAGCAACGCAGCAAAGAGCGCTGGAGCTAGTCTACAAATAGCAGTGCGTACTACAACCCTTTTTATTTTTGTACTGCCAGTGAATAGCACCGAGTGAAAGTCAATGATTTGTTTATATCTAGTGACAGTGATCATGTCGTTAGCTCAGATAAGTACCGGTAAACTTAGTTAGAAGATCTAGAAATAGAAGGCATCGTGCTAACTAACTTGCCAGTCCCACCTGTGACTTACCTGAGCCTGTGAACCTAGCTGTTCTTTTGGAGATTGATTTTTGACCCGCTTATGCTGTGATCTGCACAAAATTTAGAAAGGTGAAACTTCATGTTATCGTGATTATGGGCACGATCCAACTAGTTACAAATTAGTTTTTACTGTTACCATGGTATAGGAAACATATATGGCAATATTGTAACATTCATAACTAGTTGGCTTGTAGTCACATAACAAGTACAACTGGTTTGCTACTATTCCTTAATTTTGGTGCCTCATCCATCGCCTCCATCACATTTGATATAAACTTAATATATAAATATATATTATTCCGCAGGTCTAACAAACTGCTCAGTTGATGGAGGGCTTCAAAAATATCATTAGGCAGAGCTACATTCTCCATTGCATTTATGAAGGCCCTCTCTTGGGTCACTATGTATTCCAAATAATCAAGATCAGGAGGGATGTTGTTGAGGGCACACTGCAGTCTTTCCCTCAATCTGGCTAAGCACTCCTGAATGACAATGTTCTGCAAAAGCAATGTAATGAATTCAGATTCAATTATCACTAATTGCTATGGATTTCATGTCAAGTTTATATCAAATGTGATGGAGGCGATGGATGAGGCACCAAAATTAAGGAATAGTAGTAGGAACTTTTCATTGCAAAGAAATGTAATTGCTTTATCATAAACAGATTCAATTATCACTGATTGCTATGGATTTCATGTCAAGTTTATATCAAATGTGATGGAGGCGATGGATGAGGCACCAAAATTAAGGAATAGTAGCAAACCAGTTGTACTTGTTATGTGACTACAAGCCAACTAGTTATGAATGTTACAATATTGCCATATATGTTTCCTATACCATGGTAACAGTAAAAACTAATTTGTTACTAGTTGGATCGTGCCCATAATCACGATAACATGAAGTTTCACCTTTCTAAATTTTGTGCAGATCACAGCATAAGCTGGTCAAAAATCAATCTCCAAAAGAACAGCTAGGTTCACAGGCTCAGGTAAGTCACAGGTGGGACTGGCAAGTTAGTTAGCACGATGCCTTCTATTTCTAGATCTTCTAACTAAGTTTACCGGTACTTATCTGAGCTAACGACATGATCACTGTCACTAGATATAAACAAATCATTGACTTTCACTCGGTGCTATTCACTGGCAGTACAAAAATAAAAAGGGTTGTAGTACGCACTGCTATTTGTAGACTAGCTCCAGCGCTCTTTGCTGCGTTGCTAAAATAATAGCTGAAACAATACTAATGTGCTAGTCATAGATATAGAACAATTGTGCTAGCTAGTCGTCTAATGTAATTGTAAACATGATTTGTGTATGCTAGCGGACTAAACAAAACGTTTCTACAAAATAGCTATAACATTAACAACAGTTAAACAAAAGATCGTTAGATCGTAAAAAAAAATGTCATTACCGTATTTGTCCCAGCCGAGTCCATGGTGGTTGTCACTGGTCACGCCAGTCAGCAAGTCAGGCAAGCACTTCTTCTTTGTTTCATGTCGGGTAACATACTGTGCTCCAAAACATTGGTGCTGATTGGCCCAAGAGGAGTCCTGTGCGCCAATGAACGCTATCTATCGATCTGCGCTCGATTGCTCTTCCTTCATCCTCCAACTACCCGGATGTCTGTCTCAGTAACTTGAAATTGAATTTGAGAACTGAATCTGAATAGTGAGAAGTGAATGTGAAGATATATAGAGAGTTTAATTTTCAGTGAGGATCAAATTGTATTGGACTTCAGTTCCAAACGAATAAATACAATTTCAAATTATGTGATTCAAATTCAGTTTTTCAATGCAATTATTCAAGTCTAGCCATTCAAATTCAAATATAAATGGTTCAAATTCAGTTTCTGGTGACACATATTTAAGCCCATACTCGTGATTATAAATGGATGATCGTCACCTTCAACACGGACTCGGCGACGGTTGATGCGCGCATCTGGTAACATTATACACCGATGAATGAGCGCTGCTTTTAAATGCACATTTCTTTTAAACAAAATTGATTTGACAGAATTTAATTTTCTTAATGGCATAAACAGGCGTCACTCCCTTGAAACTTAAACTGGAATGTCACTCCGACTTGCCTAACAGGCGAACACGCGCACACACACGCGGGCGCGCGCATGCACACATCACTTTGAAGTCAAATTGAAAATTGAGGATGTGGTGCATCGCAATGCATCGAGATATCGAATTGAACTGAATCGATGACATGATAATCGTAATCGAACCGAACCGTTAGACCAGTGTAGGTTCACACCCCTAAATTTGACCCATAATTCTAGCCTGGTTTTATGTCAACCATTAGCCCGTGTTTCAGTAATCAATTTACATTTTTAAATGTCTAATAGCTGGATGTCAATAAAGCCAATATACAGATTATATTCTGCAACAGTGTAAAGAATATTTTGTGCACAACTCAATCATCATAGCTTGACTACAATCAGACAGGTTCTAAATGACTCATGCTTTAGACAATACTGCCAGGATAACAAATTAAATAGCAGAAAGATGAAGCGTAAACATTAAATATGGTATGTTTTCGACTCTGTTGAATGCCACTGGCAGGATTTCTTTTGTTTGTGTATGTGGTTGTCTCTCAGGTTTTGTTTAGTCCTGTTTTGTAATGCTCTTCATAATTACTATGTTTCTATCGGCTGTTTCTGGAGAGATTGTACACTGCCACACCTTTAAAACGAAAACTGAGACATGCTATGCAATTTCACTTCTGACAATCATCATGGATCTATCTGATGTAGGGCAGGACGTTTCAGGAGTGACGGACCTTGACCCACAGTATATGACAAAGACAGATTTTCTTAGTATCACTGAGTACAACTCACTATATAAATCTATACTTTTAAACATTTTTGAAAAATGTGTTTGTCCATGACGTGTTACAATAATAATACTAATAATACACCATAGTAAAATAATACACAAAAATAAAATTACAATTCTATGGTGTTGTGGCTGGTTGTTATGAGGTTGCTGGGTGTTCTGGGTTGTTGCTTACCTTACAGAGTAAAAAGAGCCCGCCCCTTATGATGTTCTGATCCATTCTGATTTTTGAGAGACCTTGCAAGAATAAATGCATGTAGAAGACAACTTTTGAAACGAGTAGCTAAAGACTTAAGTAGTACTTAAGTAGCTATGCAAGTACTTTAGTTGGCACAGTTCCATAAATTTCAATCCCTGGTAGTCCCTGGTCAAATCCCTTCTATCTTACTAGTCATATTAGTGCATTTTATACACTTTTAATAACCGCTTTTGTTAACTTTCGTTTGAAGTGCTTAGAGTGCAGATTTGCTCAAATGGAAAACCAGTTGGCTTAAATAAGCCGCAAGACTTTTAAAGCATAAAATACACAATTGTAATGTAGTTGTAGTGTACCCTCTGCTACTTGTAGGTTCAGACATTCTTCACGTGGTTAAGGTTTAATGATGCCCGCTGTTGACCTACTGTTGTTTAAAATGAAACAATTTAGCTCACACAGTTAACAATGGGGCACAATGCAAATATTGGACTGGCAGAGATCAACAATATTAATAAAAATGTTTATTATTTGATGTCTTGTTGATGTCTTGATGTCTATTATTTGATGTATTTGTCGATCAGGAGTATTTAATCAAGAAGATCACTGTTGAAGAACAGTCTGGCTTTCAGTCTCTCCTACATGAAACATCTGTGAACTTTAACTGAAGCCCTGTTTTTACAGCAGAGATGTAACCAGCTCCATATGCAATTCCATAAATCTTATCGCCTCTTTTCGAAGCCTTTTAAAACTTATTCAGAAGCTCTCATGCTAAGCCAAGAGTCCCCCTCTATTTCTACATGGATTTATTGGCTGTGGTGGGGTGTGCAATCAGTTTGCCAGTGTGAGAGGAAAACAGCTGGGCTTGTGTGAACTTTGCAGTAGATCTCCCCCCCTCCCCTCCCCTCCTTTTTTAACCCTCTGGTGCTCCTCATTTGAGAGTCACACTTGTTCTCTACATGGTCAAAAGTCTTCAGGGACACCTGACAATACCCCCCCCCCCCCAGTAAAATCAATATAATATATTTTTGTTCAATAATATTTTTTCTTTCGTATTTTGAGAGAATTTGATGGTTCTTATTAATATTTATGTAATAATTTTTATCATTTAAAAAAAAAATCAATTAATGCAGAATTTCAGATTAATATACAGAGACTTTCTTTTACACCCAATTTTTGAAGGCGGATTAGCGGCATCTTATGAGAGAAAATAAAATAAAACATGTAATTTGATTGTGTTACCAGTATGCCTGTATAGGCTTGTGAATTCTCTAGAAGTTTTTATTTTTATTTTTTTTATTACGTGCTTTTAAGATGTGGATTTGAATGCATTTTTTTTAAGAAATTCTCGAATACTACTTTTTGTCAAGGTTTATGCATTTTTTTTTAAGAAATTCTCGAATACTACTTTTTGTCAAGGTTTATACATTTTTATTATATTTATTTTGATTTGAAGTGTACACGGTTTTGTATTATTATTAGAGTCAAACCTGAATACAGAGAAAGCATTACATTACAAGTAACATTACATTTAAAAAAAATGTAACAAAAATAAACAGGAGTGCTTTATCACAGCTAAATCCATCTTATTCTTCTGACAAATTTTTTGCTGTATGATAGCCCTACCAGTTCATTTGCGTGTGTTTGTGTGTAGGTGTGCGTCTGTGTGGGGTGTCATCCCTTTACTGTTGTGTACGTTTTTTTCAGCATTGTGGCCGATTTGTAGATTGTAAACACAAAAATTCTCTGAACTTTTGTGTTTTTGTCGATTACGCATTCATTTCCTATGGTCGGTCATTTTTGACCGAAGACCACAAGTGTGAATATTTTATTTACAACCACTTTAGCCTGCTCGAATCAGGCCCTAATGTTTTTTTTTGGTTCACATTCCAAATGCCATAAAAAGTCGTACCAAGCTTCGTGCCACCAAGCTTCGTCCCATTCCGATGAAGCTGTGATTTAAAAAAAATTCTAAACAAAAAATGTTATTAAATTAAATTAAAGCAGACCGAAGAGCACTAAAGGGTTAAAAAGGAGGACATAAAAGGAAGAATGTAAATGTAGTAATTAAAAATGTCAATGTAAAATGGTAAAATACATATACAAATTTGTGATTTTAAATGTTTTAATTTTGAATGATGCTACTTGTTTTGATTTTATTATCAAATGCAGTGCCACGTTTTTAAGTCTGGATTTTGAGTGCAAATTAAAAGTCTACATGGATTATGTGTAGAATTTCTTCATGTTTTTACAAAAGTCTCCTTTTGCACAGTTTGTTTTTCATTTTAGCATTTTTATTTTATTTTAAAAGGGACCTATTATGCCCCTTTTCCATGTCTTGATTTGTTTTTGGGGTCTACCAGAACAGGTTTTCATGCTTAAATGTTCAAAAACACATAATTTTTTGCAGCACCTCTCTTCCCAGTCAGTCATAAACGCTCTGTTTAGTTCCTGACCGTTTCTCAATATGCGTTCTTATGTGTCCTTGTGTTCTCATTCTACAGACGTCTACGTCATCATCAACAGTCAAAGTTCAGTTCCACCACTTGAATTCCTGGTTCCACTGTTCAAAATCATCATTGAGTTCTAACATTATTTCATCTTTTTGAAGTGTAATATTTAAGATTTAGAACATTTTAATTTGATCCTTAGCGAGCAACACTAATTATGATCTGATTGTGTATATATAATCCTTATATTTCATCTAATGCTTTTTGTATCATACAATTCTAGAATCAGCTTTAAAATGAGCTAAAGCCTCTGGCAGAGATCTTGACTGCTTTTGAGAGTTTTCTGCGCCTCAGGTTTCAGTAATCTGGCCAGACCACCATCCACCATATTACTGGACTCCCGTGAATGATATCCTCATAGTGGTGGCCATCTTCAGTCTGTTCCATCCTTCATTTCTCAGCGTGGTGAATTGCCTGTCTGACTGATTGATGTGGCGTATCCTTGGAGAGATCGCACTCAGATAAAATGACATGACATAGCTGTGTATCACAGTTCAGAGTTTGATATTGGTGTCGAAAACCATTTTTGATGTGAGTGTATCTCAGCATGGCTGGTGGTTAATCTCTTTTTATATATTATTCTGTCTTTTCTGTATTACGCTTGGAGTGTTTCTGCTCCAAGCAGTTTAAAACAGTTTTTTATTGTTTGTATAATGCGTTTATGTATTGTTTTTATTATTTATTTGTATATGTTTGATTATACTTATTGTATTATTTTAATTTAAGTATTTTAATTTTATTTTTTGTATTTGTTTTATTATTCTTATTTTAAATCAAACCCATCATTTAGTGCAGTGACTAGTTAGCAGGTGAGTAGTACAAATGCAATGGTCACATTTATTTATGTAGTTTGATCAATCACTTTATTGTAGTGGACACTTTTGATCAAACTCATTTTAATACCAGGAGTAAATGGGGCCATAATGTTTAGATGTTTCACATACATTTTCTCTGATTACTGACTCTTTACGAGTCTGTTGTAAAGGCATTTGGAAGTTTTGTTCATCATTTAGCATTTGTTGCATGACATAAGTGGGATAATCCATTGAGACATTTACAAAAACCTGCCTCTCATCCCATAATGCTTTTCTGCTTCATATGGGAGATTGAAAGTGTCCTTGCTGGCTTTGGCAGGATGTGTTGTGATGCATTGGCTGTGTTTGGATAAGACTTTAAATGAGGGGAAACTGAATGAGCTCTACACCCATTGTCCAGCGTTCAGCAGCAGACCAATGAACATACGGGGTCAAGGAGAGGGCATGCAACCGTGCTGGTGTGTTCACTGAATGCAAGCTAAGTACTGTAAACTCAATGATGGTTGGTCTTCAGAAGGAAGAACAGCAATGTGGAGACTGAGAGTAGACGGAAATATTTACCCCAGTCTAAAAATGCAGGACTGAGATTTACTGTTTGACATCAGCATCGTTGATTTTAACACAACACCGTGGTGTTTTGGATAAAGGTGCGTCCTGCATGCATTGTGCTAGTAATTGCTTTTGGTCAAGGTTAACAGGCATATAGTCACCTACACAAGAAGTCTATTAGACTATTTAAATCACTTGCCCTCAGGGCTTGACATTAACACCCTCCAGCTCTTTCATTGGATTTCAGCAGTGGCGTGTAATGCAGTCACTCCTAGTAGCTACTTTGGCAGATTGAATTTTTCAATTGTGGTCTTTTAAACAGGCATCTGAAATAACAAACTAAGTACAATGTAGTGTTGTCAAAAATATAGATTTTTTCAATACATATCGATACGGAAATAGGCCTGTCTAAAACGCTTCCAATACTCATTTTTATTTTGCAGGATGTTTTCCTTCACTTAGAGCTATGTTACATATACATGAAAGGTAAAAATCCACAATAGGGGTACTTTAAAAGCACGGCATAATAATTTTATTTATTTTTTTTTAACATTGTATTAACATTTTATTAACATTTTTAGGTGGACCACATGGAAAAATATAATGATTTAAGGTAACAGTGTGTTGTGACCCCTTTAAGTTACTTTTAATGCCTTTTTAGTTTTAGGAGGTAATACCAGAGTTGGCCTGGTCTGGAAAAAGAGATTTCCATTGTAGGCTGTAATTGTATGTAAACATCAGTTTGGAGTGTCCATGTCACAGACGCCCTTACAGAGTGTGCTCGTGTGTGACACAGCGTTGCCCAAACAGGATCAATACAAACAAGGTTAAGATGAAAAAAAAATGTCGCTTCCCCATTGCTGTTCAAAACTACTGCACACAGAGCAGACCTCTATTCCAAGCCACAACAACTTCAAAAAACAACCAAAAGTCATTAATGATATGGGGCTCACTCGAAAATTCCATAATAAAATGAAGGAATGGTCCTATTAAAAATGCCACGTATGACGCTGTACTTTTTTCCGAGAGATAAAAAATAAGAAAGAGAAGGAAACAAGGCAATGCTTTGTGGTTGAGCCGTAAGTGTAGTACTTGAACATGAGCTGTGGCTAGGGACAGGCTGTGGGCATGAGAACGTACACCAGGATTCAAGAAAAGAGGTGGAAAAGGAAATTAAAAAGGTCCACCACAGAGTCAGTGAGCAGCTGCTGAGTGGAGACTCGTGCTCGTCCAGTCATTCAGTATGATCGCATGGAATGCAGCATGGCTCTGCTTTTGGTCCTGTGTAGTTTAGGAGCACTAAAGACAGGTGCCTACAACGGTTCTCATTTTCATAGCATTCTCATTTTCCACTTGATAGTTTCCTCTAAATCTCATCAGCAATTTATTCCGGCACGCTCTGCAGCAGCTGACCACTAAGGAGCGAATGTACAGTGACGTGACATAACTGCCAGATTCAAATTGTGAACACGATCAAACGCGATGTTGGCTAAACATCGTGATGTCTGTCGATGATATCGTCTATCGGCCCAACCCTAGCCTACATGATATTGATCACATACCATGTAGTTTGTTTTTGGGTCAGATATGAATGTCTCACTGCTCACTTTTGTCAACATGACCTTCACAACGTGATGGTGTCAGAGGTGTTGTGAAGAATGAGGTGACAGTTCACATACAATTTTATTTATAGTTGTGAAAAGTGGACATTGCATGCATATTCTAAATGGATCTAGACTAAATGACTTTTCTAACACTGTACATGTTTGCTTTGGCATTGCAAATCTGTTTGGTGGCATACTGTCTAAAAGAATAGTGCATTTAGAAACTGTGCACCTTCACTATACTTGCTGCATTTTGATCAATATTTTCTTCAATTATAATGCTATGGTTTATTGATTTGTCCCCTTATCCAATCCTCTCCACATTAGTTTTTATAGAGTGTGACTGAGGAAGGTTTCAGGACAATAAAACACATGTGGAACTCTGAAAATCGTTTTGTTTGGAGCCATGTGGAATTTTTTCATGTTTTCAGGGCATTAAAATTATAATATTGATGGGATAATGTCCTAAAATAGAAGCTGTTATTTGATTTTAATAGCGCGGCCCATGGTCTAAAACATGATTTATGCTTTAAATGCTCTAATTTTTATGGTTCAAGGAATTAGTTGCTGCCAACAAAAACCTTGACATTTGAACAGTTAGAGTTTTCCCCTCATTCTTTCAAAAGAACAACCAGAGGACTAAAAATAAGTCACATTTTTATATCTTTTTTTTTTCCAGCTTGTTTGATTTCCTGTCCACTCCAGCCTCCATTAGTTTCCCTGTCAAACCTGATGAGAGCCTACTGTGTTCTTTTAAAGCAACGGTCTGGAATGACCTTGACTGCAACCCCCCTCTTCCCCCTCCACCCTTTTTTAAATTATTTTTGCACAGTACCTAATTAATAAGAGGCTGGTTCAATTGAACATTTCTTTTGTAAACCAATTAAGAAAATAGATTAGTATTGAAAAATAACATTCAGTCATCAGTAGGGGTGTCGAAATTAATCGTTTCTACGGTGCATCTACGGTGCATGGGCTTTGTGAATGGGATGGTGTGCTGACTTATACTATGGAGTGAGCTACCTGGGGATGTTTTCTTTTCTTCCGTCTCTGTGGGCTTGTTTCCATTTTGGAAGGAAATGCGTTTCTGGTTTTCTGAATTTGTTCTCAGCAAGGAAATTTTTGCCTATAGAACATCAAAAATGGAGCAGGACAAAATTAAAGTGCATCTTGGTAGGGTAGTAATTCATGTTTTATGTAAGCAGTACAAACCTCAAAGTGTCAGAAAAGCACTAGAGGCTAAATTAGACATTAGTTTATAAATTACAATAATGCATTGAGGTCAAGCTCAAAGTGAATTTTAATGTGATGCAGTTTAATTTGACAAGTGCCCTTGAATAGCATGCACAGGTAGGCAATGTTTCAAAGCCATACATGGATATTTAAAGTCAAGGTTCACCGAAAAATTAAAACAATGTCATAATTTAGTAATTTTTACATTGTTCTAAACCAGTCTGATTTTATTTTTGTTTTTAATGGTATACAAAACAACCTGTTTTGAAGAGTGAAGTTTAAGAATGTAGTGGGTTGTTAAATTTTCTGTTTGGTTGTCATGTGATTGAATGAGGACTTGTGCTGTCAAGAATAAAAAAGGATACAAAAGCACTATAAAAGCATCATAAAACATCTTCAGAAATTGTATGATACCTTTGTGTGAGGATACCTGGACTACTTTTCTGATGGTTTTGCATTTGTTTCTGAAGCTTTAATGCTCCAGTACCTATTTATTGTCCTTGCATGGAAAAGAATGACCAACTACATTCTGCAAAGCATCTAATTTGTGTTCCATGCAAGAAAGAAAGTCATTTGGGTTATAAACAACAACTGTGTTTAAAACAACATTGTTAATGTAAGTTGAACTCTAAGGGCACACACACACACACACACACACACACACACAAACAATGCAATGCAATACATTCTGTCAGGACTGAATGCTGACAACATGGCTGCTAAAATACAGTCCCACATTTGTGCCATGTTAATCTGCTGAGAATATAGATACCCTATTTGGTATGCTGAAATGGCTGGTTTCAAAAGATCCAGATTGCCCAGTGTGACGGTGGTCCCTGAGGCAGGTTACTGAAGTGTTCAGTGCCTGGAGCTGAGCCGCATGGCAACATCTGGTTCTCTGAACCTTATGAATGGGCATTAGACAGACCTAAACCAGGGTTTATCAGGTGTTTGTACTAGGAGGAGATATAATGAAAGCAGTTTCTGTACAAGTTCAAGTTGATAATACTTCTTCTACTACTGAAAGTTAAAGGCATTCTTTTTGCAGTGATGTGGGACTCAGTGATGTGTGTGTGTTTTCAGATGCTTCGAATTAAGGGTAAATGTCAGCTTTTATTTGAATAGATTTGCTGAATAAAAGAACGAAAGGCAATAAACAAACACCATGAGAGGATTGAATGATGAAAGTGTTTTGGGCACCTTGAGTGCATCTGAAGTGGTTTGTATTTAGCAAAATTCCATTTCTGCTTTATCCATATATGGCCTTGGTGCTCAAACAGATTGGTTCAGTCATATTATGAAGAATCAACACTTGCTTGATATTTTCTGATGAAAAGAGCTTGATGAATGCTTCACCACACAACCGTCTACATTTATACGTCAATAACACCTGTTGAGTGATCATAAATAAGCAGTGTTGTGGGTAACGCATTACAAGTAACTTGAGTTATATGTAATCAGATTACTTATTTTCAAGGGACGATTAACACATTGCTTTTAAATTCACAACAAATATCTGAATGACTTTTTCAAATGAGTATTGCAAGTTACTTTGTTTTCCCATTTATTTAATGACAACTCTCCTGTCCCCATATTGAGGGGCGTTGTGCGCGCTGTGCAAACATGATCGTTTTTGTAGTTTTGGACTAATGAGAACAAGCATTTACTCATCTCACTTGCACAAAAACAGATTCAGTATTCCTCAAAATGAATAAAAACTGAAATGCAAACAGAATATTACTCAAACCTGAAATAATTAATTGTTAAATAATACAAATATACATTGTTTGATTTCACTTTATTAACCAATGTTTATACTGCTGACATTCGATGACCCAATTCAACCATGCTAATGAGCGAAAATGACTTTAGATAAACATCACACTTGTTTAATTTTTGTTTTTCTGCAATCCAGAATGGCAGCTCAGCTGAAAGGTTTGTTGGAGCTGCGCCCTCTACTGTACAGACATGAATTTGCATTCTTTCAGCCTGAGGCGTATTCATTTCACTTTTGGTGTGAAAGGGGCTTTACATTACAATATTACTTTATTTAATTAAAAAACGAAGCAAGCCCAACCCAGGTGAGAAAAAGTAACACAAAAGTAATGTAACATTATTCCCACAAAAAGTAACTAAGTAATGCAAGTTACCTTTAGTTACTTTTTTTAGGGAGTAACACAATATTGTAGCGCATTACTTTTAAAAGTAACTTTCCATAATCTTGATCATAAACGTGGTCCAACTAGTCATGGTTAGGTAATTAAGATAAAGATTGAATGTGTTGTTCCCAACGTTAGAATGTGTTTGAAGGTTATTTTTAACAAGGTTCTTTAATGACTATTGTTTTGTGTGTGTCAGTATCACGGAAGAATGGCATGGCCTTCCCGTCTTACTGTCTTGAGGGCATACATTATTTTTGGCAATCAATATAAAAACATCTAAAGTTGAAGTTGTTTTGACTAGTGAGAAAATGGAGTGGAGGAAATATGTTTTTTTTTGTTGTTGTAAATGCCAGAATATCTGTGATATTTGCACTCAACCTTTTAGCCACTTTTGTCTGCAGCATGTATTGAAACTGAGGGAAGCACTTCCCGTTGTGGGGGATGATTATGTTATCGGAATTAAGTTTGCCAATTCTGTGCATCCTCATGTTAAAGGTATAGCGGAGGATCTTTCCGAATTTTAGAGAAGACCCGCCCTCTCCAATTTTTTCAAAAATGCACATGCGCAACACTCTATTTGCTCCCGAGAGGGAACGCCTATTAGCATCGCTAATCATAGCTTACATTAACTTTTACTAGCAGTGATTTTAAATGGATTTCTCCAAATAGCATGATAAACTTTACCTGTCTAGTAGAATCTTCACGACTGCGGCATCAGTGGGAAGCCCAACCTGTGCTTTTAGCTCACGCCAGCATGTGAAATATTCCCCCAAAATCACTCTGTTCTTGTTTCTATATTCTGCGGCCTTTCTCTTCTTATCATACACTTCGTATTCATTTTTTCTCTTTTGACCCTCAGCCATTTTCAAAGGAATGGCTGAAACCGTAACTCATCACACATAATACACCTGAAAGTGCGCATGCGCAGAAAGCGAAAACTACATAGGGACGAGCACGCACGACGGCCTTATGTAAACATATCACCAGAATTATTGACGCTTTGGTGGACCAATAGTTTAGACTACCCACCCAGAATAAGAAAATCCTCCGCTATACCTTTAAGTCTCAGAATTCAACTTTTTGAAAAGAAACACAGACTGCCCCTGAGGCATCATATTCATGTAAAAAAAAAGTCACCTTTGGCTGCATGCGTTTAAAATTACCTTTGAAAAACTATTTGGATTAGTGCTTTTGCATTAAGTCAAACTATTTTAACTTTATGTATACGTGTGTGTGTGTGTGTGTGTGTGTGTGTGTGTGTGTGTGTATGTGTATTTGCATACATACACGCATACACGCATGTACGTACGTAATTACCGAATTACCGAAGCACAACTGTTTTCAACATTGATGATATACGATTTTTTTTTCTTGAGCAGCATATTAAATGATTTCTGAAGTATCATGTGACAAATGACTGGAGTAATGATGCTGAAAATGTAGCTTGGCCATCACAGGAATAAATTACATTTAAAATATGAAAAAAGTTATTTTAAATGATTTCACATTATACAGTTTATGCGTGTGTATATTTGTGTATTTCCAATAGTAGGGCCCCCTGTGTTTCATTTGATTATAAACTCATCACTCCATTTCTCTACCTCCAGAAGCCCTGCTTTTATTTACGACAATGATAAATGGAGACAAATGAGGCTCTCGTTTTAGATTCTTTTATTAGATTCATGCAGGTGCTGCTTAGATTGAGGAGCAAATAACCTGCAAACTAGGTCAGGGATAGTCTAGTCTAGTGCCTACTGCCTAGTATTACTAAATTGCATGGCCTGCTGTAAACTTTTAGATAATTTATGATCAGCAAGCACTTTTGTAAGAAGGTTTGTGTTTTTGGACATGAATTATGATGCTTTTACCTGGTGGCGAAGGGATAAAATGGCTGTATCAGCTTTGTAATGGAAGGATATGACGAGTTGTCACAGCATGGATAGCAGACCAGGTTTGACTGCATCTTATTGGATTGTGTGTTTATTTTAAAGATTACTTGCCATGTAGCAGTTACTTTTCATCCAAAGCAATGTATTATCCTGATTGCAGGGAACCGTCCTCGTGTTGATTGTCATGGCGGTAATAGAACCTGCAACCTTTCTGTTAGCAGCACAAATTATTAACTATAAAGCTGCCATTGTGTTTTCTTTGACCTGATGTGTTTGCTTTCACTGGTCAGCTTGTATGTCCAGCCCCCAAACATATCATGTTCAGAAACTGAGTTTAACCTACTGACTTCTTTATGTATTCTCTTCATAAAGGACTCCTTTCAGCAAATCTCTCAGTCTGCTCTTATGTTTTCATAACAATTTTCAGTTGATGCCATGTCGTATAGCAAGAAAGCTTTCTACACGATCAGGATTGTGATTTTTTTTTTTCTCGTGCGAATGAACACAGAGGCAGTGTGCTCTTTTTGATGTGAACATCGGGACTGCATGAATGGTTTGCTTAGTATACGTCCCAAATTCACCTTGGAATGTTTTCTGCCCACCTTGGAATTTAGATTTTCTGGTTGCTCTTTAATACTATCATTGGCAATATGATTGTGCCGTTTTGAAAAAGTTTTTGAAAAGTCATTGAAAGTTGACCACTTTCAAAACCTGTTTTTTTACTGTCACTTTTGATCAGTTTAATGATTTAACTTTTAAAGAAACATAATCATTTCTTAAAAAAAAAAAAAAAAATCTGGCCCCAAACCTTTGAACGTTAGTGTATATACTGTATACTTAATAATAAATTTGCATCACCATAAAATTTCCCCCAGATATTCTCAATCTTTTATTAAGAAATTATTACTTTAATTTGGAGTACTTATGTAAATTTTTCTAACTTCTGCTCATTGATCTTTAGTAGAGATCCTTCTGGTACGATTTATGAGTTTTATTGCCTTTTCTGCTTGTTTCCAATAACAGATATCAGCACTTGCTGTTTTATTTGGAATATCCCATTAGGAAATAGAAACAAGAAAGACTTTGGCATTTAGAGAGTAAAAACATGATTAATAATAAACTTACATCCTCTCAGAAAGTATCTACAGTAGGGCTGCACGATTAATCGCAATAAAACCGCACGCGATTTGGCAAAGGCTGCGATATTTTATGCCCAGCAGAGACGATAAATATCCCCCACCGCAGAAGTACAATAACTCGCATCCTTCCAGGAAATCCCTATCCTGTAGCTGAATAAACAGAAGATTGAAATGCTTTGATTGATTAAACATGACTTATAAATACACGACTGCCTTATTCTGTGTAAGAAGCCACATCATATCACAAATTATGCTCATCTGTCGTTATGAAGTGAGTTTGGAGTAAATGCATGCTATTAAATGTTGTTGTCTGTTGGACAAGAGGTTCATAAATGCTTCTCATGTTTGGAAAGATGTTTGACACATGTTGCTTTTTCAAATGCACGTTATGAGTGACTCACATTGCTTTCAGATGGAGCAGCATTTACAGAGCCGTATATCAATGACGAGCTGCGCGTAAAAGATAATCGCAGCCTTTGCGATTTCAAAATCGCGATAAGCCATCTCGATTTAAGTGCGATTACATGTAAATTGCGATTTATCTTGCAGCCCTAATCCACAGTGTTTTTGGCCAATGCCAAAATATGTTTTTTATGAATTCTCCAGCGCAGATACAATCTATAAAACATTTTCTCTTGGGGTAATAACTTTCCAGGAGAAATTACACTTGCTCTTATTGGTATCAACCTTGCAATTTAAATTAGCAAACGTTCAAACAAAGTCTGTTTGTTATAGGCATGAAATAGTCAGCAAACCTCACTCTGTGCAAACTTTCACTCAAAGGAGTCTCTAATCTGGAGTAGAGTTACAAAACTGAATCCAAGCTGAATCCAAAACTGTATCCAAACCGTCTCCATACCGGCATGATGACTCTGACCTTCAACCAGAGGGAACTGGATAAAAATTCGGAATGTTCTGATCCAATCTGACCTCTGACCTGTAATGCTGTCTGAATCATAATCATACACTGTTCGTTCGTTGGCCAGATGTGACCTGGCCCCCCGACTGAGCCTAGTTTCTCCCAAGGTTTTTTTCTCCATTCTGTCACCAGTTTTGGTTCCTTGCCAGTGTCGCCTTTTTTCGCAGTGGTTGCCTTTGTCTTTTGGCTTGCTGGGGACATTTAATATTCAACAATATTATTGATCCTTCTGCATTGACACCATTATATGAGAACTGAACTGAGCTGGACGATGACATCACGGTTCTCTCCAGAGCGGCGCTATATATATAAATGAACTAAATTAATAACTTTTTTACAACAAAAATGAACCATCACTGAACTTGCGTAAGCTGGACTATGACACTATTTTCTTCTAGAAACAAACTTTGTTGCATTATTTTCCGGTTATCACTGTAAATCTGCTATGAAACAATCCGTATTGTAAAAAGCGCTATAAATAAAGGTGACTTGACTTATATCAATCTTGTTTTCCATGTCTGGAGCTGCAGGGCCCATTTCTCCTAATGTCAGTTCTAAATTGGGAGAGCATACAGGATAGTGTGCCTTTATAAAGGTGAGTCAGAGAGGTTTGATCATGAGGTATAATAGCATGTGTATTATAGTTAGTGCTCTTGTATTGATCAGCAACAAACCTTTGGTCTAATCATTTAGATAAGTGCGTATCTTCTGTGTTCCGTGCATGTTGGTTAATTTGTAAGTTATGTGAGCTGTGTCCCTGATCCCTTTACATTCTTCACCGCATGTCCTATCTCCAGCGAGGAAGTCAGTTTATTGACATGAAATCCCCCAGAGCATATGTCAGATGAGGCTTGATTTAGCCAGGGTGTGGAAGTACAACTGGCCAATTCCCTGGTGGTTCCTATGATTCAAACACTGGCCTCTCAGTGACCTCTCTGCATGGATTTATCCTTAAGAGCAGGAACGCTACTCGTGATGACTCAGGATGGATGGAGCCTTTGACCATAAGCATATTTGTCCGTGGGTCTGCTATTTGACTGTGGGTGTCAGGGATGAGTGAGATTCTTAGGACTTTATTCACTAGGGATGATATGATCATATTGATGACCAACAACTCAGATTTGAAGGCCAAAGACGAATAAAGTGCATTTGCATACACTCAAAGCTCAATGAGTCTAAGAAAACAAAAAGGTTAAAAGTCTGGTTGGATTTTAGCTCAATAACGTTCCTTTATCCGATGCATGTTGGCTTGTACTCATTTAAGGTACCAGATTTTGCAGAGCAGACAGTGTTCGTAGTTTCCTTGTAGTGAGTGCCATCTAGTGATGAAAAGTGGCAGTATTTCTCCACAATCTTAAATACAGTCCCACAAAGAAGCGTTTAGCTTTATGTGTGGGTATTTCAGTTGTGGAACCAAAGAAAATAATTGTATTGTTATTTTTTTTTACATATGAATAAATTGCATGTTTTGTATATTTATTTCAGCTCATCCTGATATCATCATCTGTTCTCAGATCATGATGCAATTTAAAGAAAAGTGTTCTATTACTTTTATACTTATAGTTTTTGCCTGATGAAGCAGAAAATGGCCATAGTAATAATAATCCCATAGACTTTTTTTGAAGGAGGGATAAGCTATAACTAGGGGCCTTAGTCTTGTGCCAGAATTCACCCACCAAGAAAATCTTAACAACTACATACATAGTAATGCTGTGTTGTATGAGCAATACACACGCATTGTGGTGGTGAGTTTTGCAAGGGTATTAATATAATGCACAAACTTTTTTTTTTTTTTTTTTTTTTTTTTTTTTTAGAATAAAAAAGTATAAATATCTATTGTTTTATGATGAAAATATTCTCCATTCTGCTCTAAAATCCAAAAACATTTATAGAAAGTGGTCTTTGGAAAAAAGATTCCAAGGTACTCTTCACATTTTTTTTTTTTTAGTTCTTTCTCTGTTGTCTCTATGGCTTTATCGTGAGTTAAGAACCCAACATGTTATTTTATGTAACTGGAAATGCTTTAATTTGCCTTAAATCAAGTCTTTAGGTATGTGTGATGTTTCTAGTAAAGATATCATAAAGCAGACCCTCTGAAGCTTGTGCAAAAGTCAATACTGCTCAAATTGAAATCTGTCGGCAGCTCTGCTGTAGCGCTGGAAGAAGCAGTCAAGGTAATTGGAAGCTTCAGAGACAGCAGCACATTTGATATTGTGCACAGGCGTGGAACTCCCAAGGGCCATTTATTCATATCGTATCATATAGGCACAGGATGGACATCCCTGACTCAAAATCAATGTGATTGTTCGATTACACTGAAGACAAATTATCGTTCTTATTAGTTGCTTCTGAGTGCTTCTGATTCCAGACACTAGAGGGCAGCATAAAGTTTGGTTTTAATAGATGTGCTTCTCTATAATCTATAGCAAGCACATAATAAACCACGGCAAGTCGCTAATAAATAGGCTTGGACACTATACCTCCCATCTAACATCTGTTTAACAAGCTGTTTCCACTTTGCCAAGGTCCTTCTTCATTATACTTAAAGCAGGATGAGACAGAGTAAGCAGTCGAATTAGACTAAATCAGTGCTGGGAAAAGGCAGATTCATTCATTAAACAGACACACACAAAAAAAAAAATTGGATGAGACCCTTCCCTGGACTTTGCCACTGGCCTCAGCATTGGTCCCCATGTGATAGTAAGATTGAATATGTGCGACTGTGGCTTGCGAGTGTAGCTCCCATAGCCAGCAATATATGCGCATCTGAGTAAGAGTAACAGAATCCCAATGTGATGCGCCGGGATGCTTCAACGGAGTAAATATAGCCACAGCAGGCAGGGCGAGAGGCCCTCATTGCCCCTGACTATCCTTCCCTAAGAGTGAGAGAGGAAATCGCCACTCTTACAGTATTAATCGCCTTTGAGGCAGGACGTATCGCGTTACGGAGCATCCGTGCGATTTCGAGCCTGATTTCCCATATCATTAATAAATGCATTGGATCAGTGTGTTCATCTCTGCTTTTTAGGGCGGTCCACACATCACCTTTGCAAATCCGGATGCGGCTCTGCCTTTGTGCTTTTTTATGACTTTGCATTGGTTAATTTAATTCCTGCTGCTTTTAAATTGGTCTGGAATTAAGGCCACCCAGAGTCTCCAGGCTGCGTTACCTCAACCAGCAGGTCAAGGCTCGTGACTGACTGCCTACAGGCTGGAAGGATTGATTGGTGAGCTGCAGGTCATAGCTATGTTGATGATGCCACCATAAGTCTATTATTATCAACGTTGGCCAGATCACCATTCCTTTTATGGGCTCATTAAATGTGTTGAGTCGTTATGGTCGTACATCAAGGTGACTCAAGGGAAGGGTCATATTTTTTCATGTGCGAAGGTTCATAGTCAAATATCTGCTGATGCATGGCAGTACTTTTTTTATTTATTTTTTGATGTCTTTCTTTGTAAGTATGTTTGTTGAAGAGTTACAACACGCATGGATCAGTTTATCAAACTCTGTTGACATCCTCTGTAATTCAAAAAGACATTAAAATATATTTATTAGCCCATTAAGTTGCACTTGGTGAAGTTGTTCTTGTTCTCTTTGGTTGTCAGACAATCTTATAGCTCCAAATAACCCTTTTGATTTAATGATGGGAAAGTCCCATCATTTTTTTTGTATGCTGGGAAGAAATAAACACAGTGAACGTATCTGTAACTTTTAGATTGTAGTATATACTTAAAAAAAAAATCTTACAGCCCCATGCCCTTTGAATGTTAGTGTATTCAAAGGTTTGTGGTCACTAAGATTGCTAAGTTTTTGAAAGAAGTCTGTTATGGTCACCAAGGCGGCTTTTATTTGATCAAAAATACAGTTAAAAACGGTGTAATATTGTGAAATAGTATTATAATTTAAGGGGTTAGTTCACCCAAAAATGAAAAATCTGTCATTAATTACTCACCCGCATGTTGTTCCAAACCCGTAAGACCTTCGTTCATCTTTGGAACACAAATGAAGATATTTTTGCTGAAATTCGAGAGCTTTTTCCATTGTAATATATATATATATATATATATATATATATATATATATTAGTAATGATGCTGAATTTTTCCATTGTAATAATATATTTTTTACAATGGAAAAATTCAGCATCATTACTCCAATGCTTGAGAAACATTTCTTATTATTAATGTTGTTGTTTTTTTTTCGTGAAAACTATGAATAGAAAGTTCAAAAGAACAGCATTTATTTGAAATAGTAAATCTTTTTGTAACTTCGTCAATTACTGTCACTTTTGATCATTTGAATGCATACCTGCTGAGTAAAAATATGAATGAACTTTCAACTTAGTGTACATATGTATTATTTATTTATTTAATTGAATTTCACTTTAAGCTGTGATTTACTTTCTTCAAGTCTTTTGGAACCAGAATCTCTCTTTTACTGTGGATCAGTTGGATAAGGTCAGTTGCATGCATGACTCTTTCCCACGTGGAGGTTTTTCCTGTGTGTGCCTAATTCTGTGGTAGCGTTTCTTACAGCACAGGGTCTCGGTATGTTCACAGGGAGCCGGCGAATTTGCCTTATCATTTGCTTCCCAGCATGAAGGTAACTGCATAACTGAGATAGAGTTGCATGTAATGCCAGTCTTTGAAATGATGAAAGACACCCATAAAGTTGGAATCTTGTTGCCACAGAAATCCGTCACGCATATTGGACGGGGGCTTGATTAATACCCTTGTGAAAATTCTTCTCAACATAACTGGGGTTCATTTCTGCAAACTGAGCATGCCATTTTAAACCGAATCAAGAATTACTCTAAGCACTTGGGATGTTTAGCGCCTTCCTTGGTTTCCTATGGTCAGTGATACTCTGCCTGATTATGATCTCCTACCATTTGAAGCTTTAAAGTCCTCAACAGCTAGTTGTGTTCTCCATCCAGAATAGTCATAAGCAGTATGCTCTTCTATCCAGAAGATCTGTCAGGACTCAATAAAGGTGGCCCATGGCCATTATAAGGCCGTTTTGGACAAACTGCTTTGGAATTTTGTCCTGGTCCCCAGAGGGAAACCTAAACATGTCTATATATGGCTCTGTATATATGGTAAGGCTTTGTTGAATTATCAGCAATGACTTGTGATGTTCTTGAGGGCATTATTTTAAATGGGGAACATTACAAACAAATCTGTTTTATATATGTAGCAATGTTCAGGGAAGAAGGAGGCGGGAACCGGCGAACAATCAAAATATAATTTATTTAAAATAAAACAAACAAACGAAAATACCGCCAGCAGCCCCTCGCGGACGACTGCTGGCTACCGAAAATAAATATAACTAAAGTAAAATACAAAAACAAAACACAACTAAAATACAGGCCTGTTCCTCTCTCGATCATCAACGTCGTCGCTCCTCCTTTATGCTTCCTCCCCTCCGTGAGAGATGCGAGACCGGTGTGCCTCACATGTGTTGCTCATTAGCAATCGCACCACCGGCCTCGCGCCGTTCTCTCACGTCCCTCGGCCGTCCTGTTCGCCACATACCCCCATCGCCCCTCACAGGCCGGGGGGTACCCACGAGCCTGTGCCTACTCCCCCCCCGGCGGCGGCGATCCCTGGGGAGTATGGACAGACAAACCGAGGGAAACGGAGACGGAAGCATGAGGAGCGACAGATCGAGAGAGGGGAGAGAGGAAAAAAAAATTGGTCCGGTTCCCACAACGCGCTGCCATCTAGTCCCCCACCAGCTGTGCGCTCTCCTCCGCGGTGCCTGGCGGTGACGCTGGGTAGCCCTCGGTGGACGGCTCGACGCTCCTCCGCCGCCCGGTGGACGGCGACGGCTCCTCGGGTGCCTTGGGCAGACGGCAGGAGTCCCCCGCTCCCTGCTCCTCCCCTTCACTGGTGGACGGCAGCAGGCTTCGGCCCACGGCGAGCGGCGGCGACTCCTCCTCTCCCTCCCGGATGGCAGCCGCCCCTCCAATACCCAGGCGGCCGGCAGCGAGCTCGACCGTCCCACCGGCAACTCACTCCAGCGCACCGCCTCGAGCGTCCGTGGCCGCGAGTCCCCCGCTCCCTGCTCCTCCCCTCGCTCGGCGGATGGCAGCAGGCTCCGGCCCACGGCGAGCGGCGGCGACTCGCGCACCATGCTCGATGGCACCGCGGATTCCCCACATCGGCGAGGACTCTCTGACAGCGCGTTCCTCCCTCTTCCCGGGTTTCGGCACCAGTGTAGCAATGTTCAGGGAAGAAGGAGGCGGGAACCGGCGAACAATCAAAATATAATTTATTTAAAATAAAACAAACAAACGAAAATACCGCCAGCAGCCCCTCGCGGACGACTGCTGGCTACCGAAAATAAATATAACTAAAGTAAAATACAAAAACAAAACACAACTAAAATACAGGCCTGTTCCTCTCTCGATCATCAACGTCGTCGCTCCTCCTTTATGCTTCCTCTCCTCCGTGAGAGATGCGAGACCGGTGTGCCTCACATGTGTTGCTCATTAGCAATCGCACCACCGGCCTCGCGCCGTTCTCTCACGTCCCTCGGCCGTCCTGTTCGCCACAATATACTTTTCAGCAAAAGTGTACAGGAATTTGTAACTGTAATAAGTGACCAATGGATATGAATGTTTTATTTAGTTGTAATGAACTTCTCAGTTTGTTCATGAATGTGTGTCCGGTAATGAGCTTGACAACAAGAGCATTTATTGTCCACTTATTGACCAACAGTGGAGTGAATGAATGAATGAATTATGAATGAATAATGACCTATATAATTAAACTAAAACGCAACCATTAGAAAATCACTCTTACCAAGGATTATAGGAGCTTACCAAGGAGCTCACAAATTCATCTGTGTCGAAGCACAACCAAAACAATGTTCTTCCACAAAATACATGTAGTTTTGTTTTTTAACCATTTGAGTACCAAAAGTAAAATTTTATCCTTAACTACTTAAATAGTGAGAAGTCCCACTTTCATTGCACTCCATTAAAAAGCAATGAAAGGCAATAATTAAATCACTACCTGTTCTGGTTTTAAAGTCTCTTGATTTTTAAAGTTGAGGATCTTGGGAATCCTTGGAAAGAGAGATAAGTGAACTTAACAGCGGTCTACATCCTCTAGCATGATTGTGCCTTTGAGCGAAGGAGCATTTAAAACTAGGTTTCTTAAGGTGACCTGTCCATGCAATGTGTAAGTCACTTTAGATATCCGCAAAGTGACTGCTAACCAGCAGAACATATTTTATAAAACACTGGGCCTTGTGTTTCCAAACTAAGAGATAGAAGTGCAATCTCTCCTCGACTAAGAACACAAAGAAGTTTTATAAATTAGATTGAGGAAAAATTTGAGTATCCAGCATACAGTTCAAGTATCACTCAGTTTCACTTAGCCCATATGTAACTAAAGTGTTTGTGCTGAGGACTGTCTTTTAAAAGAAAAGTTCGGCAAAATTTTTTACAATTACAATACTAACATTTATGGTATAATCATATAATCTTAATTTCTTCATTTTGAAACAATACATCAAGATCTTATTTAGGCTGAATACAACAGGCAGTCTTAACTTCTCTTTTGTTGACAACATCTGGTTTATAATCTCTTCTCCTTGCGTTTAGAAAGATGTTTGGTTGTGTACCCAAATGCACATTATAAGTGACACAAACTCAGAGCAGATGCAGAGATAAGTTTGTGTGAGCTGCATGTGAACCAGGCCACTGTACACATGTAAACACACAGTGCTGTGCTTCACAATAAAACAAGCAACACATATTTTTATTTAATTGAATGGCAGCCTTTGTGATTTTAATAATCGCATGAAGCCACATCACTAGTTTGGTTTTATTTCAATTAATTTTGCAGCCCTACATGTGGTTTGACCGTTTATAAGTGTCCACCTTAGCAGTATGTTTAAGTTTTTGAGCTGTTGACCTCGAATGACCTTCTTTCTCTCTCTCTGCTGATAATTCAGCTCTTCTCTGTTCTTTTAGCATCTCCATCCATAAGAGTCTAGACGGGTATTCACTTTCTCTCTGTGAATGCCAGGCCAAAGGTTTCTGCTGTTTATCGTCGTCTCACTCTCAGACAACAGCCCTATGTTCCTTTAGAGACTCCCTGGGGGGCCAGTCTACTTGACCGTACATTTCTCTTCTAATCTTTATGCTCAGCAGGGGATGTGAGGGTACGTCAGAAGCTTTCTGTGTGCATGTGTAATGATTATGGTCACGCAACACGTCGTCCCAGTTGTCCAGCTCTGGTGTTGCTGTTATCTGCCACTTACATTCTCAAAGATGATTATTCATTATCTAGATTTCATCTTGAGTTCAAGCGTCCATTGAAGAGGTTGGGAGTTTTGTATATTTTATGATTATTCAGACATGCCATGCGTATTCAATTTGTCTTTCCGCTTTCTGTAAGGTGCCGTCTCGCTCCTGGCCTCTTTTGATTAGAACTCTTAGTGATCTCTGATCTGAAAAGCCCATTATTGGGGATTTTCTTCGGATGGCAATATACTGCAAATCCAGCAGAGAAACGTTTCAGCAAGATTGACGGCCGTCTCTATGCATTTTGCTCATTTTGTTCACTCGCTCTCCTTCCGTTAATGGCGTCCCAATCTGTCAGAGTGCTTGCAGGACTTATGGGTAATGCAGACAAGAGTCGATGATGAAAGCATAGTCAAGATTAAGTGTGAATCCTGCAGTTGCAAGATGGGAAAAACATTGAGCCTGGATTCTTTTTTTTTTTTTTACCTGCTGTGTTGGATCGGGGATCCTCTGAACGTTTTGCTTCTGCTGCCAGACGTAGTTTTTCTTGTTTTCATGGTTACTAGGACATTTAAAGCACAAGCAGCGACCAGGTGTGTGAATGAGCATCTGTAAGCGTGTGACTGCTGACAGGATGTGAAGTTAGAGCAGAGTTACTGCTAAATATTATGGCATGTTGCTTAGGAAAGGCCAGTCACACCTAACTCTGAAGTTGTGGTGAGAGTTAAAATAGGCACAATGATGCACATCATTAATAGAGAGAGAGAGAGAGTTAAAATAGGCACAATGATGCACATCATTAATAGAGAGAGAGAGAGAGAGAGAGAGAGAGAGAGAGAGAGAGAGAGAGAGAGATGCCATATGTTGAGAAACCTCGCCATGGCCCGGTCTACATTTACAGGCTGCCATAAAGCCATTTGAGGGATAGAGGGAACAGGAAGTTCACCGGACTGTATCTGGTATCTGTGAGTGTACTAAATAAAAGGACAGGAAAATGGATACGTTTTAGTGTGGAACCCAGTATGTAGCTTTGCACAAGCTGTAAGATGTAAATGAGCAGGTTGTATCAATCTCACAGTTCATCAAGTCAGGCATAAGCACATCTCCTCATCCAACAGAAAGCAACAATCCCTTGATTTCTTGCAGGGCTCGAGACTTTAAAAATGACAAGGGAACAATTGGCTTCTTAAATGAAGCAATTAGGAGGCAAATTACTTATTTAGTTGCCAAATTACAAAATTTCTCGATAGATGGATGTTCAGAAGTGCTACAGTTCATCGTGTTCAGTGTGTTTACTGTTGAACAACAGTTGTTGCTGTATAGTTTACTCAAAATCTATCAAAACTTTCTAGGGCTGGGTTGAAAATAGCAATTTCCCAACTTTATTCCCAACCGATATTTATACTTAAATCCCAAAATCAATCTTTTTGTCTGTGCTGTTTTTGTGCATAATGTCAGTATGTTTTGTTCAAAATGTTGATGTAAATTTGTATTTTGTATTATTTCAATAATTATAACAGTTTGCTCCTTTGTTACTGTTAAATCACATATTTGTTTCTTTCTTCAATTTATCGGCATAGCCAAAAGTTTGTTTGTGTATAACGTTTGATCAGTTAATTTTTTTTTTGTTTCTTTGGCTTTTTCTATATATTTTGGATTTTCACTGTAAGTACCATTTGCACATCATTGGGGAAACCTTTATTTTTGCACTTTTTGGAATAAACACTCTGAACTTTCATCATCACATCCCTTCATTTTTACGTCTCCATCTGCCGCTACATTTCGAGCAGTGGTGCTGATGCTGTTCAAAACATCTTTGGGAAACTTTTGTTGCAGTTGACGCACCACTGTCTCTGTTACAGACGTCAATAAAACACTTGTGATCATGTTACACAACGCTGCATTTACCTCAGGAAAGACATTCAATACCCATGACCCGTTAGTTTGCTAGGAAAATTAATAAATGAGCATTTTGCTAAATATATTAAATATATTTGTATGTTATTTGTTGTATTTATATGATTTATTTTAACTATGTTTGACTGTAACTCAGTTTTTAATTTGAGTGTTGATTATTTAAATAAATTTAAATTAAGTGTAATATATTTTTTTGTTAATATTAACTATTAATATTATATAATGTATGAAGTGAGAAGGTTTACATTACAGCATAAGGCTATTTACAGCATTAGTTTGCTGTGCTTACACCATTATTTGAGGGATTTTATCCTTAAGAAAAATGGAATATACCTAAAATATTTCCAAATGAATTGATATCAAATTGAATCAAATCATTAAATGTTTATACTGTCACGAATGTTGATAGTTGTGCCACATTTGTATCCATTTCTGTCGCAGTGTGAAGCCCCTTGTTTCTCTGTTATCTAAGCTTGTTCTGTCACTGGATCCATTATGCTTCCTTTGTTTACAGCGCTGGAGGGTTGTTTTATGACACTTTCATGCATCTACCTGGGCTCTGTGCATTAATGGCTGTGCCTGTGCCTGTTTAGCCTCTCTGCAGCAATTCAGCCCACTGCCCAAACGTCACATGATGCTTAGCCGCTTGGGAGACGTTAACAAACTCCAGCAGAGCTCTGTTCTGGGGGGTGCGCCTTTAATTCATCCTGGAAAAGTTTTCCCTTGAGAACAGGTGGCTGTGTCAGCCATATGAAGCTTAAGGTGCCAGAGGTCATTACTAGCTGCTTTATTGTCCTCAGCAGTCTGTGAAGGGACTTGGCGTGTGCTGCAGAATCAAGGTTATGGCCAGGGGTCAGATGACATGGGCTGGAGCTCTGTAACTCCACAGGGATACTAATGAACTGTCCGAGGCAGTGAAATGCCTTCGGGCCTGAGAGAGTGCATTACATGTCCATCTAATGGTTGTAAGTGCTCAGGTTTATATCTTCCACCTTTGCGTATTTATACGAATTAGGGATGAACATGAGGAATGCGACAGCAATGATTAATCAGAAACAATGCAAATTTGCAATAAAATAATTTAATTGCTAATTCTGTAATTTAGTTACAGTGGCGGTACCTTGCGGTGTGATTGAAGCTGGGACAGAAACCAAATCTTATATTGTTTATAATTAATTGATTAAGGTATACTAAAAGGTTGATGTCTAACTTTAAAAAATCAATGGGAGGGGGGAGGGGGGTGTAGTGAGTGACGTCCCGGGTGAATAAAGACCGGATGTAAGGGTTAGGTTTATGATATTGAAATCACAATCTCTCTGACCACGTACCATTGCTCTTTTCAACATTCCTTCCAGCTCCACCCACAACTGTACCACTCCACGCATGTTGGTCTCGCCCCTTAACCTCGCATTCCCATGATGTGTTTTCTGAAATGTATTTGGAGGTCGATCATTCTCTCATCTCTGACTCCTTTACTTCATATCTTGATGTCGATGAGCATACACAAGCTTTTAATAATAAATGCTCCAACATCTTAGACTCCATTGCACCTCGAGAGCTTATCTATCCACAAAAAAACCAGATTACATCACCCCAATCCTACGTTCTCTTTATTGGTTACCAGTACGATAGAATTGATTTATAAATCTCTCAATAACCAAGCCCCCAAATACCTTTCTGACTTAATTGTCACTCTTAACCCATCCAGATCACTTAGATCAAGAGATCCACATATCTTGTCTGTCCCACAATCTCGCTTACAATGCAGGGGTGATCTAGTTTTTTCAGTGGTCAGCCCTAAACTGTGGAACAACCTTTCACTACGTCAAAACAGCTTCCACATTAGCTGAATTTAAAGCCATGCTAAAAACACATTTTCTCTTCTGCTTTTATCTACCGGAACTTTTATGTTTCTTGCTTTGTTTTGTTTTTTTCCTCTTACTTTCCTGTACGGCACTTTGGCCAACCAAGGTTGATTTTTAAATGTGCTTTATAAATAAAATTTGATTTGTTCTGATTTAATCATAATGTCCTAAGGCAGGTCATTTCACTCAACGGCCATCTTTGAAACACCTCTCTGGCATTCAAGTGCAGCTCCTATCTCTTTGGATGGGGAAACATCAAATTCTCCAAAAATGGTTGCCAAGTTTACGATTAAATTTCATATTTGAAATGAAATCTGACAAACTCTGTTCAAATTTGTTTCTAAATGCTCAAATCCTTAGTCCTTAGCACGCATCTCAGAACACTGACTGTTTCTATTGGAACCGGCGCTTCTAACGGCAGCTGCAGTGACATGACTTTACCAATCAGCGATCAGCTCTTTAGAAGGCGGGACTTATTCCGCCATATTGCGCGTTGCACTTTCTGTCATTTTTATTAATACAAGTGCACTGTCTTTCTATATATAAAGTATTTGCAGTTATTAAAGTTGCACAATAAGTTTGCTCAATGCAGTTATTAAAGAAACCCTCACGATGGAGATGTAAATATAAAATATTACAGATGGAACTTGCAGTCAAAATTACCCACGTTCATCCCTCTTCTGAAAATATTTTATATATTTTTTTTATTCATCTGCTCTATTCTGATCTTTCAAAGTTGCTTTCAGAATTCTCCATTCACACTTTGACTTCTCAATATCACCTGCCTTATAGGAACCAGTAAGTTGAAGCTGAAAACCACTTCTTGTCCATTTATTGTTTTCTCCTTTTTTTCTATTCCTCTCCTCCTCTCCTTCCTGCCTTGCTTGCCCTTCTCCTTATTTATCCCTCGTTGCATTCGTGTTGCGCATTTCTGTGGCACTCAACCCTTTAGCGCACAGCTATCAAGCTACCAGGCAGGGATGTTTGAATCACGCGTAACGAGCAGCCAAAGAGTTGCTATTTATAGCGCCTGTCCTACGGCCTTGGAGCAGCATGTCAGAGTAACGTAAACCTATTTTTTTCCTGCTTTTTTTGTACATCCCTGCACACATTCCTGTGGCATTTTAAATAACCATGAGTATCGACGTGTGTTAGGATCTGTTGGCAGACCGCCGTGAAGACAACGCTTCAAATGTTTTCTTAGGGTGATTTCACCACTGGTGGGATAAATTAAATTCTCTCAGCAAACACATCACAATAATCTGTTGCATACACTGACTTGGCTTTCATTCAAACACCTTTTGCTCATCCTCTTTAATCCTTTCCACAAAAAGTCTATTAGTTTAAATAGCACTGGGACGTTTTTTTTTTTTTATCCCATAATGTGCAAAGGCTTACATCCCAGTGGAAATGGACTAAGGTCAGTGTGCTTTATCTGAAGAATAGCTCATTAAATAACCGAATCTCGCTGAACATATTTCCCTTAAGTTCACGGAGGAACTCTGGGAGGCTTGTGCGATGATGTCATGCTGCCTTCAGGATGATGGGACGGATCAGGGCTCTTGCAAGGCGATGACAGCTCATCCTGTAGTTATGCCACACTTGCTGCTCTCTCTGCAGTGCCACGGTAAGCGTCTGAGCGGGATCAGAGGGTCTTTTTGGGGGATGGGGTGGGATTCACAGCTGCTGTACACCACTCAGAATTCCACTCAGAATTTCACCGTCTCCTCAACCATTCACATTTGTTCAAATTTGGCCAGAGCTGGGAATCTGAGCTACGTTGCCGTTTACGGTGCCAGCATTTGCATGGGGATCAAGAAGGAAATTCCTTGTGAAAGGGGACGGATGGGATGGCTGTGGACTGGTGTGCGCCTTTATGCAATTTCAGAGTAGAATGCTAAAGCGCCATACTTGATTTATGTAATTATATTAAACATTATGGTATGATATAAAACTTTATATTTGTAGTCATTGGTTGTAAACAGTGTTATAAACACCCGGTCCGCCCTATCCGCAAAGTACGCAAGTTGCGTATAGGCCCCTAAACCACCATGGGGCCTATTTGCTCTCAAAAATGCCCTTACGAAGTTAACCATGGTTTTACTACAAAAAACATGGTTATTGTAGTTAAACCATGGTAATCGGTATCCACAGATTAACCATGGTTTTTCTACACTAACCATAGTTTAACCATTGTAGTAAAACTGTGGTTATACAAATGGCAATCAATCCACATTGTTACTACAATTTTACTATAATAAAACCATGGATATTTTTGTGATTTAATGTCTAGTGATTTGCGATTTAATAGAATTTTTGTTTTGTTTTCTTATTTTGGCTTCTAACGATTATGAATACACAATGCCACATTCCGTTCCTTTACCTTTAAGTGGTCGTCCTTCTTATGTACCATCAAAATCATGTAACGTGACTGTCACAACAGTCTCCTGTCGGACGTCGAGATGCTTAACAAAAAAAAAAAAAAGAGATGAAAGCGCATTGAGCTGCGAACGAGACGCTGTTCCCCAGGCGGCTTTCTGTGTGTGATCTGAGGTCTTTGGGTGTGCGTTTAAAACGACAAATACACACAAAAATATGTCAAAATGTCTCTCTTGGCCAGTTTTCACTTAAACATTGTCAGTTTGGGAAAGTAATTGAGAGAATCATTCACTGCTCTTCACTGAATAACTTTAGTAACTTAAGTTTAATACGAATCAATGTATATTTAATTCATACGGTGAAGACTATGCAGTGTTTTGTTTGCACATTTGAGTACTTAATTCAATTTCTGTATAGTAGGCTTATTATTATTAGTAGGCTACATTTACTTAATTTGTATTTTTTTTTCGATTGTATTCGTCCTATTGTTTGTAGTTAAAAAATTGTATTGTATTCCTGACTATTTCAACTCACTGTTGTTGGTTGACAGTGAAACTACTCTGAAAGAACAGATTAAGGGGTTGGGAGTAATTTTTGGGTTTTTTATGAACGCACTAACAGGGCCCCTCTCATAAAGTTGGGCACCCAGATGATTAGGACCAAGACTGGTTATAAATGTAACAAAAATATGTTTGATACACTACAATTTAAAAGTTTGAGGTCAGTAAGATTTTTTTTTGAAATAAAGTAATACTTTTATTTATCAAGGATGCATTAAATAGATCAAAAGGGACATTAAAGACATAATGTAATTTTTAATTAGATTTTTTTTTTACTTTCCATAAAGGAATAAATTGCATTTTAAAATATGTTTGAAAACATTGTAATAATATTTCATAAAATTGAAAATACACACTGATTGCCTTACCAGAAGCACAAATAAGTTGCTAACCTCATGGTTGGTCTGTCTGAAAAGATTTTTTAAAAATCCATGTCTCTATGGAGAAAATAATCGGATTTTGACTTTGGGAATTTGACTGTTGCACTCTATTAGCCATGTGCTGTTATTTTATTGGCTGAGATCCTAATACTATATGGTGAAAAATTCATGCTGTTTGTTATTTCCGGGGACAGATGCTAAGCTGAAAGCTTACTTTGCCAAGGACTAAATGTAAATTGTTGGACAGTACTGGCATCCTGATGAAAATGATCATAAGATCAGCATTAATCACTTAGTTTTATAACCCATCGTTTTTAAAACGAAACATGGTTATGCATATGCCGTGCCATTGTGTTAATACACACATTCTCACTCTCCACATCTCTGCCTGAAACAACATGAGCCCATGTCAAAGGTGACGGGCTGCTTTGTGTCTTAATTATAAAGCAGAAGGTGAAGACAAGGACCACCTGCCCTCTTACACCCACCCAACGCTGCTGGGTTAGTTTTAATAAAGATTCTGATTCTGACCTTCTGATAAGCCTACGTTGCCATGGGTATGTTGGGTGCAGTTTGAGGATACGATCTTGTCAACGACAATAAAGAGCTAATCATAGATAATCACCTTGCTGCAGGCAGCGCCTATATCTCACCTTTCCCGAACTATTGAGTTTGCTCCATCTGCTTCAATCACCATCTGCTGCTCAGGTGCACATGAGCCACATTTTATTTTGACTGTTTGCTAAAAAACAACACTTTTAAAAAGGAGATGTATGAGTAATTGACAAAAGAGATGGGACTGTATTCGTGTAAACAGAAGGTTTGTTTTGTCTGAGTTTCTTGAAGTGCTTTATGGTGAAGTTCAAAAGCGTACTTTTTTCAAAATGTAGCATTGAAAGAAATGCAAAGCATTGTGAGATAGAAAAATCAATGAGACTTTTTGTGAAATGATTTTTTTTTCAGGGCTCATTCAGCCGTATAAGTCTTTTCCTCTCCTCTTTTGTTCACTCTCTTGTTTTATTTCTTCACTCTGTCCTCCGTTATGAAAACTGGATGAGCTTGCGGCCACAAATCGTTAATTGCCTCTCATACATAAAGCCTCATTCCCAGTTTAATGTGGCACTGTATCCTCCTCACGCATCCTGCCCGCATTGCTAGACAACCCTCTGGTGCTTTTTCTCTTTGCAAAATCTTAACGGGCAAAGCCCTCGTTACATCCCTGCAGCTACGGTGATGTCACTCATAGCGCTCTCCGAGTTTATTCTCCTTTTCCCTTCTCCACAGCAGTTGGCAAACTTGAGTCCTCACTCCCCAGTCCCGCCATAAACAGCACATGAGCAGACATTTACATAGCCCATTAGGAGCGCCACTGAATGGCAGTACTGTTTAATGGAAAACACTATTGCAAATTAATATTTTATTGAGAGGATGCTGTTGACGTGCTGCGGCGATTCTGTGCTACTGTGGTGTGCATCACTCATGTGAGACTGGAGAGGGATTTTCTACTGACAGAAGATTAGACAAGGACCTGTCAGAGATGTTCATGTCACACCATTGGACTGTTGCTTGATCTCTTTGATCAAAACTCACTCGTTGGGCTGATACCTTTTTGACAAATTGCAGATTTCATTGTGCAGTGCAGCACAAGTCATTTTTGAACATACAGCGGCTTTATAAAGTATATGAACACTTAGATCACACTTTATAAAGTGTGACTGTCATTTTGTTATGTAAAAAAATATCAAACCAAAAAGCATTCAGGCATCCAGGGTCATTTTATTTTATATAAGTATAAGTTAATGCAGCAAAGATTAATGCAGGTGGACTTCATTTGGATTTATATATATATATATATATATATATATATATATATATATATATATATATATATATATATATATATATATATCATTTCTAATCTTCAAAAGTAACTTCTTTTGTGAAATGTTTTGCAAACATTAACTCTTTCCCCACCATTGACGTAAATTCCCATCATTTTTGAGACAACGCTTCCCCACCATTTTACGAAATTTTTCGGCTTTCCGTATTTACACTGTTGTACGGTAGGGTGCGTTATGACATATCTTCTGAAAGAGTATTGAATCTCCAGATCAAAATACATGTGAAGAAGAAGCAGAAACTATAGCGATAGCATATGTAAGCATGTGCATATGTAAAATAATGCTATCATCAACATTAAACAGTATATAAAACCTGCATAATGTTTAGGGCTGTTGGAACGAATTCCGAAATTTACCGAAAAAAATCAATACTATTCGAATGGTGAAGTTACTATTTACTATTTGCTGTTACTATTTAGTTACTTTTTTTATATATGCAATCTTTCCTTTCTCGCAGCCTTGGCTTACACGCATGTGAAAATGAAATGCTTTTGTTTCGTCTGATGAACAATAAAGTTTTTGAATCGTAACACAATTGTGCTCATTATCCACGCTGTAACATCATACCAATACTGTCAAAAAAGGTAAATGTTTAACGACGTAAAAAGCGCCCCCCAAAGTGCCCGTGAAGCGAAAAACAAGCATCGAGCTCGTTGGAACCGTATAGTCGAACTGAAAAGAACGATATAAGTTTCAGTAATTTTGGTGGTGTTTTCGCTGAGATATTAGCTGAAAACCATCGGAAGCACTTCAACCATATTCAGCACGAATAAAATGTTAATTGTAAGTTAGATAGTAGACATAACGTGAAACAAAAACCACATGCTATAGTGGCATTGGCGATCCATAAGCCTGTGTAATGTCGTAAATATTAAAGGGGCTATATGGAACTTTTTCCTCAAAATAAACGTAGCAATAGCCTTTTTATTTTACCATTTATGATTCAAACATCTCCTGTTGAGCATACTGGCACCTTGTCCGCTCACAGTGGGTGCAACTATAAGCCTGTATCCTATTTTTCCTATTTTCTGTCGGGTCGGATTTTCCCGCGCTGTCTGCGGATGTGACGTCAAGCGCGTTCATGTTAAACGTTTCAGATCACTCTGCCACCACCACTAGTCAGCAAGTAGCCTACACTCGCAAGCAGTGCAATGGATTTTGATATTTTGTGACTGTTCTTACCTCTGTAAACATAATGTTGGCGTCCTTGCAGCACATGACTTGTGAAGTGTGCACGTACGAGCGCTGCGAAAGCGAGCAGAAAGGAAGAGCAGTTCTGTTTTTTGGCCACAGGTGTCAGTCGCAAGTTTAAATTTCAGAAAAACGCATATAGCCTCTTTAATAATAGAATGCATTTGACCATTTAATATTCGAATATTATTCTAATAGTATTATAGAGGAAGATTGACAGCCCTAATAATGTTACCAAATGAAATAAGTCCGGTTAGGACTGTGCAACCTTGGGGGGTGCTGATGAACTCGATCGACTCCATATACGTTTTGATCATCGTTCTGAATCCGATCCAGACGTAGTCTTTGACATAAACACGTGTTTGTATAAAACGTACCATCATTCAAGTGTTGATAAAAACAAACAAAAAATATGTATTAAGCTTGAATACAACATTTTCTTTTTTATTTAAGGTCATGTTCAGATATTCATACAACAAAATATTCTGGGGGCCATGAAAAGTTTGTGTAAAATTCTGGTGATGGGTGGCAACTAAGAAAAAATAAAACGCTGGCTAGGAAAGAGTTAAGATTGGCCGAAGTTCTTTACTTCTTAACTTAGCTGCTGTACATGATCAACATAATTGTAAAGACATGGAAGAGAGGGAGTACAGTAGTTCTTATTTTGAATCACCCAACGTGACCAAATGGCTGGATCTAAGCGTGTCTTCCATCGCTCAGCACTTCAGAATGTCTGGCACGTGTCCAATGCTACAGTAGCCGGCCTGCATTAAACCTATCTCCTTCACTGCATAGATCGCAAAAAAAACATCGAAAATGTAGTCTAAAGTAGAGTTTACACCAACAAAGCTACTGGATTTTGTATTTTTTATGTCAGTCGGTCACTGTGACAGAGTTTACCAGTTTTATGCCAATGAGCAGAGATGTTTAATTAAAGATGTTTTACTTACCAATAGCCCTCTCCAAGTATTTTAGACCTCTTTGAATATATCTACTACTTTTACTGGATGGAAGTTTGGTTTTTACGAACTAACCTGATTTTCTTCTTCTTTCTAGACTGTTCATTTTAAAAACTCTTGCCTCTTTTTCTTTGTTACAACTTTCAGACCCAGGATCTTTAAGTTACAATCAAATTCCCTATCAAACATTCATCGAGCATGTCATCATTCTCTGGGGCCCTGTCCTTCATTCTCTTCCTGCATAAAGAACAAGAATGAGAAAGTCAGAGCATCCTGACTGGAGAGAACGACTGCAGCTGTTTTGGATTTAGGTGTAGTGTCCTTCCCTAGTGAGCAGGATTACTAGAAGAAACTACCTCAGAAACCCTTCTACGAGTTAGATAGTGGCATGGCACTGATGGATGAGAGCATGCACACATGAGCGCATCAGCTTGTTGACTGCTTGTGTGTGTCCATGCTGCAAATGGACAGACTGATGCCGACAGCTGTTGAAACTGCGTTTAGTGCCAGAAAAGTGTACAGCATGTTCACGATCGGTTGTTTGCATGCGTGCAGACTTGACCCCCGCAAGTCCCATCAAGAGCGGCATTGTTTGCATGGATTCCCTTTCTCAAGGAGCTTTCACAGATGATCAATGAGTCTCAGTCATTCACATCAATAGAGCGCGGTGCATATCACTTACAGATGTGCTAAGCCGGCCCTATTCCGGCTCATGTCCGCACTCCACTGCAGTTTCCACCTGTATCGGATTTGTTTGAAGCAGATGTACACTCTCTTTAGAGGTGTCCTGGAGCGCCCTTCTGTACTCATGTACCTTGACGCACAGCCTCTGTGACAAGGACAACTGCTGTAGTCCTCTAAGCCCCTCAACTACCGCTAAGACCCAGCATCCACTGCATTTCCTCTGCAGCACTGCCTCAGATAGGCTCACAAATCAAAGCCCATACCTTTTAATTCTCTTTCTCTTTTTTTGTGTAAAATAATAGATCTCAGTTCATTGTGAAAAAGTCACATCGGTCGCTGTTTCATATTTACCCTTGAGGCTGTAATCTTGCAGCGCTGAAGCTCATCTCAGTGATAAGTGGTTTGAGTTAACAGAGAATCGGGTCTTTCTACCCCCACACAGCTCTTCTGTTAGATGTAATGAGCATGTGCTGTGATTTCTTTTTTTTTTCTTTTTTTAAGATGTCCAGTTGTCTTTGAACCGGTTGGAGACAGAAGTCCACTTCCGGAGTGTCGCAGACGGTTAGAATAACATCGGAACTGAGTAATGATGTCTCAGGGTGCACTCCTGTTTATTGTCCTTGGATCAGTGTTGGATTGAGTCGGGTTTACATAGCAACTCTGAGTATTACGTAGTATGGTACAACAAGGTAATTTCATTAAGGCTAATTGCATCTTTATGTATTATATTTACTTAATTTTGCTTTGATGTTTCAACCATTATTTTTATTTTTTTATAAGTAACTTGAAAACCAGTTTTACTGATCGCATGTTGTTCTCTTGGATCTAATTGAGGAAATTTCACTCAACCAAAGCGCACAAGGACTTTTTTTTCTAATGAACCCTTTTACTGGTTTTCATTTTAACTTAGGAAATTATGTTTTCTTGTTTTTTAACAATAAACAAAAATAAATAACACCAATAACTAAAAGTAACAAAACCAAAGACATTACAATCTTTCTGTATTCCAAAGAAAAAAGGAAGAAGCAAAAGATAGTAATATAATGGCATTTTAGGCTTTTCTGTTTCAAGAAACACGCCATCAAGTGTGGTAGAGTTTTGCCTATCGTAATTTATGATCAAAACCTTTTCTAATCTTGACAAAACACATGTTGTCAGAAAGGTCTGAGTCTCAAGGTTCCATATTTTGTGACAGAAGTGATATTTGGACAGAAGTGTATTACTTTTTATACGGCAGAATGCATACAATTAAATTCAATGGAATGTATGGCACCAAGAGTTTATTTTTGGTGTTACGCGTAAACAAAATCTCATGGGAACTTCAATTTTTGTGACATCAACTTCAAATTTGGAACACAACTTGGTTATATATATGGCTTTGATTTTATAGTTGAAAATATTTTGTAAAATATATATTTTATATAAAAGAAAAAATATTAAGTGCAGTATATTTGATTTATTTTAAATGTAAACTTCCATAACTTTTTCATACTTTCATTTTTTTGAAGTGCTTTCACTTTAAAACAATACCACTTAGGTCTATATTCCAAAGCATTCTTGAATACAACCATTTAAGTTTGAATAGTCCATTTTAATGTCCATTCTCAAAAAGTTAGTTAACTTTTATGTGCCAAATCAACCGTTTGGTAGAGCATGTTTTTAAAAAATTATTAAAAACATACTTAAGCTTTTTCATGGCACCAAGTAACATAATTTTGTAAAGTTAGGGCTCTTACAGTGTAATATGTGAAAAAAATGCTTACCTTGCAAAATTTAACCAAAAACAGTTCACATGGCAGGAGTAATTTTTTTTTGTTTCTGAAATCCATGTTAGAGGAAGTGTTGTGACAAGTGGTGTTGAATGATACTGTGACATCTAGTTTTTTTTTTTTTTGGCATAATATACCTCAACCAGATCGACTCAAAATGTGCTCTACCAAATAGTCAAGAGGACGTTAGAAACAGTCCTTTCTTTCTCTATGCAATTGAAAAGAGGCTGGTGGTTACACTTTTGCTACCTCGTTCACGTCAGATACTCCTCAGAAGATGAATACTACTATGACTTTAAAATAAAGGGATTCACAGCTTTATAACAAGATACAATGTCCAACGAGATTCAGTGTGGGAGGATGGAGCTTTGGATGTGGAAATGAAAGACTAATTTCGAGGAATCTTCTTGGCACCCTGTTGTTATATGGATTGGTGATGTCGATCTAGTGCATGGAGAGTCAGAATGATGTGGAAACATTTGGATCGTCTTTAGCAGTCCCACGGCTGCATTTGTGGCTCTCATAGATGGATTCATTGTAAGTGAGGGAGGGAAAGCCGACATACCATTTCTCATCTGAGGGAAAGCCGACATACCATTTCTCATCTAGGAGGGAAATGGAAGCGGAGGTGGCGCTGTTGTAATTCATGCTCCAATAGGAGAGGGGTGGCCCAAGCTGTGCGTGCATGCATGTGTGAGATTGGAGCTTTAAATCTGCCTCATCTTAGCTGCGTTATAGAGAACTATCATTCACTCAACACTGCCACAGCTGCTTTATTGCACTCACTGTATCACATAGCCTGCAAATTAATATCCGACTGAACGTTTGTGAGAGTATGATTGTTTGCTTCTGAATTTTAGATATACTTGCCTTTCTCAAAAAATAAAACCACAATTGTATTTCAATTTTGTCTATTAAAAATATACATTTTTAAATTAAAATATATGTATAATTAATATATATATATATATATATATATATATATATATATATATATATATATATATATATATATATAGGTCCTTCTCAAAAAATTTGCATATTGTAATAAAGTTCATTATTTTCCATAATGTAATGATAAAAATTAAACTTTCATATATTTTAGATTCATTGCACACCAACTGAAATATTTCAGGTCTTTTATTGTTTTAATACTGATGATTTTGGCATGCAGCTCATGAAAACCCAAAATTCCTGTCTCAATAAATTAACATATCATGAAAAGGTTCTCTAAACGAGCTATTAACCTAATCACCTGAATCAACTAATTAACTCTAAACACCTGCAAAAGATTCCTGAGGCTTTTAAAAACTCCCAGCCTGTTTCATAACTCAAAACCGTAATCATGGGTAAGACTGCCGACCTGACTGCTGTCCACAAGGCCATCATTGACACCCTTAAGCAAGAGGGTAAGACACAGAAAGAAATTTCTGAACAAATAGGCTGTTCCCAGAGTGCTGTATCAAGGCACCTCAGTGGGAAGTCTGTGGGAAGGAAAAAGTGTGGCAAAAAACGCTGCACAATGAGAAGAGGTGACCGGACCCTGAGGAAGATTGTGGAGAAGGACCGATTCCAGACCTTGGGGGACCTGCGGAAGCAGTGGACTGAGTCTGGAGTAGAAACATCCAGAGCCACCGTGCACAGGCGTGTGCAGGAAATGGGCTACAGGTGCCGCATTCCCCAGGTCAAGCCACTTTTGAACCAGAAACAGCGGCAGAAGTGCCTGACCTGGGCTACAGAGAAGCAGCACTGGACTGTTGCTCAGTGGTTGCATGTCATTCGGAAATCAAGGTGCCAGAGTCCTGGAGGAAGACTGGGGAGAAGGAAATGCCAAAATGCCTGAAGTCCAGTGTCAAGTACCCACAGTCAGTGATGGTCTGGGGTGCCATGTCAGCTGCTGGTGTTGGTCCACTGTGTTTTATCAAGGGTAGGGTCAATGCAGCTAGCTATCAGGAGATTTTGGAGCACTTCATGCTTCCATCTGCTGAAAAGCTTTATGAAGATGATTTCATTTTTCAGCACGACCTGGCACCTGCTCACAGTGCCAAAACCACTGGTAAATGGTTTACTGACCATGGTATTACTGTGCTCAATTGGCCTGCCAACTCTCCTGACCTGAACCCCATAGAGAATCTGTGGGATATTGTGAAGAGAAAGTTGAGAGACGCAAGACCCAACACTCTGGATGAGCTTAAGGCCGCTATCGAAGCATCCTGGTCCTCCATAACACCTCAGCAGTGCCACAGGCTGATTGCCTCCATGCCAGGCCGCATTGAAGCAGTCATTTTCTGCAAAAGGTTTCCCGACCAAGTATTGAGTGCATAACGGAACATAATTATTTGAAGGTTGACATTTTTTGTATTAAAAACACTCGGATGAAATATGCTAATTTTTTGAGACAGGAATTTGGGGTTTTCATGAGCTATATGCCGAAATCATCAGTATTAAAACAATAACAGACCTGAAATATTTCAGTTGGTGTCCAATGAATCTAAAATATATGAAAGTTTAATTTTATCATTACATTATGGAAAATAATAAACTTTATCACAATATGCTAATTTTTTGATAAGGACCTGTATATATATTAGCATAATTAGCATATTGTGATAAATATTTAATATTTAATATTTTTACACCTTTAATATTTAATTGATAATGCATTGTCAGGACTATTTGCTCTAGAATGTGTATAAGTTGGACCTACAACCTGCACCTTGGCATTTCTTTTACCATGATTTTAGTTGGAGCTCAATTTATGATATCATTATGTTCAGATTTTGTTCATGTTTTGCCTATTTTTTTTGGCTCCAGTGAGAACTTTATCAATATTTTAATGTCATCTCCACATTTTTAGTTTATGGCACGCCTTAAGAGTTTCCTCTAAATTAGAAACATCCATTCAGATTCAAGAGATATAGCAGACCGGCCCCAAAGCGTCATAAATCACATTATTCTCTGATTAGCGTTGAAATCTATAAAACGATGTCTTCCCATACTACCACATAATGCTGACATGATTTATAGAGATTCTCCAATGTATCTTAAATCATCTCTTGCTACTTCGCTGAGCTCTATGAATATCCTCACCCTTTATAGATAGTCCTGCATATCTCGATTGGGCCTCATTACGAGGCTCATGCTCTGATATTTGACGACATGGCCGCTTCACTCATAGTGCTGCTGTTAGCGGTGCGCTTTGTAAAAATAGTTAATGTGATCTGACAGGACCCCTCGCTCTCTCTGGAGCTCCTTAAATTCAAAACAAGTTTGCATGTGTGTAAAGGTGCTCTAGTTGTTCTCTTAACTGCCTGAAGGCTGACACATCAAGGTTAGTGTAGTCTAACAGGCCAGCTAAAATTAGTATGAGGCCAGATAACCTGCAGCAGCGGATCAAAGGGGTGTTGAACCGGCCGGCGTCAGCATGGCTAAGGATACACTCATGTGTTTGTGTGTGCATGCTAAGCTCTTGGGCCATATGGAATGAATACGATAATTGTAGAAATAGCCGACCCTATATTGACTCAACAAGACCCATGATGGTATCTGGCACCAAGACATTAGCAACAGATCCTTCAAGTCCTGTAAGTTGGAAGGTGGAGCTGCTGTGGATCGAACTTGTTGGTGTAGCACATCCCACAAATGCTCTATGGGATTGAGATCTGGGAAATTTGGAGGCTAGGGCTACACCTTGGACTCGTCACCATGTTCCTTAAACCATTCCTGAACAATGTGTGCAGGTGTATTATCCTGCTGAAATGACACTTCCACAAGGGAACACCATTGTCAGGGGTGTACCTGGTCTGCAAAAATGTTTAGGTATAGGTGGCACTTGTCAAATTTATCTCCACATGAATGGACGGACCTAGGGTTTCCCAGCAGCAGAGGGTCTTCTAAGTATGTTAACATTGCAGGGGTCAGTGCACAGAATCAGATCCTATATTCTGACAGCTGTTACATTTTATTCCTGCCTGTTTACTGAGCATTCACTGAACCAACTGAGGTCACATTAACATCTTAACAAGACAGGCGTTTTGACCAAGAAGTGCATTTGCCCTTTGGTTCACGCATGTACAGTAGCTGCATTAATGTGAGCGGTTCTCACAGAGTAGGCTATGCAATACGGTTTGAAGGCAGCTGAGTGTCAAGTCAGACACCATCGGATTCTGAATTTAGTTGGTACTTGATCAAACCGTTGAATGTTTTTGTTGTAGCCTGCATGGGATTTATTATTTAATATAGTGAATTTTGCAGTATAATTGCTGCTTCGAAGGCTGTAGCTGCGGTGCTTTAAAGAGAATGAATTTGGCAATGCATCTTCTCAGAGAGGGTTTTACCATGCTGAGAATGGTGGACTCTAAAGCACAGCATGCTGAAAACCCTCTTTGAGAAGTTGCGCCTCATTTGTTCATCTCATTTAATTCACTCCTGCTACAAAATAGTAAAGCATGAAATGGATAAAAGAAATGCAGGATGTTGGACAACAAGTTGACTGTCCTGCCCGTTTCTAGTAATAATCTGATATACCTTTAATGTACATGGTGTCATTACAGTAGCATTTTGTTTTACTGTCCTGTTTCACATGTATAAACTATGTATGCTACTCAATGTAGTGATTATTAATAATAACTGGGTAATAACTAGGTACTAACCCTGAACCTACCCCCAAACCTAACCTTAACCAATGTAGTTACCTTGTATTGCCCACTACTTAGGTACACTATACACTGTAAAACACGTCAGTGTACTGTAAAATAAAGAGCAAACATTACAGTATAGAAAACATTAAAAAAAAAAGGTTCCAAAAGGGTTTTTTCACAGCAACCATTTATGATTCTCAGAAGAACCTTTCAGTGAACAGTTCTTAAAAGAATTTTTTTTTTAGTGTGTAGAACATTTTAATAATCTAATTAACCTTTTTCCTTTTGTAAAATGGAAAGGTTCCATGAATGTTAAAGGTTCTTCATGGAACCATAGATGCCAATAAAGAACCTTTATTTTTAAGAGTGTAGTTATAAGTGTAGCTTGATCTCCAAAAGTAGCAAGTCATGAATCGTCACTACTGTGCCCTTGAGCAAGGCGCTTAACCTCAGGTTGCACCAGGGGGATTGTCCCTGTAAGTTATGGAAGTATTTTGTAAGTGTTGGCTAAATGACTAATTGCAGTGCATTTCCTGAGCGTGCTTTGACCACTTAAGGATTCATTTTAAATTAGGCTTTTGTATCAGGATGTGGTCTAGTGGTGTGTGATATGCATGAGTTTGTGGTCATTTATATATACTGTATTTTAATGTGTATTCAGCTGGTGGATCAGCATATTGACGGTGGAGGTCACTTAAATATCACCATCTCTGCGTTGTGCTGCCCGTTCTGCCCTGACCACAGGCATGCGGCACAGCTCCGGCCGCAGTACAGGGAGGTCACACGTAACTCAAACCCAGAGAGGATAGAACCAAACAAGGCCTTCTAGAGGCAGTGGTATCCTTTTTAGGGTCCTTTTACACTTGAGCATTTGATTCAGACCACAGCTTGTTTAAAGGAATAGTTAACTTCAAAATACAAATTCTGTCATCATTTACTCACCCTCAAGTTGTTTCAAACCTGTTCAAAACACAAGGGAAGATATTTGAAAGAATATCAGTAACCAGACATTTGATGGATCCCATTGACTTCCATAGTAGGAAATAAAACACTATGGGGCCCATCAACTGTTTGGTTACACATATTCATCAAAATACCTTCTTTTGTGTTTAGCACAAGAAAGAAAGTCATACATGTTTGAAACAACTTGAGGGTGAGTAAATGATGACAGCATTTTCATTTTGAAGTGAACTATTCCTTTAATGTTGGCATGGAAGCTTTTTTTCTGAATATTAACTAAAAATGAAAACGTTCTTTTTTCTTTTATATAATATTTAATCTCTAGCTCTTCACTGACAGTGTTGTCTTTTTACACAATACATAGTGAATGCTTTGTTTATTTCACTATTTATTTTAATTGTCAGGCTTTTTTAACAGACGCAATTTTTTATTTTATTGATGGATTTTCATGGTTTAATATTGGTATGGTAAAATGCTAAAATCTCATCATTTTTGACATTTCACAGTAAAAGGTATGGTAAAAGTTTCCAAATTCAAGAAATATGTCAATAACACAGTCAAACTGGTGTCTTCTCCTCCATTAGTCATTCATTATTTAGCTCAGTGTTAAACAGCTACTGCTAGTACTCATGGTCAAACTCTTGTTGATATTGTTTTGGACCCAAACAGTACAACAAAAGAGACTTGCAAATGGAGGGGGTTCAGACCAAACAATCAAACCAATTGTGAAAGCAGCCTTATACACCATTTGCATTTAAATTTACCTCAAGCACTTTGTCTCATGGACAGTTGCTCTAGGGAGAACAGCAGACTCTGCTTAATTGGGTATTGATTGACTACGTTTCGGCAGGGGAGACAATGAATTACCGTCTAGAAAGATGGCGGAGAGGCCCTGGACACAAAGACAGGCGGAAATACTCATTCACTCAGCATTTATTTATACAGCTGAGTAATTAATGATGCAGGAGGGGATGCCTGATTAGGCAAAAGATTCGTAAGTTTGTGTTTATTTGTGGATGTCATGATGCAGAGACGTGCATGATTGTGGTGCAGAACGGTGATGCTGGAGCTAGAAATGGTTAAGTTTGAGTTTGTGTGGGAGAGACACAGCGCACAAAGGGAGACAAAAGCTTGTGCGTTACCCTCTGAGGATATTAATTTAGCCCTAAATTGGTTTCCTGCAATGGTTTTCATTGTCTTGGGAGTAGTGATGAAGTTTGATATGCTTGCGTGGTCATGCTCATTTAGGCACAATTTAAGCAGACTTGTTCATTTGCACCGGCAAAACAACTGAATCTATTGAAACACCTTGTAGCCGTTGTCTGTTTAAGTAATACATTCATGGTGGAAGAGCAGAATGATAATAAATGACAAAATGATTAACTGACAGCTAATTTTCATTGTCGCAAGTTTAATTAGCGCTCATTGAGTCAGACGGAGTGCAATTCTCAGATGAAGATGTATACCAGCTACACTATTTCTCAGTGCCAGTCCATTTCCATTTTAAATAATATGCAGGGGAATTCGGGCTGGAACACATGGCCAATTTCTTTTGTGCCTATATTATGTAGTGCCATCACCCAAAGGCCTTGAATTGAAAGTGAAATAAATGGCACAATATTTCGCTTTTTATTTATTTTATTTATTTTCAAACTATAGCAGACATTAATACATATAATAATTGCTGTCTTCTCTGTGTAGGTGCTTTTTTGTTGTTGTTGTTTATCTTAATAATATGTTTTAGTAGTATACAGGGTTAAGAACAAGTACATGTATGATGCCTGAAGAAATATACCCTATATCTCAATGGCAGTGCTTGGCAGTTTTTTTTTTATTTATTTTTTTTACACCATTTTTTTTTTTAAATATGTACAGAACAAAGAAAAATATAAGTGTAATCACCATTTTTTTTTTTTTTTGCAAAAATCTCAAATGGTGTACTAAAAGCATGTTCAAATGACGATATGTTGCAGTCGCAGTCCTCTCTGGCGGTAATAGTTTTGTTGAAATAGTACTGATTGTGAATTTATGTTGCATATGCATAGGACTATTCTGAGAAAACACGTTTTGTGTCCCACGGCAAACAAAATAAATATTACATGATAAATAATGGTTAAACGATTAAAGAAATACTATTTCTCTATAACAGAGAGAAATGCAATAATTTCGAATTAAGTAGATGAGTAAACTGTGTTTAATAAATGCGACTGAAAACATAATGTTACTGATATGATAATTGAATTAACCTTTATACAGTGATGTATGCTGATTCTTGTGTGCTAGACTGAAAAAAAAGTGTCATGACAGAGGCAAATTAATGTACACAAAATGAAACTACGCTTACCTGAAATTAAAATTTTAAAACTTTTTTTATTTGCTGTGATTGTGTATATGCAAATCCAGTCACTGCGTTATTTGTGATTGTCTCTAAACGTCGCTTAAATTTGTCCTAGATCATGAGATATAATGCCCTAAAAGTGTTTAAAATAACTTTTTTTTTTAAAAGGTACCTTCTTACAGCAACACTGTCTGTTAAATCATTGACTGACTGGGATTGGCAGGTGCCTTCGGCTTCAGACACAGCCGGAATGTCATAACAGAGTTTAAATCATTTGATTATGAGAAATGACCACACAGTCGCTGACACACGCAGGCTCTTTTATTAGAGTTGGCTGGCATCGTGCTGTTTATCTAGTCAATAGTGTCCATGTTTACCCAGCCTGTTCCTCAGCAACAGCCAACAATATTGCTGGATTATAAATATGGTTTATATTTTAATAACCATGTGATATTGGCTATGTTTCACATTGTCCAGGGAATTAAATACTTGACAAACTAAAGGTATTATATCATTTATTTTCATTTGGAACTTGATGGAAACAGACTAAAAGAAAACATTAGCAAATGATAAGCCTGTCGTCGTTGCAAAAACAACTTGATGAAGTTGATTCAAACCTGTATGAATTTCTTTCTTCTGCTGAACACAAAAGAAGATATTTTGAAGAATGCCAGTAACCAAACAGTTTTCCTGCTATGGAAGTCAATGGTGTCCATCAATGGTGTCATCTGTCTGGTTACCGACTTTCTTCAAAATATCTTACTTTCTACAAAATATCATACAGGTTTGAAACAACTTGTGGGTGAGTATAAATGATGACAGAATTTTCATTTTTAAGTGAACTATTCCTTTAAAGCTTCTTTACATTCGTAGTTGCACATACTATCTTCTCTGTCCTACAGTGTGACTGTGCCTTTAAGATAGCTTGCAACTTTCTACAGCAATGTCGTTTGAAAGTTGCAGAAACATTCCACCAGCGCTTTATGTGTGGTGATAGATAAAAGATTGTATTCTATGTCTCATTATTTCTTTGTCAGTTCTCCACCGTAGCTGAAATTGCTCCAATCCTCCATACTGAAAGACCACCTCCCCCTGATATTGCTAGTGTGTGAGATACAATTCGATTCTACCTCACTAAGGACTGAGTTTGCCTCGTATTGATCCATCACAGACTAACATCCATGGCCTTTCTTAGACGCTTTAGCCCATATGTATTAAAATATAGCATCTATATCGTATAGGTCCTCAAGATACACACAACAAGGAAAAAATATTGCACAGCGGGTGATAACATCTAATTTATCAGGCTGGAATACAGGGCCATTTTAAAGTTGTCAATTCGATTTATACTTTACTGTATTTTGGAGAATTGGGGGAAATCCTTTTGCGCAGAGTTAATATAGTTTTCAATCTTGTGGTTGTATTAGATTGACTGCTGATAGAATAAACCCCAATTCTGAAGTTTGTACAAAAAACAAATAACGGCTGGCAAAACAACAGGCTAGTTCCTGCTGTGGGTTCTTCTGATTGAATCCATATAACCTGCAGTGGGAGAAGTTTGTTAAAAGATACCTTTCTTACTTCACCTTTTTTTCACCTCGCTTTCGGACCACCAGTGAGATGAACCTTATCACCCTGTGTCTAAGCTCCAAGACTCATCTCACACCTTTTTGACTGCACAGTTGCACATATCCTGACAGGAAGGACTTTTTTTTTTTTTTTTGTGCTGATGATCTGTCAATCAGACCTTTCAGAGATAAGGGGATCATGATATAAAACAGCTCTTGAAAATGAAATGCAACATGGTCTCATGAGTATTTGTATGCATTTTTACATAAAGTGTGGTTCTACCACACGTACTTTTAGTTATGTTTTCATACACACTGACATTTACATTGGTGATGTATTGACAGCACTATAACATAAATTATTTACATATAAATTTACAATGATAACATTTTCGCTCTGTTTTGTGACTTCTTTTGCACTTATTTTGAAAGATTACATAATGTTAAACAAGACTACAATTTAAACCCTTAAAATGAATAGCATTTCTGTAATTGTTTAATCCTGTTATATATGATATAAAATGACAGGTCTTTGAATTCCACTGAGTAGTTTTTCCATTGTTTTCTATAAAGACATGCTCTTGGCAGACATGTTTGGCAGTTGCGCTCACATCTCGCATTTTTTGCAGCGTCTTGCGCATGAAACAGAAAAACACAACGCTCAACTTAAATAAAGCTCAACTCGAGTCTAATAACCTTGCCTTTTCCCATTCCATTTCCAGCGTCTTGTTTTTTTAAACAAAATAATGCATTCTATGTGAACAGACTAGCGATGTGTTCTACGTTGATAGAGCGCATCAAATGAGAGCTAATCCTTTAATCAGAGTAATCAGGTGCGCCATCATGTCAGCTCATTTTCTTCTCCTAAGTAGTCAATAATTGTATCCCTAACACTCTAATCACAAAAATTACATATTTAAATGTTTTTCCATGAAAAAAAGTAATCTTCATGCCCTAAAATAGCTTGAATGTAACTCTACACCCTTGCCTCATTTAGTATATTCGGTTCTATGAATATGCAAATTAGCCCCGCCTCCACTCACTCACACCAGCTCAGAGATTGTTGACAATCACACGTTGACATGATTGGTTACAAGGTAGTTTGTGACATAAGAATCACCAGCGATTTCAAACCGCATTTTTGAGACTGTCTTTGGTTCCCTGCAGTTTTAAGGAGAAAATACTCAGCAATGGTGTTGAGATGAATTTGCCCAGGGTTTGTCATTTTAAAGCATTTTAAAAACAGAACATAGACATATAAACAACATTTAAAAACTTGCTTTTCACCACAGGGGGACTTAAACGGTTATCATTGCTGTGTTGTCAACATGTCTAATGTAACATTTGATAACTTTTTATTCAAAACCACGATTTCTGTATGGAAAAATAATAAAATCATGGCAAAAGATTAAATTTGAATTAATCGTAAAACATGCCCAACCCTACTCTATTGTTATTCAAAGTGTCATTTTCCTACACATTTATGTTTATTAGGTTTTACATATTCTTTTTATATTCTCTACAAAATGGTTATGTTTGGGTTTGGCAGTCTGATTAAGGGATCTACAATTTATCTATAAAATGGTAAAAGGCCAATTATAGTTTTGTATCATATCTTTATGATACAAAAAAATTGTAAATATTTTACGTTATATACGTGTAAATACGTAATAATATTTCATTTTAAATGCTGTCAATACGTCCATATTGAACATTTCAGCATCTATCCAAATTTGCAAAAATGATGTATTACGTAACAATGAGACCAGGTTGTTTAGTCAGGTTTTGTTTTTATTTGGTTTATGCTGTATTGGAATGAAATCTGTTTTATTTGAAGGATAGTTTTCAAAAGCAAAGTTTTGATACAGAAACGTTTTTTTTAAGTCAACCTTGAAGCAAAAGAAGATGGTATTACATTATCATGTGAAGGATTTTTTTTTTTATGTACAAATATTTTCTCAAATCCAAGTTTATAAACAGCTGTGGAAGTCATTCTAGTTTTGATGCCCTGAAACTTGTTTTGGGCATGACTATCTGTTTGGCTGACCAATGGCAGATAGGAGTGTTCAGAAAACTTATTTTAAAATGATTTTTGCAATTCTATTCAGTGCTGCTGCAAAAAACTTACACACTTTAACTGTAAAAAATGGAGCCAGAAAGTAGCTTGGAATGAATGTTAAAGCCTTTTTGATGCTGTATTTTAGATTGAATGTCTAATAGAGTTGTACATGCAGATGGACAGTTGCATTAGTGGTGGCAGATGATGGGCGTTGGACGTTATTGCATTTTTAATTTGAAAGGAAATACATTAAAATGTGAGTTAGGTGGAAAGTAGTGTGTATAACTCCCTATAGAGGAATTTATTATGCAGAACACATCTAAAGAGAGTTGACACGGGTGGTAACGTTATTAAAGGAATAATTCTGACAAAAATGAGTTCCGTCATTGTTATTCCAAACCCTATTACTTTTTTTCTCTAAAGAAGGAACTAATAGAGTTTATCATTGACGTCAAAGCTGACATGACCCGGCACGTTTGAATACATGTACACTACTGTTCAAAAGTTTTGATTGAAACTTGCCTTTTTTTAAATTGAATTGGTCCTTTAATTTATTAGAAAATGGGTGTTTTTAAACGGATACTAATCATTATATGAATGGCATAGGCAATACTTTACCTTTCTTTGCTTTTTTAGGAATTTTAATGCATACACTCAAAAAAATATTTAACCCCAAAAGTTAAAAGTTATGTATTTCAATTACATGTCAATTTTCCATCCAATTTAATCACATAAATCCAACGTAAAAGTTAGCATTTTATTTAAGCTTCACCATCATGTTCAGTTGACGTGAATGAATTAAATAATTGTTATGTGAACTCAAGAACTGTGATTTAAGGTTGTGTATTAAATAAACTTTACTCATTTCAAATTAATTGTTGTTACTTGCTTTATATAACTATCTTACATTTCCCTAAATCTATTGAATAAACAGTCAAGAACATGTTCAATTTTCAAACATTTATTGTGTGCAATTGCTCCATAAGTCAAAAGAAACATCCATTCTGACAAAAGAAACAAAAACATCCAAGCAGGACATAATATAGCACATAATTTTAGCACAAATGAATGTTTTAGTTTTATGCATCCTCCCAGACAGTACTTTCTGTCTCGTTACACTTTTTAGTTTTAAACCTGTTTTAAAGTTCAAATTTCAACATCAAACATTTTTAACTTGAAACACAAATGTAATTGGTGCCCATCTTCCTAAATATTTGTTAGAACAAATAAACTTTGTTATTGGAGAATTTTTTTTTTTTTTTATAAAAATGTAAAATTGAAACACAAAAGAGAAGTAACCTTAAAGGGATAGTTCACCCCAAAATATAAATTCTGTCAGTAATTACTAACCCTCATGTTGTTCCAACCCCGTAAGACTTTCGTTCATCTTCGGAACACGAATTAAGATATTTTTGATTAAATCTGAGCGCTTGATCACTCCTCCATGAACTTTGAAGTAATTGTATCTACCAGCCCAGAAGTTATTAAAGACATCATTAAAATAGTCCGAGTGACTTAACCTTAAGTTTATCAAGCGACGAGAATACTTTTTGTGCGAAAAAAAAAAAAAACTACTTTATTTCAACTCTTCATTTCCTTCTGTGTGGGCCTCGAGTGAGTTCACGAGAGTCACGACGCTTGCGTGAGAACTGAGAAGAGGACACAGACGGGTCTCGATGTAGTGTTTAAAATGTTTCTAAAGTGTGCATTTCCTGGATGTCCGAATCGTGAGGAAACCAACGAGAAAACGTAAAAGTGCCTTACCAATGCCGCAAAATGAATGGCTTACCTTTCACACTTTCCCTTCAAATGATCGTGAGCGTCATCTACTCAGTTCTCGCGCATGCGTCTCGAGAACTCACTTAGAGGCCCACACGGAAGAACATGAATAGTTGAATAAAGTTGTTATTTTTGGGGGGTTTTGTGCACAAAAAGTATTCTCGTCGCTAAATAAACTTAAGGTTGAGCCACTAGTCACTTGGACCATTTTAACGATGTCTTTAATAACTTTTCTGGGCCGGCAGATTCAATTACCTAGGAGCCTATGAAGGAGTGAGACAGCTCTCAGATTTCATCAAAAATATATCAATTTGTGTTACGAAGATAAACGACAGTCTAACGGGATTGGAACAACATGAGGGCGAGTAATTACTAACAGAATTTACATTTTTGGGTGAACTAACCCTCTAAGGATTATATTTTCCTTTACATACAGGTTTTCAACACTTTTTACATATAACAGGGTTTCAATAACAATTTTTGTTTTGAACAAATAGCACGTTTTCACATTTCAACATTTAGGCCAGAAATAAGTGGCCTACTCACCACCTCAGCTGCCTGATCAAGCTATCCATGGAGTATGCTGCATACCTAGAGAAGATCTCCCCCAAGAAAGTCCGATCTTAGTTTTAGTGGTGGCATAAATAGCATTACACTGTTGCTGACCTCTGTGTCAGCTTTCTGAAGCTGAATTTCAGCAGAACACAGGAACTCAAAAGAGGCCAAGAACGGTTTCTGACTATAACAGTTTCTGCGCTGCTGCAAAACAAGTCATCAGATAAGTTCCTGGACTGAATCAATAGCACAAGGGCTTACATCTCTCGTGTCAAGAGTATCAGAGCTACAAATTCCAAAATGGTGCAGTAGGTACAGTCTCTTGCATGCTGGAGTAAGTTTCATCATTCCGTCGTAAAATTCCTTTCAGGGCATCACTCTCTTAAATGTTGAAACGTATTCCCAATACTCACATATCTGAAATTCAAAAAGAGAGAGAAAACAACAGACATCACACTTTTGCAAAGAAATTAAACAAGTCAAGTTTAATTTTGTTACAAAGAAAAAAATATACATACCGTAATTGAGTGATTGTGGCAAACCGGAGCCAGAAATGTTGGAATAGTGTCACATGGATGAGGACTCTGAAATAGCAAAGACATATAAAGTTAGATTTATTTATTTTTTAATATAATTTCAACTCAGCATGAAAAAAAGAAAGCATATTCCACTTAATGGAATCCTATAAACTTTTGAATGTAGATAACTTTCATATACGGTCGATTAAGTATGTTTGTGCAACGTTTTGGCATATTCAAAGGATTTTTCAAGCTAATTAAAATGTAGGCCTAACTTACGTCGTCGAGATGACAAGTTGTTATTAATAAATTACGTACATAGTTTTTAAGACATTTTTTAAGATATTTGTTTTAACGAGAAATTCTATACAATTTTACCTGTACATAACCTTTATATAGGCCTACAGCACGTTCGATTGACTGTGTTTGTGCAACGTTTTGGCATTTTACAATGTAAAATGCACGTCGAGATCACGGCGCTGTTATCAAAAATCATATGCGTAAATGAATCTGCCTAAATTCTAAGATAATGCACATAGTCAGTCGACAATAAATCTTAGAATATTAAACTGATAAGATCAGTTAACGTCAACACTCTTTATAGTTAAGTTAACGTTAACTTGAAAGGCCGAAAAAGTTCATTCGTCTGAAGTGATTCACGGCGAAAATAACATATTTATTACAAATCAGATCAATTAAATTATAAAAATAGTTGATGTTGAAGTCTTAATCATTTATAAATATAGAAAATATCTTACCTTGTCGAATATTCCACATCTGTTCACGCAAATCGCAGACGCTGAGCCTTGTATCGCGCCTCTCCAACGACTCGACTTGCCGCCTTCAACTTCAGTTCAGTTCAGGTTTTTTTTTACACTGTGCGCATGCGCAACATCTGCATTTGTCCCTTATGGCAACAAATCAAGTATAGTGTATGTAATTTGATCAGTTTGGACTTGGATTCATTACATTCATGTTGTATGAAAGTAATTCGCAACAGTAATGGTTATTTTATACATTTTTAAATATATTTTATTTAAATTGTTTCCTTAAACTCAATTAGTGGCAATAATCATTTTTTTGAGTGTACCGTGTGTGTTAGTGTCATATACATTGGCTAATAACCACACACTTTGACAGAAAGAGGCCATCTGACAACATGCACTGTATAATAATCAACCACAATTTGTTTGTTTTATAAGTGTATAAGCATTTGAGTGGCAACTATCTGAAAAGAGTCTGTAGCTGGTAGGGATTAATGGTCTGGACATTGTCTCGATTGATCAGGTACAATGTTATTTCTCCTTTTTGTTATGAATTTTTAATTCAGTGGCTATTAAAGTTTCTCATTATGATTATTCAGGTGAAAATTATTGTCTAGATTACCAGATAAAGTAGCATATAGGCGGTGTGGCTAATCATAGTCATCTGTGATTATCATTTTAAAGATAATTTTATTGAGATTACAGAAACGTCCTATCTTGGAATTGCCTAATGAAGAAATCGGTTTTCTGAGGCGGTAAGTGGCATACTTGATGAATACCCATTTCTGTCTGATTGGAAATGGCTATTTGCCAACAACATTTAGTTCTTAATGGTTTTACATGATATCTAGAGGTGGGTAAATCTGAAATCAATGTTCCTACATTTATATACTGCTGTTCAACAATTGAGGATATCTTGTTTACTTTCTACTAACAGCCTTTTAGAAACCTCTTTCACTAATTCACTTTTAAAAACCTGTGCCACCCTACAGATACTGTAGCATCTTAAATTTTCCCAGCTCTTTGTGTGTGTGTGCGTGCAATGTGCATAAGATGGCCTATGCACTCTCTTTGGCCTATGAACTCTCTAAGAGCTTTCCAGAAAAATGTAATGTTTTCTAGGACAGAAGCTAGAATTTTTTTTTTGTAACGCGTTAAATATGAATATTTTTCTTACACAAACTCATCGATTTGCTTCAGAAGGCCTTTATTAACCCCCCGAAGCCATGTGGAGTTCGATTATGACGAATGGATGCACTTTTTTTGAGCTTCAATCTGTTCAATCCACTGCCATTATAAAGCTTGGAAGAGCCAGGACATATATTAATATAACTCCGATTGTATTCGTCTGAAAGGAGAAAGTCATATACACCTAGGATGGATTGAGGGTGAGTAAATCATGGGCTAATTTTCATTTTAAGGTGAACTACTCCTTTAAAGGGGAATTGCATCCAAAAATGAACATTGTCATATTTACTCACTCTCTTATTTTTACTTTACGTATAGTTACTCTCTAACTTTCTTTCCTCTGTGGAACACAAAAGAATATTGAGGAACACTGGTTTTCAAACAACATTGGACCCCACTTACTTGAATTTTTATGGACTAGAAGCATTATTTTTTATTATTTTGTGTTCTGCAAAAGAACGTTTTTTGAAAAAGAATTAATTGATAATTAATAAAAATTAAGACAAAATAGATTGGGATCTCAAAATGGCAAAATGATAAAAGCTATACAGTTGTTCAACAATTCTGCCTCAGGAAATCTTGTTTACTTTCTACTTACGGCCTCAGATAATCAGCAACTATATCAATATCAATCTGTGTTGCAGATGCCTATGAGATGTTTAGCATACTAAATATCTGAACCTACCTACAACACAATGTGAAATGTGTTTTGACTGGAAATTACATCGGTGATGACCTACAGCCAATGAGAGGGCAAGATACAGGGCAAGAGAAAGTCATCAGCAAGCATGGCTGCAGCGTGACATGCATGCACCATTTGTCATCACAAATTACATGCTGTAGTACTATTTAGAGATGTTTATAATAATCAAAGCAAGATACAACAGGGAGAGAAACACTTTGATGCCATAGAGAATGATTAGGCTCGCTGGTGAAAGGAGCGTTTTGAAATTCAATGATTAAGGGTTGCAGTGTCTTTGCAACTCTCGGGAGTGATTATTTTGTATCTTTTCAGTTTTTCCATCCAATCTCTAAAGTGCAAGCTTGATCTTTAGGCAATAATTGGTTCTATTTTGACAGTAGGATGTTTATCCCATTGGTGTGGGAGTAAAAGAAAGAAAGAAAGAAAGAAAGAAAGAAAGAAAGAAAGAAAGAAAGAAAGAAAGAAAGAAAGAAAGAAAGAAAGAAAGAAAGAAAGAAAGAAAGAAAGAAAGAAAATGGCAATGGTGCAACAAAAAGATGGAAAAAAAGAAGAAAACTTGAATAAAACCAATAGAGCTAAATAGATTCAAAGAGGACTTTTGTATTGGTTTTGCAGGCATTTCTGAAGTCCTCTCTAAGTGCAACTAAGAGCCGTGATCAGTGGAGGTTTATGGGAATGGCTTAAGGCGAAATGAGCAGTGATGGCATCTCCTTGTCGATGTGCCCTCTGTGAGAGTATCAGACCAGAACAGAGTTCAGACAGCCTGTTTACTGAGTGGAAAATCCACCTGCATGGGAAAGTGAAGCCTTCACAGCATTCCGATCAGTGAACAACACCACTCGACTTCATTACTGTCCTAGAGCTGATGATGGCAAATTGTGCATTTGTATATGGTGATCTGAATGGTAATGCAAAGAATCTTTAGGCACCTTACAATATTTTGTCTGTTGATCAATCATTCTGATAGCATTTTTACAACAAATAAGAGATTATATTACTGTTACAGTTTGTCATCATACTCTTTATAACCCGTCTTAGTTACATACAGTAGCCTATCTAAATATATTGTAATACTATCTTCGCAGAAAAACATCCATCTTTATTTCTAGGCATGCAGTCATTTTTTTTCCATCATATAAACTTGTTTCACTTGAGTCCATTAAACAAAACTGCAAGGATATTCTTCCTTCCAGTACACTGTAATCATTTTTCTTTTAGCTATCAGTAACAATATCTGTAGTACATATCTCTTTTCCTCATTGTACATTATTTGGATCTATCTATACCTCTAGTATTTTGTCTATTTCCTTTTAACACTTTTTAACAGAATTATTGAATCTTGTGGCAGTCCCAAACCAATTTGTGTCTGTTTTTAAATTTTACCACATTTACTCCAACGTAATGCCACAGATGGTTCTTTCACATATACGCATAGATCACATGAGGTTTCTTAAAATATCAAATTTTTACTTTCCAGTCAAATTCTCTTCATAACTGACTATAAATTCCTTATGACACCCCTCACATAATTCCTCTTTAATAAATTATATTAAAATAAATGTTCCCTCTCTAATGTCTTTATTTCATTCTCACATTCTTGTTGTTCTGAATTTCTTTGTTTCTTTATTCTAAACCCTATGAATATATATTTATACTGTAATATATTTTATATTGTAATAATTTCACATTTAATCTCCAAATTAATGTACAAATAATATAGACAGTAGCCTATACATTATAGCCATTCAGCATTGCAGTATAATTAAAAGCTATCAATTTTAACATTTATTTGTCTTTTGGAAATAGAACAACTTTTAATTTAAGTGAACTTAAGTGAACCAATCTTCACATAAACCAATTGTAATAAATGTCACATTTATCTGTGATCTTCTATATATTAAGGCCCGGTTTTTCTATTGGCCCAGTCAGGCCGGTTCAGATTTTTACTTTACCTGTCGAAATGCACAAAAACATTATAGTTTTCTTTGTTTTTGACCCATGTAACCTTGTAAACAGTGCTTTTCAAACACTTTACAGTCTTCATTGCATTAATTATAAATTAAATCTAGATTAATCCTTATTAAAGCTACAACAGTTATTCAGTCAAGAGCAGTAAGTGTTTTTCCTCTTTGTCTTTTGTTCTTTGATTGTCCTTAAAGGATGGTGTGGCGAACAGGACGGCCGAGGGACGCACACCGGTCTCGCATCTCTCACGGAGGAGCGGAAGCATAAAGGAGGAGCGACGACGTTGATGATCGAGACCGGTGTGGTTCACAGGTGTTGCTCATTAACAATCGCACCACCGGCCTCGCGCCGTTCTCTCACGTCCCTCGGCCGTCCTGTTCGCCACAGTAGGGTTAGCGATTTTCAGAGAGGCTGGCAATAGCATACGATCCCACCCTCCCTTCAGTGCCTCTCCAAAGCCACACTTCCTTCAAAACGCATGGACCAGGGAGCAAACAAAAGCGTCACGAGAGACGGCGTTAAACTACCTCATGTCTCAAAGCACATAATATTGCAATAATAATGAACATAAACAATTTAAAGAGCACTGACCTGTATCAGCTGACTGCTACAGATTAATTTCACTGTTAATAGTTTTGCCATTGAAATGCTTAAATTCAAGTCACGAACCGCTCCGAATATAACATCACGGGTTTCCATCTCTTACAAATTACGGTAGTTATGGCGTGAAAGCAGCATAAACTTGTTGTTTTGGTTCAGGAGGAACTGTAAAACGTGGCTGCTGTTTTGATTGTGTGCTCAGTGACTAACATCTGTCTTACTCCGCATAGCATGAAATGTTCTGATGACGTGTGATGTCTGCGCGTCATGGGTGAGCGGAGGTATGGAAATACATATGTTGACGGGCACACTGTAAAAAAAATCTGTTCAATTTACGGTAAAATACTGGCAGCTGTGGTTGCCAGAAATTTACCGTATAAAATATGGAAGCAACATATTAGGTTTTACAGACTTAACTTAAAATTTACAGCAATAAACCGTATTTCATTATCTGATATAATGTTAATTAACCGATCTATTGAAGAAATATCTGTTTTGTACCATTGTAATACACTGACAACCAACAATTACAGCAATGAGAGTCACATGATCAATCAAAGCTCATCACAAACAGCTTTTCACAACAAAGTTTACACTAATATATAGAAGCTGGACAGTTTCATTCACACAAACATTTAACACCATCATGGTAACAAAAATGCAATAAACATGAATTTAACAAAATTAAATGTAACATAAAAGCCTGCCTAATGTACATAACTGATTAGAAAAAAAACTAAGAAAACTATGAAGAAGCATAGTTATTTCAACAAAAATACATCAAATATGAAGTGTCATGCACGGAATTGTGGGAATGTCAATTTACAGTTTTTCACTGTAAATTAGACAATGAGTTGTTCTTTTTCACTTTCAAAAACTGTAAATTCAATGGTATTTTACAGTAAAATTACATTAAATGTACCTTTTAGATCTATCTCAGTTATTTACCGTGTATACTAAGGAAACTTTCTCTTAACCAATTAACAGTTTTTCACTGTAGCGGTAGGACATCGTATCGATTGGACAAAGATTTTATAGTCCTACACCTTCTACAGACGATATATATATCTATCTATATATCTATATATATATATACACACACACACGTATATATCCGTCCTTCGGTCAAAGATGACTACTCTCTGTATAATATTATAGCATACATTCCTCCTTGTTTTTATAAATATCTGTATGTGAAAAAAAATGAAACCCCTCAAGAACCATGAAAGATTCCATCTGTCCCATTAGACACAGCATTTCTGTGTCTAATTCCCGTTGTTATTGTGGCAGAGAGGTGTGACCTATCCTCTCTAGGGAAAACATTGAACACATTGCGATTTAGACCCCTATTACATTATTGTACATGCACCTAAGAGATCTAATTGAGTGCATTTCACTCATTGACTGTTCAAATCCAGCATCCGCACACTGTAAAAAATGTCCCCGTTAATTTACAGTAAATTACAGGCAGCTAGATTTACCTGTAGAATGCTGTAATTTTACAGTGGACCTGCTGTAATCTGAAACAACAGTTTATTACTGTAAAAATTTCCCCGTTAATTTACAGTAAACTACTGGCAGCTAGATTTACCTGTAGATTGCTGTAATCTGAAACAACAGTTTATTACTGTAAAAAATACTACAGTACTGTGCTGTAAAATATATAGGCTGCACAGTATAATACTGTCAGGTTTTCGGCTGCCTATATATATATATATATATATATATATATATTACTGTTCCTGCTGTAATCTTCACAAACTATGAAACATTTTAGTACTCTAAAATGTGATCTTTACATTTACAACTACTAAAATCTGACAATTTAAAATGTGCATTCTAAAATAAACACGCTGAAAATTGCTAGCAAACAAATGGCTCAAACAAAAGATGACCTGAAAACATGCTTTTATTAAAGCTAATAACATCAAATCTTCAATGAATTACATTATTTCTGCTTCACCAGAGAAACTGGGTAACTCAATACTTTGATTTCACATCTGCGACCAGAACAGAATGCTTTGATGTCACAAACATTTGGTTGCATAACTCAATGCTGTCACTATGTAAACATCTTGTTACAGAACTCAATACTGTACTGTCACAAACATTTGGTTGCAGAACTCAATACTGTACTGTCACAAGCATCTGGTTACTTAACTCAATACCGTCCTGGTTATAGAACTTCATGTCAACATAGTTGGACAGCACAATGCTCCGACTTCACCTGATTAAATAAAGCCCCACTCGAAGTCTATGAGGTTTTTTAAGAGGGTGGCCACATGCAAATTCACAGTGGTTGCCTTTCTCTGGACAAGCTTCCCCGTTTTCTTGGACACCACCTTTGCCTGGCAAGCTTTTGTTCCTCTCTCGGGGTTCACACCAACAAAGCGTCTACAATGTAATTACAAAGAAATATAATATATTAGGTGAGGCAAGTAAAGATTAATTGCACTTTAGACATACAAAACCCAATGCATTCAGAATATAAATATTCTAGGTTGTTGCCATTATGGCAGTATTTGCATCATGTTTAGTTTAAGTTTGATCTGAGGCATGATGTTTAAGTTTGATCTGAGGCAAGTATTTTAGAGTAATGAAGACAGCATTAGGCTATATAACTTTGTCAGTGGTGTTAAAGGGATAGTTTACCCCAAAATGAAAATGTTGTCATCAAAAAGAAAGAGAAAGAGTTTATTTCTTCTGTTGAACACAAAATATGATATGTTAAAGAATGTTGGTAACCAGACAGTTGGCAGTTGACCATAGTAGAATCAAAAAATACTATGGAAGTCAATGGGTCAACTGTCTGGTTACCAACATTCTTTAACAGAAGAAAGAACCTCATACAGGTTTGGAACAACATGAGGGTGAGTAAATTACCCAATTGTCATTTTTGGGTGAAATCCCTTTAAGCAGATGGATTTTTAGGACTTTGGTCTGAAAATATTAAGATAAAAATAAATGTTACAATGATACCCCTAAATGAGTCCAGAACTGTATTTTAAATGTAAAATAAAATTATTTCTTTATTTCTCCTAAACACGCAAGTCCCTTAAAACAACTATTAATGTTAGTCGACTGGATTGTTCAGACTGGTCATGGATTTCTACAAACGGCTGATGCAACGATAGGTAATGTATGGCATCAAATGGTGGACCAACAGTGCAAGTGCATAAACACAGCACGCAAGTGAATTACAACAGTGTGAGCACCGTGACAAAGCTGGCATGTAAAATGTAAACATGCAGAACACTCAAAGGACAAAAAATATGATTGTGCGCACATATTAACAACAAAGCCGCGAGTCCTGACAGGTTCCACACACACGAGTTCTTATTTTGCATGCAGCTGAAATCTTTGCACACAAGTTAGGTTTGACAATCAGGGCCGGGGCCCAAACCTTCCTGTTAACAAATGCTATTGGCTGCTGTCCAAATCGCAGCTCCTCTTATTTTGATTGGCTGCTTGTATGCCGTGAATGCGGTCCTCCTGTTGCGATTGGCTGTTTTTGGCCATCAAAACAGAAAGCGGGATCTGGGATGACAGACTGTAAGAAGGTAAGTTTTCTTTCCAATTTCATGTGCTTATCTATGGTGTTTATATGTAACGGGTATAACAATTATACTGTTAAATTTATGTATAATTTGGGTAGAATTAACACAAAATTGTTCATTTACATATGCCTGATATATTAAAAATATAAATATAATTCCGTCGATACAATGATGTTTTTTGACTAGCTATTTTTAGTTAACATCAAGAGGTGTCGTGTTACTTTATCTATGTTACACAAGTCAATTATGTAAAAATGTCCTAAATATTTAAATCAATACATGCAAACTTGGGTCAGCCATTTTAGAAGAATCAGGTCAAAAGACATCATTGTATCAAAATACATCAGATCAATTTTATGTTAATTCTACCCAAATTATACATAAATTTAACAGTATAATTGTTATACCCATTACATATAAACACCATAGATAAGCACATGAAATTGGAAAGAAAACGTACCTTTTTACAGTCTGTCATCCAGGATCCCGCTTTCTGTTTTGATGGCCAAACACAGCCAATCACCTCACTTTTCATGGTAGCCATCACACAGTTTATGTCAGCTTCAGGAAGTCCAAGTGATTTGAATTTTTCCTGCAGTTTGGAAATTAGGTGTGACTGATTTATTTCATGTATTTCCTGACAGTCTTCAATAATTGTTTGAATTGTAGATGATGGAAGGAGCAATTTAGCTTGTAGTTTCAGATAAAACAATGCTACATTTTTGAGAAATTGTTCTTCGTCTGCTTTTTCTGGGTAGATCTCCATGTCTTCATAACTATCAAGTAAATATCACAGGATAACACTTTTATCAGTTTGTGACTTACCTTGGTAAATTGACGATAGATGAATGCAGGTGAAAGATCCGTCCACGATCTGTGCTGGCAGGGTCACAGTCGGAGTTCAAATCATCTTTCTGAATTGAATCGTCTTCTGACTCGTTCTTCTCACGTAATAAAATATTGAAGTAATGTAGCCTTTAATGTAACCTTTAATGTAGCCTAATGTTAATTATTTTTTACTGTGCATATGGTGATGGAAATCGATGAGTTGTGATTTTCCTGCGAGTTGTGACTGTGAGCGGGCTCAAGCACGTGACGTGACTAGACTGAAAAAAATACTGTATTATCCCGTAAGACTGAACAGTAGCTTGCCGTTATTATTTTGCTTGTAAAATTTAGCGTCATTTACAGTATTCAACTGTATTTATGAATAACGGTAAATTACTGTTCAAAATTTCCCGTATTTTTACAGGATTTTTTTAGAAGTTTAATAGCACCTCAAAATAGAAAATCCAAAAGTGTTCCAAGACTGAGATAATCTCGAAAAGGTCCCTATTTGTCAATAGAAAGTAAAAATATAAACATTATTATATTATCGTGAGTGTCTTCATGTTATGTTGCGATAAGTTCATACAAGTTCTATGTTAAAAAGACCATATCTTCTTCATCTCCATTTGCTCCCTATCCTTTCTTTCAGCTTTTCTTCCATTATCTCTCTCTCTCTCTGCAGAATGTAGGCTACCTTAATTTCCATCTCCTTCAATGTTGTTGCTGTATCCATCAGTGTTGCAAAGGTTTTCTCCGGTGCTGAGTTTAAGTTTAAGTTTTAGTTGAGCTAGGTACAAGCAATTTGCCTGAATTCCCTTCTTTTTTAGCTGTTTGATGACTTAATCGGGAATCGTATAATTATCGATCTAGGGGGAGCTGTTGAATCCTCTGTTTTGATGTGCCCTCTCGACCTTAATGTTTATTCCTGACGGTAGTTTAAGTATATCAATCCGCAACTTCTTCACAAATCCTTGCGTATCTTTTCCTTCACTTCCTTCTGCTATCTGGAAGATTCTCATGTTGCTACATCTTTATTCTATTTTGAAGCTCATCGCACTTTGCGGCAAGATCCACATCACGGTCAAGCAGATACAGTTGTATCTTCGACCATGAGTATTCTCTCTTCTGCCTTTTTGATTATATCCTCATGTTCAATTAATTTGCTCTTTTATATGCTTAACTGTTTGCTTCACTCTCTCAAGGGACATATTGGTGTGATTGTGTCCTTCTTGATTCTCCTTATGTAGTTTATTTAATTACTATAGCACTTCTTGATTTAGCTGACCATTGTTGCATACTAGCTGGACTCGCTGTTGTCTGTTTTTCCCCCTTTCCTTCTTATTATCCTGCGTTTACTGCCCATTTTTTTTGTCTTGAAGTCAGACTCATTTCACTGCCTAACTTTCTTTCTCAAACTTACATTTTATTGTTGTCTGGACAATCTATAAAAATGTAGTTATGTCTACAAAAAATAAGTTGAAATCACTAAATCAAAAAATTACTTTTACAGTGTATCATTATGTCTTTCTATATCATTCTGATGTTCTTTCATTCTGTCATTGTCGTTTTGTTGTTCTATATTTTATTTTATCTTTCTGTTCTTTTATCTATGATCATTCTGTCATTCTAGCCTTATTTACAAGATAATTCGAGAGAATGATAGATAAATAGAATTATAGAATGACAGGTCGATAGAGCGATCAATATCCAGGCAGACAGATGGACAGACTGAACGACTGACTGATCTATCTATCTATCTATCTATCTATCTATCTATCTATCTATCTATCTATCTATCTATCTATCTATCTATCTATCTATCTATCTATCTATCTATCTATCTATCTATCTATCTATCTATCTATCTATCTATCTATCTATCTATCTATCTATCTATCTATCTATCTATCTATCTATCTATCTATCTATCGCTCTAACTTTTGTTCTGTCTGTCATTCTATCACTCTATCGTTCAATCTATCTGTCATTCTAGGAATGAACAGATGCAGCGAGAGGTTAAAATCAGACCGGGGCTTTCATGACATCAGCAGTGGAGATGACAGGGTAGGTGAAGACTTAAGTTGGAGGATGGGCGAGAAAGGAGATAGGGCACGCCGGCCCACCATGAGCTGCTTTTGTCTGCTGCTCATCTGCGTCAAAGAGGATTAGAGGTGTTATGACATTAAAGTTGAAACGACGTTATCATCTGTAGCTGACAGGCAGGATTTGCTCCCTAATCGGACTACTAATGCTCCGGGAGGTGAGACATCGGTGCACTGTGATTGGAGGAGGATTTCTTTATTTCTTTATTTGTTCTATTTATATTTGAAGACCTGCCTTTTTTATTTACTTAATCCACTCCATGTTCGCAGGCCTCGGAACTTAGACATTTCTATCGCTGGTCTCAAAGACCCTATTGTGAAGAAACAACAATTACCACATCCATGAAAGGGAAAGGATAATTGTTCTCCTCAGCCTTTTTATTCAACAGTCAAATTTGAATTTATTAATTAAATACATGCACAGTACAAAAAAAGACAGCATTTTTGCATCAGCAAACACTTGGAGCATGTTCTTAAGTTAATCTCACTCTGACGTTCCTTTCGCCCCGGGGTTTACGGCATTTAAACGGATGTCCTTTCTTCTCACCTTTTAGAATTATCTGGCGTGCCGCTGCTGCCTGGCCTGGTGCTGATAAATAGTCTAATATTTTTATAACTAATGTTTTTATGGTGGTAGACCACACAGAGAGCAAAGCAGCACCTTTAAAATGTATAGCCTCAAATGGCGAAGGCTTTTTAAAGTCCTGTACCTTACGGATATATCATTATACAGGCAAGGGGGCCACTGTAAATCACACACACCATAACCTTGACATCTTTTTTAAAGGCAATAAAGCTTTGGTTGTATGTTTGTAGATGAATGGGGGTTTGGCAGTTGATTCTGGTGCTTCAAATGCAGTATTTTTGCAATAAGTTAGTGTCGGGGGATGACAGTGGTGTGATCAAGATGAGCCACATGAAATGAGGTGTTCTTGGGAGACAAATTACAGTATATGTATTGTTGTCTATTGATACCGTCACAGGCCAATAATACAACACAATACACCTTGTGAAACTAAAGCTCATTTATTTTTACAACAGATGCAGTGAAGTCAATAGGCATTGAGTCTCCAGTGCACTTCATGTTGAAGAGTTTTGGATTTGTGTTCATTTGTTCGATCTTGACTTGTGATTGCAAGGTAAAATTACGCCATGAAAGTCCAGCCCTAAACCTGACCCTCATGGAAAAAATAAAGAAATAATTTTCGTAATAATTCACCAAATCGTAAAATGCTTACAAACTGGTCTGTGACCAATGCTTATAGTGTTTCAAATCAGTCTAATTTAATGTTCTAGTAAGGTACTTATTAATGCTACACTTTGGATGATGCCTAAAACCTCTGAAGGAGTCAAATAATATTCTAAATGCAGTTTCCTCATATTTAATTTGGTTTCTTTATAGGAGTAAAGCTCTATCTGACCCTTGAGTTTTCAAAAATGTTCTGTATTTATTTGTCACATGAAGCTAACAATATCACCCACCAGGCCTAATAACTGTAGGGTTTAAACTAGAGGATGGGAAGGTTGTAAAGCTACAATTTCGAAGTACCACACTGGGTTACTGCAGGGCTATAAAGACTCTTCTCTGATTTAGACTTGTACTTAACACAGACTTGTGCCACTTTTTAGCAACAAAGTTGCTTTTAAAACACCCGAAGCCTGGCATTAGTATGCTGTTTGCATCAGGCTAACTTTTGACTGAACTAAAGACCGTGATGCAAGCTTAAAAAAGATATGCTCAAAGCCTTTAAAGAAACAAACAAAATTGATTTTTCTTGAGTCGTTTAGCCTGGCTGAAACACTAATAGCTTTCCATTAAGTGAGTATGCCCTCTGACTGGAGGCATTGAAGTGCCATTTGGCACGCAATTAAATAAATGAAAGTTTGTGTCAACACAACGTTTGGTTTATAAACAAGCATCATTTATTCTGAACATGAGACCATTTGGGCTTTGATTAATTTGAATGCTCAGGTTGCCATTGCCGAACAAATAAGCTGCGTAGCTTTTATTTATGAGATATATGCATGTAAGCTGTGTTGGCCCATTAATCTTCCAAACATGCAAACATTTTGTCACATGACCATGTATGTAGAACATATCTATCATTTACAGCTGCCTGTGACAAAAAAAAAAATCAGCATTAAAAAGCTTTATCTCAGATTAAATCAGGTATTTCCAGCCATAATTTAAAGGAAAACCTATTCCTTTTAGAGAGTGAGGATTTTGTCCATCACAGATCGCTCACACACTCATTATCCTGCTCGAGGACATATGAACCCACTGCTGATCCTGGGAAGAACCCGTGCTCCCATTCGATTTAGAACACTAGCTTTTAACCTGCACTAGAGTATGTCATTGCTTAAACATTTCATTATTTCAGAGTGTCCATTAGTTAAAGGCCTCACTCATTAAATGCTCCTGTTTTCGGTTTTATTAAGCGAGTTTAAAATGGCTGCTTCACTCACCTGCAGCCTAATTGCTCTTTGAGTGATATAGGATGGATTAGTCCACATGAACCTGGAGCGAGGACATTGCTTCATCACACTGCAATCTCGCAAATAACATTGTCAAATGTGATATTTTTCCTTGAATCAGTTTGTCGAAGACGGCCACATAGGTTGTCCCAGGTGGTGCGGTTGAGAGTTGGAGATTATGTGATTCTGCTGTAATAATGCTGAAGTCTTAATAATGGATTTAGAGGTGTGCATGTGTGTGCGATGTGGTGACTGTTTATCAATTGTGGCTTTCTTGCAATGTTCCCCACATGAATAGAACATTTAACTTTTTTAGTCAGCACAGAGAAAAGAACCACAGCAGCTGCGACAAGTACTCAAAAGCAGACATGCATATAAATACAAAGAGGAAAAAGTTTCAGCAAAATGCTGCAATTTATATTTTAAACTTTAGTGAACTTAAGTGACTTAAAGAAGGAAAGAAGGAAATATTATGGTGTCTTCTAAGATACCTTACGTTGACCAAATTCAGTGCTTATAAATAATATATATATTGAGTAAAAAATATACTCAAATAAGCAATAAAATGAAATAAAATGAGATAAAATATATCTCTTGGTATAGAGCTACAATTTTACTTGATTATAATAATATTAATAATTAACATGAAATAACCTTCAGATACCAAGAAGCCACAACAATCTTGTTTTCCTTTTATTGTGTTTAATTAAAATTGTATTTTCTGTGCTAACAAAACGTGGTCAATTAATTGCTAAAATCTAAATCTTGTCAATTAATTTTGGCTATAAATAAATAAATAAATACATTTGAGCTGAAAATTGAACTTGGTTCAAATTACATTGCATTATAATATAACATTAATAAGCGTAGCCCTAGGAGTCATTTGTGTCTAGTGTCACCCCTGATTCTACTTGTGCACACTAATTATGCTATGAGAAATCAATAAAAAATTATTTCGCAGAACTCCAAATGATTTTCCCTTCATTGTTTTTTTTATAGGAGCAGCTGATTGAATTGAGACGTGTGAAAAGGAGAAGAACTCAGTACAATTTCTGAAGACCCCTTTGACAGGTAAATTAAAGACGGTTTATGTTTCCTTCTTTAATTAAAAAGCTATTTAATGCCAGTATTAGCCCTTCCTGGGATCTCTGCAGACCTGACATTGCAGTTTCCTTCCACAAATCCTTGGCTCTCGTCCCACATCCTCTCTGGAGTCTTAACTTCCCCCCTCTGTGTGCTTGGGGTGAAGTCAGGTTAAGACATGAGGTGATACGGAGATGGATGAATCTGCCGCCGTTTGTTGGCTTTCATTTTTTCCACTGCGGAGGAACGATCTGATCTTTCATCATTCTTTCTTCCATGTCCCTCTCCTCCACCTCAGTTTCCATCTCTCCATCAACACAACACGCTGCATGTGTGTGTGTGTTTGTTTTTACCATGGAGCCTGTTTGTCAGTTTTTGGTGTATGTGCTTTTTGTGTTTGTCTTGCAAGGTCACTGACAGAACAGATTAAAAGCCTGTTGTTCCTCAGGGAATGAACAGAAAAAAACGTCTGTCTGTCAGGAGGATTGACTGTCTTGTCACACACAGGTATTCTCTCCAGCAGTTTTAGTTCTCTCTCTGTGTTTGAATCATAGGTCGCGTGTTATTTGGGGTGATTCAGACACCATGCCCTTAGTTTAAAGGTGATGTGTAATTTGTTTTAATGGTATGTATAAATTAGCACTAGGGGTGTGCAATATTGACAAAAAATGATATCTCAATATTTTCAGGGATTTTATTGATAACGATAATTTGACGGTATATTGCTGAGTGTTTATTGTGCTGGTGGTACCTTGGTAGGTTTAGGACTGCTGTGGACAGTTGACTCTTTATGTTTTTGATATTCTTCATATTCTGTGTGGTGGTCAGTTCACAGCAGAAATTATTTTATTAATACGTTTCAATAGATTTTTACCTTTTATGGGCATGTTTACCTTTTATAAATCCATTTTTATTTAAACATAATTATATGCATGGATCATCTTTTGTGTCAATTTAATAAATGTAATCAAATTCAATTATAATAATCAGACACAATATGGCTGTTACCAATCAAATTAAATATGTATCAACAAAATTCATCTTTGCAATGGAGAGGAAACAGAAGCTGCATTTTGAAGTGGCATTTAGATGTATTTGCACAGACTGTTAAATGCAGCTCAGAGGTGACAAATGAATAACCTGAAGTTACAAATTCATAAATAATGTTTTGATGTTTTAAACATAAAACAGAGAATATTGATATTTGAAATCATTTAAAACATGAAAAGATACTTTAAATGTGAAATTAAAACCACCAGTGACAGCAAGTCACTTTTAATGAGTAAGTCATTGAGATTCAACCGATTCATTCAAACGGCTGATTTATTCAGGAACGAAGCATTTGACTGTCTTAATCCGTTTTAGTCTTTGATTCAACTGATTCGTTCAAAAAGCTGATTGATTCAGTAAGGAAACACGGCTGTATGTTGCTCAGAAACACAATTGTGAACACCCCTATAAATGTATATGTTAATCAACTGTTAATTAATATTTTTATAAAAATGTAATGCAATGAACAGCTGTTCTAATTAGGATCTGAGAGGTGAAAATATAGTTTCAGAAAATTATTGCAGCACATTACTTGATGACTATATTACTTGTTTTTATATTTGCAAGTGGCACATATTACAAACTCTACCTTCACAGAGGCTTTATTTCTGTTGCATGAGTCCACAGTGCAGGAAAACATTGCATATGATTTGCATGTTAATTATGTGGTGTGTTTGTACACTGGACGGTGGTTCTTCAGAGGAAAACAGAGATGATTTATAAGCAGTCCTGAAAACCTCATGCCAGTTTTTTTTCCACTTCAGGCTATTTATTTACATTTTTATTTGCGATTTTGTTTAACCACAACAAGCAATGCTATTTTCTGTCGTTTGTCATAATCTAAGAGAGGTTTAAAGCTAAACAAATAATGTGTGCAGTGCTTTCATTGTGCCATTTGTATGTTAGTGATGTGACAGAAACTACGTAGGTTGACGAGTGCAAAGTCCTGAAATTTTAAGCTGAAAAAATGCAATATCTGCACCACAATAATGCCTGTAATCGCATCACAGTTATGTAAAGGTTTGAATAATAATATTGTGATTTATATTTAGCTATAATAGCATTTCAAACTATAAGTGTCAGGGACCCAAGTACTTTTACCTATCAAGATATAAATAGGATGCATTGCAGTTTGGTTTATTTGAAGAAATGGAAAACACAAAGATGAAGGGGAAACATCAAACAGGTATAGAATGAAACATCAAACAGGTATAGAATGAAACATCAAACAGGTATAGAATGAAATCAAAAGATGTTCACATCACTGAAAAGGGGTTTTGGTGTTGAAGTAGCACACATTAAGGAAAGCACGTAAAGGCTTGATGTGGGCCAACAAGCCTGATTGGGTGAACTGCATGTCCAATCATTGCAAACTGTCATTTCATATCTCCACAGATGAGTCAGAGCCCTTGTGCCTCAAGAATCAGATTTAAATCAGTCACTACGGTTTTACCTCAAGTGAACCAGCTGGAGACTTTGCTGTATTTTGTATGGATAAAGCTATGAGGAATTCAATTAAAATCGAATGGGATTTCAAGATGCTAAAGAATCGAGGCTGAATGCTTGTGGAAATGATTTATGCCCTTTTGTCCTGCCACTTGAAAAATATTCCCACATCTTTGAGATCTCTATGCCTCAGTTTTCAAGCTTTGAGGTTGCAAGTATGCATTATATCTGTTTGTATGTTTTGCATAGGCAGGGTTTGAGACTTTGGAGAGTTAAAAAGTTAAAGGTAGGGTAGGACATTTGTTGTATTAACACTTTTGTTATACTGGTTAAAACTTGGTTCACATCCTGATAGCAATCAATAATTGAAGTGGTCTAAATTTTAAAACATGTACATATATCTTCTGTGGAAGTCACAGGACCAAAAACATTTTCATCCAATCATTGCATTTGGTCCGCCTTTCACATTTCCCTCTGAATCAAAACAAAGATCTTATGCTGCGTTCACGGCATGGCATAACCGTAAATATGAGACGGCAACCCGTGACGTTCTGCCAAGAGCTGTTCAAGTCCTCAGACTCGGATTTATGCATTTCTATGTCAACACTATCAATGTCGAAATGACTCTGCAGCAGTCAGGTGGTACAAGTAAGAGCTCTCTAATATTTACGTTCATTATTATTGTAATGTTATGTGCTTTGAGACATGAGGTAATTTAACTCCGTGGCTTTGAAGATGCTCTGAAGGAAGGGTGGGATCTTATGTTTTTAAAGCTAACTTGCCTACCCTACCTTTACATTTTTAAGCTGATTACATTTTTAGGCTGCTCTGCCTCAGTGGTCTAACAGCGCTCATCAATGTCAAAATGATTGAGATGTCCAATCAAATCAAAGAAGGAAGGTCTTATTGTCACTGTCACAATGTAACGAGAGTTTGTTGAAAGATGTAATTAGAATGGAACGAGATGAGGGATGTTTGCGTTTGACATATTACACATACAAATAGTGTTATTTTACCATTCTTATTTATTCCCTTAAATCCCTTTTAATCCTTTAATTATTTCATTATTATTATTTATTAAATACCCCCCCCCCCCCCCCCCCCCCCCCAGCACAAAAGTGAAACTCTGCCTATGATTTATTTTATTTTTTTTCGGTCTAGAAAAGTTTGGGATCATTTTTCCACCTTGTGTAAGTTGTAGAGACATTGCTAAATGAGCGGCTCACAAAGCATTATGCCCACCTCCCTTTTTTCCCCCCAGAGGACCGTATTGCCACTAACTGTCTATCAGGGTCATCTGAAACCACTGTGCTAGCTTTCACATCATGTTGTATTTTTCAGAAAAAGGCAATATCCTATTATTTTTCCAATTGTTCAGAAAAAGCTTCTTTCAATTTGTCATATACAGTATATATATATATATATATATATATATATATATTAGTATATACTTTAGGATATATTTTCATAAATGTATATACTTTCTGGTTTAAACTCACCTGTCAGGGCTTTTCAGTAAGGACTTCCCAATGGCCCGGCATTAAAGCAACTGATGCAACTGATGCTGGTAGGTCACGTGATAATGACAACATGGCGAATGTAGTAAATCCAGATTACATTCATACTACACACATTTATACTGTACAGAACATACTTTTTTGTGGTCGTTAAGGAATTACTTATTCTTCAAAACAAGTACATACTCAAGAGAGTATGCAAGTTTGGACGCAGGCGCGCAGGCGCACACTTGTGTTAGGTTTCCATGTTTGAAGGGGACTTTCCATCAACATAATGATTTTTATACTGTACAAACTGTATATTCTATCCCCTAACCTACACATCACAGAATTTTTACACATTTTTACATTTTCAAGAAACAATTCTGTGTGATATATAAGTTTGTAACTGCTGGAAGTCATCGCTTTTCTATTTCTGAAGATTTGTCTGCATCCTGCATAATTTGCTTAAAAAACATCTGATTGGATGAGTCTGTCAAATGTGTGCCTTAAAGGTTTAGGAAATTGGAGTAGCTCAAACATTCCAGTGCGCTAATAGATTTCTGCTGAGCGCTTTTGAACTGCCTTTTTTATATTTGCACATGAAATGCTTTGATGTATTGGGCAGCACAACAATTCATCAAAATCAATCGAATGGCCTTCAAAACATTTGTAACTGACTTGGATTTGGTTTATTGGGTCACCAGTTGATGAGCCTTGATTTGGGCATTTATTGGTCTGGATGTGTCACTTATTGGCTTATTAGATTTCTTCTGTCAGCTTTGATTTCAGACGGTATGTGGAATTACTGAGTGAAAGCTTGAAATTTGTGGAATGGTTTTACCAAGACAAAACAGCCAGACAATTCCAATGTGCTGTCTTGCAGTTGTGGAAATATGCACACTAAAGTTTTGTTCGAGGTTTTTTTGAAAAGTCTCTTGTGTTCACCAAGGCTGCATTAAATTGATCAAAAATACAGTAAAAACAGTAATATGGTGTAAATATTATTACATTTTAAAATAACTTTTTTTATTTAATATATTTACAAATGTACACTATTTCTGTGATTTTCAGCAGCCATTACTTCAGTCTTCAGTGTCACATGATCCTTCTCAGGAAACATTTCGTATCAATTACAAAAAAAAGTATTTTTAAAAGAAAGATTTTACATGAAATGGAAATCTTTTCCTGTAATGTAAGTCTTCCCTGACACTTTTGATCAATTAAATGCATCCCTACTGAATATAACTGTTAATCTTTATTTGAAAGAACATGTGACCTTCTGGACAGTGTTCACATTACTAATGCCAAAATTTCACACCATAATTTGTTTTATTTAAATTCCCGAATTTCAATGTGGTCTCAGATTTTGAACTCCATCTCACACACAAAGGGAAAGAAATTGGAATCAGCCTCAGTTTGCTTCTATAAATACTTAGTTAATAGTTTATCCCCCGGTTCCACAGACAAGGCTTAAGCTAGACCTGGACTAAAATGCATGTTTGAGCTGTTTTAACTGAAAGCATGTCAGTGCCATTATTTTGTCTCAAGATGCACACCAGTTTTTTTTTGTTTTTTTTTCGAGGCACATTTAAAAAAACAATCCCCTAATTGACCTAAGGCCTAATCCTGGCTTAGTCTAAGCTCGGCTTAGTCTAAGCCCTGTATGTGAAACTGGGCCAATTTGTTTTAACCTGCTATCGAATGTGACATTGTCTTTCTTTAATCATTTAAGCGAATTGATTGAGAAGCCCGGCAATTAAACCCTTTCATTAAAGTGCACAAGATGAAAAATCTCAGATCATGTCTACTCAGAAATTACGTCAGTAATGTTAATTGATCAAAGCTCCCAAGTGCACTTATGAAAAGCAGTATATTAACTATGCTCTGAGTGGTCAGCTATGACTCTTTTATACCTCATATTATAGGTTTTCAATTCCCTTCCACCTCCTCCTTGCCGAGCTTAGTTTGTTCTTAATAGATTTAATTAGCTTTGGAACATGGTCGGGCCAGACCCAGCAGAATAATTATGACGTGGATGGTTGGTGGTACAATGGAGCCGATGTGTAGGATTGAGCCCTACTCCCCTGTGGTGATGGAGATGGAAGAATGGAAGCACTAGATTGTCAGAATTGACTTACTGCTGTACTGAGGTTATTTCTCTTTCTCTCTCTCTATCCCTTCCGTCTTTCAGTGTTCTCCTTGATTCCATCTTGTTGGCAACATATAAAGCCATTGGCCATGTCCAGAGTCATCACCGTCTAAATGTCCTGATAGATTCAAACTGATGCACCATCCATCAGAAAAGGTATTAAATAGCTCCTGCCAAGACGGACTTGAATAAGGGAATAGACAGACACACTGTAACTCGAGTGATTTCTCTGAGGACATTTTCTGTCCAAAGACTACCTTAGACTATAGGGATGAGAACAAGCATGCATCTGCAAACTTTGAGCCAAGTGGATTTTAAGTGCAACTTACGAAAAAATAAATAAATACTAATTTTGTTGAAAGTCACCAGAGACATTCATAATATTCCATTTTTGTGTGTGTGTGATTGTCATTCAAGGCAGGCACACAGACCTGGAATACATGTAGGATTTCAAGCAGCGTGAGAACATACAGATCGGGTGATTGATGACTTCCACGCTCTGTAAAATGAAACCCCCCACCCCACCCACTCACCATCATACCTGTGATTTTGCATTGCAAATTGTCTCTGCATTGGTAACGGGGTGAATACAACCATAAATCCCAGATTTCTTTTAGCTCGTAGCATGTTCGGTGAACAATTGGATCAGTCTATGATGTCATGAACTTTCCAGAATTCTTTTTCAGTGCTGCACGGGTTAAAAAACAAATTAAATCCAGTGTTGTGCTCCGTTTGCAGTCATGAATGCGTATCTACGCAATAATTCTCATCAAGGAGAGATCTAGTCCTATGCCCACCGTCTGCTCACTATCTGAGGGGCAGGTGTTTTAGTTCAGCATAAATGATTTTGAGCAGTTTGATGATCATTTGCACCTATAACTCTTGCATTTATTTTAATTTTCCCTCTCAATTTAAAACTCAACCTCTTGCATTTATTTGTTCTTTGGTACTGAGAAAGAAAAAAAAACAGGTTTTCACATGAATAAGAGTAGAAACAAATTACATTACAAAAATAATTTTGATAAAATGAAAACAATATAATCAATAATGAGCTGTTGCAGTTCTCCCACTTTGAAAGAAAATTAATAAATGTTATAAAGCAGGATCCAGTCTTATTTTACACCAATTTAAAATTAGTTAATGCATTACCTAATATTAACCAACAATGAGTCTGTGTATGTGTGTATATTAAATGGTGAATTAAATAATAAAGTTTAAACATCATAGTGATAATTATTTCCCTATTAAAAAAACAGCTGATAATCACCTTTAAAAATGAAAATTAAAAGGTTAAAAAAATACTTTATTTGTTCATGCAATACATCTTAATTGTTCCTCAAAATAAGCTTTGTGTGCGCGTGTGTGTGTGCGCGTGTGTGTGTGTGCGTGTGTGTGTGTGTGGTGTGTGTTTATCCCCCCTTTAAGACCCTTGGGAGAAATGTGACCTGAACATGTTTTTTTGTGAGATTGACCCTTGTAGGGTCTGATCTGGTAGTCATGTTAAGTTGTAAAGGAATTCTGTGGACAGTATTGGAAAAAGGCTTCAGATACTTCAAAGTTATGATTGGAATACTGATGGTGGCTGAAGATGCAACTGGCTTTGCTGCGCTTACCCTCGGGGCCAGTGCAGTGAGACTGAAGCGAGAGTACATGGCAGCGTTAAAGTGCTGCTACCTCTTGTAACCTTGAGGTTTGTTGGGAACTTGGTGCACAGTTTTGCTGCTGTGCGTTTAAACATGCCTATAAATATAAGGCTGATGGCCACCCCAGAGAAAAGTGAGGCGGTGTGGTCGATGAACTGGTGTACTGCATGTTGGTATATAGACTCTCTGCTCATAGATACACAATATACACATGATGTTTCCCCCTCGACAACACAATAGCTGGAAGGGCTTTTTCTGTCTTCATTTTTTTTGCTTGAACACATCAGCTTTAAGTTTGAAATAAATCAATGAGACAATGCAAAAGATGGACTAGGTCATTTTTTTTTGACAGATTAGCTGTGCTCCAAAACCCGAAGAGATGCCTACGTTTATACAATAGGCATCCGTCTTATAAGGCAGTATTAAAACTGTCATGAAACCTCAAGTGTGTAAGCATTTGAACTGTCATGATACCTTTTGTGAGTATGTTCAGAGCAACTCAGGAGAATTAATTGATTTCAATATATTTGGTATTAGCATTTTTCCTGATGGCAACACTGCATTTTCAGCATCATTACTCTAGTCTTTTAGTCTGTCACATGATCCTTCGGTAATCATTACTATGCTAATTTGGTGCTCAAATTATACCCCCCCCCCCCCCCCATTTGTAAAAACAAATGTAAAAGTATTTACTGACATTCTTGATCATTCTTTTAATCTGTCACTGGGGCAGAACCCTCAAAGGTATATATTTGTACCTTTAGGCTGGTCCACAGTAAAATATTTGTAAAATCGTATCAGATTTTTTTAAAATGTGAGAGACTACAAACATGACGTGAAAAAAATAATCATAGATTGAACTGTTTTGTTCCTATAGTGTGTGGAGTGCTGCGATGTGACCATCAGCAACAGATTTACATTCACAAACAACCAGAATCCTGACTGTGAACACAGAAAATCTCGCAAAATCTCCCGCGGTCAAACATGACTTTGGAGTAAACAAACATGGCAGACGACAGGCAAAAAGGCATGACGCTAATAGAATTTAGAAACTTTGTGTAACGTGGACTTTACATGTTGCGGAGTGAGCTGGAGGAGAGTGAAATTCATCACAAACTTCACACATATGCTCTCTTTCTGACTGGGTATCGTTTTGTTCCATGTGCCAATCTAGAGATTGTGTGTGCATTTGTCCTCGGGGGTTCCCCCACACAACAGGATTTCTGATCGTAAATATCAACATGTTAGATATTTGTGATTTGACATCGGTGCGGCCCTTATGTTCTTCTGAACATATTCAACCACTCTTAACACACCTCAAACCACAGGAAAATCTAAAAGATAATCAGTAGAACCATCAAGATAATGGGGACTTTTCCTAGGATTGTTGGAAGGGGAGAATTGGGGTCAAAATCCTCCAGATTATATTGTAGTGTGTGGGTGACAGTTCCCCTGGAGCGACCTGGGCTCAAGCGTTCTGCTCAAGTTTAGTCTCAGCCTCAGGGAGCCTGGTCTGCACAAAAGAAAGAAAGATTTGATTAATCTTTTTTTTTTTTGACATTTGTTTGGAACTATTGCATTAGTTACCCCATCAGTTAAACTAAATATTAATGAACTTTCCTTCATTCTACATAGTAGTGCCACTCCTGCCCTCCCCATCCCACTTTTAGAGCTGCATCAATTCGTCTACATGCAAAACATACTGATGAACATCCAAAAATGTCATTGAAACAAAATTTACCAGATGTGAATATAAGAAAATGTGAATACGCTGGTGATGAGACTGAGTTTTAAAGCCTGACACTTGCTTCTGAAAGGTTGGCCTCTGTGTCTAAGAGAAACAGGGGAGAAGCTATGTGGCTCACCTTATTGCATGCATATTATATACGAAAAGCTACTGATGCAAAGAGCTGTTTACACGCAAGCAAGGGGGTTTCGGGTGTCGGAGCTTCCTAAAGATCATGTTTAATTGTGAGTGTGAAGTGGGGGGCAGCACGACTGTTTTTTGCCTAGAGCAGCAGTTGAACTTGTGCTGGCCCTTGTCATGGACGTATTAAATGTAATGCACACAGAAAAGAGTCTGAAATTGGAAGCTACAGAGTAATTGGCTGACTGCTGCGTAATTAATTCATGAGTCAAGGGTGCACAGGTTTGTTTTTTCAGTTTGATTTTGACAAGTCTTGTTTAAAGAGTTTGATAATCAGTCTATTACTTTTGGACTTTTTTGACTATGGTCTATGGCAGGGGTATTCAATTAAAGTTCCAAGAGGTCTGGTCTCTATATTTCCTCCCCAGCGGATGTCCAGACAATACTTTTTTGGAAGAGTTATACATATACGGGGCAGCTGTATTTCTTTAAAAAAAAACACACGTTTAAAGGTGCCATGCGCAAACTTGTCACACACCTGGTTTAGTTAAATGGTCAGTACTTTGACAGATAAATATAATTGTAGTTTCTGCATTCTCATTTTCAGAAGCGTTTTAGCAAAAGTATGTTTCTGTTACTGTTGTTAAAATAACCTGGTCATCTGCCGCTCTTGATATGGAGCTTTAAATCTTTAGTTAGAGAGAGAAGCAATGCACACGGAACGGAAATTGCTTGAATGAAGAGCGTTTAGCTCTAGATTAAAATATTAGAGGATGTAGCACAGAGAGACCATTACCGTAAATGACCCCGAGTGCTCCTGGTGTGAACCGCTCCGTTGTTTTGACGTGCTGATCATTTTAATGTAGAAATGGTAAAATGGTGCAATTACGTCTCGCAGTCCGGGTGGAACCAAGTCGGGGTCCGGAATCGTCATTTGAATACCGCTGGTCTATGGAGACTATTGCACTCGGTCATTTGATATGGTAGCTTTAAGCCAAAAGTATACTTCAGCCGTTCATGGGGACGGTCCGTGGATGTCCGTGCACACCATCTGCATGCAATACTCTGCGCAATACTCACAGTTGTGATATACTTTGCAGTACTTGAAGAAGAGTGCATAAAAAGCTAAACAAAACAGTAAACAAAGCAGCATATCCTTCTCCATCGTTTTTGTTTTTGTTCTAATCTTTGCATGCAATGGCGAATCCGCTACTTTTCTTCATCTATCCTTCCATCCGCGTTCATCCGTACTTGATTATACTTTGAAAGCTGTTTGGACACGACTATGCACGAGACGGAGCTGAACATTGATAATTATAAGAAATGTTTCTTCTGCAGCAAATCAGCATATTAGAATGATTTTGGAAGGATCATGTGACACTGAAGATTAGAGTAATGGCTGCTGAAAATTCAGATTTGCAATATATGAATATATTCAAGAAGAAAAAAGTTTTTAATGTTTTTTTTTTTTTAATGCAACCTGTGTGAGCATAAGTGACTTATAAAAATAAAAAAAATAAAAAAAGTCCTACCAACATATATACACATTTCTTAGTCCTCTTATATTGTGCAAGTTACCAAGGTGAATTAATGTAGTCATGGCCTATTTTCTTTTTATCAACAACAAAGCGGCTTTTGAACTTCTAGCATTACAAACGATGTCATAGAAATGCCATATTCTTGTCACTCACTTGTCACCATTGCATATGCTGTTGTCTGCTTGTGTTTGTCTGCTAGTGGAAGAGTACAGGATGCAAACCTAGGGTTACCAGTAATCTTTACCCCTGTTCTACACCACCCCCTCATAATGGAGACTTATCCACTGTATCACACATTTAATGAATATTAAGTAGAGAACACTTCAACTCAACAATCCATATCCGCACATGAATCTGCAGTCACAATCCGTCCCATCATTAAACACTTCATCAACCACTCCATCTCCCTTTAATGATCCTTATCTCCTATCTTTAACACTCTCCTACCTCCATCTGGTCAAGGGCTTCTTCAGTTCCGTACTGACAACCTTGTCTTAACCTCTTTCATGCACACAGGGCTCCTCTGCGATTTCAAAACTTTCAAGTTTTCCAGTGAGTAATGAGTGTCCTTGCTGCTTTCTGTGACACATTTGTGTGCGTATGTGTGAAGGGGCCAGAAGACGAAAATAATCTTGAGGAAATTGATGAAGTGGGCGTTAAGTGGGTCTTCTCTGTAGTGGCTGATTTTAGTGGTAGGACGATATAGCAAAGCCTGTCGATGTGCATGTATTACACAATCTATCATAGATGAACTAGGAGAAACTGAGAAAGAGGGAGGGGAAAAATGCGTAGCAGCTGTTCATTAGAATGCAGTTGGGGCTCCTTTTGAACCCAAGGCCGGCTGCCAGATTTGCACATCTGAAGCCTCTGGCCCAAATTAAACTCCCACTACTTTACGTTTCTGATTTGCATTTTGACAACAGCTTCACTTACCAACATTTTCAGGGAGGATTAAATACATCCGTCTGTGTGAAAGCTCACACCCTCTGTGCCCGATCCCCATGCTTGGATTTGTGATGGTACGCAGATGTGCCGTACACTCCCTCACTTCTGTGTCCCACCTCAAGCTCCACAGTTGAAGTGATGCTCTGCTGAAGTACAGTGCATTTATTAATGTTGCTTGTTAAGGCGTGCAGCTTATTACACACGGTTTGCTACTCACACTAATGATATCTAATTGTGTTGCTTGTTAAGGTGTTGTATTCTATAAATTGTAAGTGATTGCACAAATGATTTTGCCTAATGAACAACTATGGAGATTTCATAGAGCAAGCAAATAATCAACAACCTACTGTAATAATAATAATAATTAGAGGTGGACCGATAGTGGATTTTACCGATACCGATATTTAGGTTTGACCGTACATGCCGATTATTCAACCGATATTTTTTAAAATGGATACTGGAATTAAAAACAAACATAACACTCCAAGAAAAACAGTGCTGTACTGAAATGTGCTAAATGAAATAAATATATAAATATGAATATATTAAAATAAGCTGTACAGAACAAACTCTACAGAAAAATAATTTAAATATTACAGGTCAAATATGCAGTTTTTTTTTAAGCTATAACCTAAAAACATAGCCTATGTAAATTTCATAGGTAACACTTTGCAAGTCCCATTTGTTAACAAGGATGTATTAGCTAGTTTTTACTGCATGTATGAATATTTGAGCAATACAATTGTACCTTGATCATTCTTGTTAGTTCATAGTGAATCAAGGTAATAACAAAAATTAACTAAATTTAAAATGTAAGTAAATGTTGAAATTAAAAAACTAACAATGAATGATACTAAAACAACATTTATTAACCATATTTAATGCTAAAATTTTAATCTTATTGTAAAGTGTTTAAATGCTTATTGTAAATGCTTAAAGAAGATGGCCATATTAAAATATCTGCAAAGGCCAGAGCATTAAAATGTAGACCTATATTAGCCTACATGTAGCCTACAGTCTCTCACTTTATTTGCTTAGAACACTTGATGATTATCTAACCAAAATAACAATATGTATTGTAGTGATACAAAAGAACTGAAATTGATTGCGTTTCTGATTTGTTTATGTTTCTGTCGGCTGCATATGAACATATCAATGTTGAGAAAGCAATCACGTCACTAGCTTTAAATATACAACTATGCCCGCTAATGAATGCATAAAAGTGACCAGCTGGATATAAACGAATGCAAATATATGGTAACAATTACGACATAAAACATTTTGGTCATGTCTGCGTGTGTTTTTGTCACATTGCTTTAATCGCTTGATGTAGCCGTTACTAATGTTATTCCTCTCAGACTCGACGGCAAACTTCTGTTCTTTCTCTGCTGATGCAGCATCTAGTCAACAAATTAATTACTTTAAAATGATATGGTAATATGTACTTTAGTCTTCTGTTTTCATACCGTTTCGCTGTCTGTGTTTTAAATGCGCATCTGAAGTGTCGCTCTCCGTGCCTCTTGTAATCTCCTGCCGCGCGCTGCCTCATGTGTTAACGTAAACAGGCCAGTAATAGTTTGTTATTTGTCCTCTAGAGGCCGCTCTCGCTCTGTATAATGCCAGCAGTCTCTTCAGCGCTCTCGTACTGTGTAATGACTGCGCACACGCTCCAGCAACGGACGTGGATTTTTGCCGATAACGGTAGTTCCACCAATCAACTATCGGCACCGATATATTGGCAAAACCGATAATTCGGTCGACCTCTAATAATAATACAGACCTGAGGTTTTGCGGCATGCCTCCGGACCCCCCTAGAAGGACCAAGGTCCATCCCCCATTGTCTTGCAAAATCATGTGGGAAATACTGACCATAATACTCTATAGCAACCACAGAGGTCAGAAAGTGTATTTGATCAAATACAGAAAAACAGAATTGTGAAATATTACCATTTAAAATAACCGTTTACTTATTTTATATATTGTAAAATCTATTTTGTTCTTGTGATGGCAAATTTTCAGCATCATTACTCAGGTTTTTGGTGTCACATGATCCACTGATACAAAAACACAGTGATGCATTTTTTTTTAAAAGAACATTTCTTTGAAATATAAATATTTTGTAACATTATAAATCTATCTTAGTCAATTTTTTGCACTTTTTTTTCTACCTGAATTTGTATGCCTTCCTTTTCTCTTTGCTTTGCTGTCTGTAGACGTTTTGGTGTCTTCAAGGGTTAAGCTCGAAAAATGCTGGGATGTATTTGAATTTAAAGTTGGAAAGACATTGAAGACTGCCATCATTTCTCTGCCACCGTGTGTGTGTGTGTGTGTGTGTGTGTGTGTGTGTGTGTGTGTGTGTGTGTGTGTGTGTGTGTGTGTGTGTGTGTGTGTGTGTGTGTGTGTGTGTGTGTGTGTGTGTGTCACCCCGGGGGCCATATGAATACGGTATTGTCAGGCGGAGAAATGACAGCTTGGTTTTCTCAGTGGCTTGAAACTATTCCTTTGCTTTTCCTCTGGACACTAGCACACTCACACTCCCTTCTGCTCAGCCTGATTGAAATCAAGAGTGAGGTAAATTCTCCGGGAGAAAACTAGCCATTATCCTGTAAGTGGTGCCATGCAGAGAGCCTCTTTTGAACTTGTTTTTGTTATATGGGTCTTTCTTAAACTATTGGCTTTGTAGACTTCTAGAAAATAAACTCCCTTTAAATTGCCAAGGCTATTTTCACAGCTAGTTGTTTTAATAATAAAACGAACACAAACACAATCTTATTATTTCATACCAAGGATTCTTTAACATTCCCGACACCTAACCGTACATTAACCACTTTATTGCCACTATTAGATACCCGTTTGGTATTTTGGGCCCTATTTTAATGATCTAAGCGCATAAGCGCACAGTGGGAAAAGTGCCCACTTTCGCTAGTTTAACAACGGGAAAAATGGTTGGCGTGTGCGGCGCATGTTCTAAAAGGGTTGTCCCTTTTTCTCTTAATGAGTAATGGGTGTGTTTTGGGTGTAACGTGCAATAAACCAATCAGAGTCTCATCTCCCATTCCCTTTAAAAGACAGTTGCGCTGGCGCCTTGGTGGATTGCTATTTACATCGCAGAATTTGCAAGCGGAAAGACTGAACGCTTCTCCAGAGAGCAAACGGATCTGCTTGTGCGTGAGGTTAAAACGCGTGAGCAGACCATCTATGGGACAAGCCGGATTCCACCATATCTTTATGTACACAAAATCCTTTTATAATATTTGAATAGTTTGTGTGCTGCTGCACATCCCTGTGTGTGTAATAAGCAGAGTGGACGTGCGTTGTTGACCCACCTATATGCACATATTACTAATGCGCCCTTTAAATAACAAAAATATATATATATATATATTGTGCCATTGGCTTTAGACCAGGTTTTTGTTGGTCAATGGTGCAGTCTATTTCAGTTGCCTCAAAATAGCAACGCAGCAACATTGTGCCTGAACATACCGCAAATGCATTTGCTATTTTAACATCCTGCAGAGGACGTGGAAAAGATAACTGCATCAGGCTGAAACTAGCAAAAAACACTTGGGGGCTGTTTACACCTGGCCACTTCATGCGTTTTCTGTGATCGGATAGCTATCTGATCGTGAAAAGACCAGGTGTAAATGCCCTCCGAAACGCATTCGAGACGGATTTGAATCCGATCGCTCAAACCACTTCAGGAGGTGGCCTGGGCCGCATTCCAGGTGAAACTGGAAAGTGTAAATGCTTCTGGTTGTTGAAACCACATATGTAAATTTTACTCCTCTAAAAAATAAACACGAGAGAGCGTGTTATAGGCTATATGTCGTGTTTTAGGCTATTATGTCATGTTTTAGTCAGATATGACGACGCTACTTCAACACGCATTACCGCAGCTGAGCATCATCTCAAGCCAACATGCAAACTATATCGCAAATCAAAGTGAAAGTAAGTCGCACACAAAACATCTTCATAAAAGTAAAGAAACGAAATGATCTTACCAGGGCTGTTGCCGCTGCCTCTCTTATTGCGGTCTTTGATTTTGAAATTGTAGCTGACGATCAATAAAATGCAGCTCATATGTGTTGCTTTCGGTGACGTGCACTCCATTAAAACTGCATATAGCGCGGGAATTGAAGATCGGATTTATATCCGTTTGGCAAAAACACATTTATGTGACCAGGTGTAAATAGAATAATTTTGATAAATCAGATAGCTATCCGATCTGAGAAAACGCATGAAGTGGCCAGGTGTAAACAGCCCCTTGGTCATGCCTGCTGCCTTATTGCGCCGGGTGTATGATTGGGCCCTTTATTTCCACTTTCCGAACAGTTTATTAAAGGGGCTGTAACATCTGCTCCCTCCAACCAGCAGAGGGAGCCCTCACCCGAATATTGACTACACTCTATTTCTTCTAAAGTTACTTTCTTTTTGTTAGATATATATATAGAGTCATTATTTCCACTAACACTTTGCGAAGTATTGCCAGTCCTACCAAGCATTCTTTCCATTGCCATTGTGACTGCTTCTTGATATGAACTTTTGCTTATTTCTTGGATAACACGTTTATTGGATTACTGTTTTTGCTTTGGTTGCCTCTTTGGTCTGTCTATTTTGTTCACTGAAGCTAGCCTGGATCTTTGACCATCTCTTTGCCTGTTGATTTGGATTTATTGCTAAAATAAAATGTCTGCAAATGGATTCAAAACCAAAACCAAGCCTGAGTCTGTTACATCTGTCTAAAGGCAGTCATATGCAAATGTATCCCACAATATGATTAAATAAGTGCTCTTTTTATGAAACTTGTCAAAAGCTCAAGGAAAATTTGATTTCTCTCGTCATGACCCTTTTAATTTGTATTTAAAATAATCACTTCTCCGAGCTGATGTGTGATGGGGAAAGGGAAAAGGATGAGTTCGGAAAAAGGCAGACTTAAATTGGACTTTTGCATCAAAAGCTAAGGCTACCCACAGTCAGACAATGATGGGCTGAGTTAGTGTACAGTAAATGACATATTGGAACCTTGGAAAATTTGAAAAATTCAATGATTATTTCTTCTCTAAAACGTTAACTCCAACAACCTCGTAAACACGAAGTTTTATAAAGCCAGCCACCCACACTAGAAGCTGCAGTTACAGTCATTTCTTGTCTATTTTGTGTGCAATAGCTATGGCAGACAGAATGTTAACAGAAAGCTAAAAAATACTTTTTTACAGGTCACTCTGATATTTAAAAAGGAGGTGCTGATGCACACATGACAATCAGAACAATGAGTGAGTAGGTTACGGCCAAATCTATCCAAGGCGATGCAACCGCAGCTGCAATGATGTTGGATTCAAGTGCTGAGAGACACTGGAGCCCCTGCCGTATTGCCTGGGCTGAGCCTCTGGGAAAACAAAGAGATGTAAACTCAGAGTTCATATTACTGCTTAATTATTTGTTGGATAAACAGGGCACAGTGCTATGCAGTATGCTGTGTGTTTACTTTCATAAAGGCACCCTATTCCAAGGTCTGAGAGGTCCCAAGATGAATGGAAGAGATGGCTGTAGTCTTAATTTAGCCATACAGAACACACAACAAGAAATATTGTTGTTTGAAAGTACATATGGGTGTTTCTTCAACCTTGGGTACTTTAATGTCCCAGTGCTTGCTTTTTATTAACAGATAACAGTTTCTGTAGAAACCTATGATGATGAGATTTTACTTTCTTAAATTTTTTGTTCCATTATTTTTTGTTTATTACTTATTTTTGCTAGGTTTCAAATGCTTTATATAGATTCTTTTTTTTTTTTTTTTTATAGTCCCAGACTTTCAATCATAGTGTCAGGTGTGGGGTTGAGCAGTGCTTGAAGTGGGGGAAAAATGTGCCGGTACTCTCTTGCATTGGCAAATCATGACATTTGAAATTTCTACAGTGAAAAACAAAACTTGGAGAAATTGCTGGCACAACAATTTATTGTTATTTATTAACAACATGAATGTATTTAAACAAGTGTGTGTGTGTGTGTGTGTGTGTGTGTGTGTGTGTGTGTGTGTGTGTGTGTGTGTGTGTGTGTGTGTGTGCGCGCGTGTGTGCATGCATTTGTATGCGCCTTTCTTTACAAAGACAACTAAACATTTTAACTACATTAAAACTATAATAATCTAAACAAAGCATAACATAAACACCATTTGGATGTTCATTGCTTGAAAATGATTCATATAATAATCTAAAAAAAAAAAAAAAAAGTTTTTCTCCATGCTCACCAGCCACTGTGGCTAATGGTTTTCCAAAGTTACTATCCACTAGCATTTTCACTGGCCATAATTTTGATACCATGGGGAGGAAAAGCCATATAGATATTTTTATTATCTCATAATTTGGCAGCAGGTATATTAGACTGCTGTCCCTTTAAGATCAATTGTACAGTTACATATGCGTTTTCTTTCTCAACTGTTTGCGTTCACTTATAACACTCATAACTGTCTGTGTTTACGTGAATACTCACCAAGACCGGCATTTTGACATTATTATGTGTGTATTTGACGGTTTAAGTGCAATAAGCAGTGAAAAATAACTCAAACTCATTATATGTGTACACTTGGGTGTGAGCACAAACTCTGCTGTAATGAGTAAAACAATGCCCAGTATGTGCAATCCAACGCTGAAATTCAATCCATGTAACACCAACAATATTAATCCGATCAAATGAAACGAGTGAGTGTGTCAAAATGTGGCTAACATCTGGCTACTTTCTCTCTGGCCATCTTGAACCTTTCTCCACAGTCTTTGGAGGCACACCATAGATGTCCTCTCCGAGAAAAGATGCTCTAGTCTGGGTCAAAGCCCTGCGGTAGAAGGTAGAGTGTGATCCTTGTCTTATTACATACTGAGAGCCTCCTTCCTCCAAGTAAGCTCCTCTGAGCCCCATTGTCTCCCTGCAACAGCTGCTCTTGACAAAGCCAATAAATCACTGCCTTAATGTGAGATTCTGATCGCTGTGCTTGCTTCAGCAGTGTGAGAACTCACCTCATCTCTCTCATCACCTAGAGAGCTGAACAGGGTTCCTGACCCCTCCACGCCTCTGCTTAGTTTGATGTCATAGTGCATTGTGTCATATTTCTTTTCACTGTAAGCTTAGCTTGATGTCACAGTGTACAGTTGTCGGGCTGAATTGCTACACTTGCCTTTCATTTGTCATTTTTTTGTCAGGTTTAATTGTCACTACGTTGGCCAGAAGCTCCATGAAAGATGTCTTGTTCACATGTCAAGGATTGTTTTAGCAAAGGAACCTGTTTTTAGAAATCTAACTGAAATCCCAGAGGACACCATATATATATATATATATGTGTGTGTGAATTAAATTAATAACTTTTTTTACAACAAAAACTAACCATGACTAAACTTGCTTGGGTTGGACTATGACTCTATTTTCTTAGAAACAAACTTTGTTGCATTAGTTTCCTGTTATCGAAGTAAAGCTGCTTAGAAACAGTCTGTATTGTAAAAAGCGCTATATAAATAAAGGTGACTTGACTTTAAAAGCTCGGGAGATTTTGTGGTGATTCTCTAATGAAAACAATTGAAACTGAAACAATTATGCATATTTTCTCGAATCATTCTTTACGAAAAGAAAAAAGAAACACAAATGATATGATACTTCTGAAACAAAGTATCTTTTTTGGTTATTGCTGTAGATTTGCGGGGGGATGTTCTCCTATAGGTTTCCCCTATAATTATTTATATATAGACACCTTTTCTTGACATCTCTAGAGAATTTTTGATCAGATCTTCTTTTACATATAGTTTGGTAATTATGTTTGGTTCTCGTAAATGTAATTATCTGCTTTTGTCACAGATGTTTTTTTTTCTTGTTTTGTCTAAATTCTTTAGAACTCAATAGATACAAACTAGAAGATTGTTGATGCACAGTGTAGAGTTCAAGAGTTGTAGAGCTATAAAATAAATGTGGATCACTGATTGAGTGCTCTTTTTAAGAGAATTTGAGAAATGTTGAAGTTTATATTGAAATGATTGCCTTTTCACAGTTTTGTCTTGGTAAAATCTAGCACAGTTTGAGACATTGTTGAGAAACTTTTGGGAAACTCTAGACTGTGAGATTACTGGATTTTTAATAAATCTGAAAAGCAGCATTTTCTCTCCCATTAAAATAATTTCTGCCTCGGAGAAAAGCAATCAAGATTGAAATTAAAATCACATTTGTGGTTTTCTTTCTTTGTGGTTTATCTATTCATATTGCTTACATATTAAGTAAAATGCCCAATACCCATGTGTGGCACACTTTTTATGAAAAAAAAATCATGGTGCTCTAGGGGATGTCAGGTTTGCTCATTGGTAAGGGACGATTCATCAATGAGTGCAAGTTCTTTTTTGTTCTCCTTGTAAATATATTTGTAAAACACTTGCTTAAGATGAATTTTACACTTTTTGGTGTCTCCCGCTGGTTGATCTTTAGTTTCAACATGTTTCGGGAAATACAATTTCCTGCTTCACAGATTAGGCAATGTTTCCTATATTTATTGTTACCATAGTGTTTTTTTTTTCGGAGGATTATTTCTCTCTCATTCTCATCCTCACCTCCTTGTTCTCTCTCTGCGCTGTCAGCAGACTTTAAAGAGAATTCAATCAAGGTGTGTTCCACACTCTTTGGCCCTGCTGATTTAGTTGGAACACCATGAAATATGACTTGAGGTGGAAAGATACGACAGTAATGAAATGTTGCTACCAAACGCAATACGAAGCCATGAGTATAAAGGAGTGCAAATGTCGCAGATTTTACAGACACAGCTTCTTCAGCTTGACCTTTAAGTCCTGTCCGCTTTTTACTTTTGTTCCAAAATTCCTGCAGTATTTATTCACACACAAATACACATGTTGAAATTCCTTAACCTTGTGTCTCAGTCCTGGTCTTTTCATCACGGCTAATTATGAAGCTCCTTCTGTCATACCATCAGAGTTTGAAATGAGGTCACTTCACCTTGGGTGACACGTCATCTTGAACAAAGGAGGTTTTGGTATAATTAGCATCACAAAATGGCTTTAAAGCTGAATATTAAAAAGGCGGATCAGGGAGATGCTGGAACAGACCCTGAATTGAAGATGCAATTCTGTAAGGCCTTGTCATTCGATGACTATGCGTCAAAATATGTATTTTATCCCCTTGAGTTTTGTTTTATGCTTCTGTCTGTGTTCTAGGGTGCATTTTTAAGGTCACACAGAAGCCAAGGAAACTATAAATCATGAAATTCATGCAGCACTTTCGATAAATCACCTCACACATCTAGGTGTTCTCATAAATAAAAAGGTAATCGAAAGCTCCTGATTACAGATGCCCATTAGGACACACACACACACACACACACACACACGCGTACCTGTGGAGCATCAGGAATAGCAAAGATTTGCAGACATCCTGGAGCCAAGGGACCCAAAGCAGACATCTAGAACTAGAGTGGAATTACTGAGCTGACTATGCAAGACTACAAGTTACATACATGTATTTGTTTTGTTTAAATGAGGGCACTTCTATTGTTTTAATGTGTATAAAATTTTATTTATTTATTTATGTACTTGCTTGATTATTCAGTTACTCATTTATAATAAATTTTGAAAATGTTTTCTAGTACAGTTACATTTTTTTTGCATCTTTATAATTAAAAAACCCTGTCTGATTTTACTTAACCTCAGTTTTGCCTTTGAATGGCTCAGTAAATCCACATGCTCACATACTCTTGGTTATCTTTGAGGCATCTTCTAAATTGTCGTGCCTGGTGGTACTCTAATATGCTGTGGTTCTCCATAAAACCAATGGTTGTGCAATTGTAGACAATATTTACTTCAAATTGTTTTATTTCAGGCCCAGAGCAAAGCGTTAGATATGCACTCATGTGTAAACAAGCCCTATGTTTTCTTAATGTGGAGTAGTGTAGATAAGCTGGAGATGTTTTCATTCTATTGAAGGTCAATGTGGGTAGAGGTTCTGGAGGGCATTAAAAATACATCACCTCTGTGGGCAGGTTGAGAGAACAACCCGGTATCTGGTTTCTAATGTGAGGATGCTGGGTTTGAACCTTAAGCTTTAAGCATCATCTCCATGAAACACCAACGCTATAGCTACATTGCTACAATATGTCATGTTTCTCATCTTTTTTTTATAATGTTTATAATATACAGTATATCAATATTTATGTATTTCTGCATTTTACAGTTTCTGCAATCAGAGCAGCCATAATGTGGAACCGCTATTCTATAATTTGTGTTTAAGATGTATTGTTTTTGGGCATTTTCAGACCTGTAGATTGTTTGCTTTTTTCTGAAACAGGGACTTTCATTTGTTACAATGTTGCATTTTTTTTAATGGTTCGGTTTGCTTTTACAAGGCACCATTTCAAAGCGTACCAAAATGTGTTTATGCCAGTCACATATGAGTAAAACTCCTCATGTTGGTCAGAGTTTCCTCTGCATCTTCCTGCGGAAGAAAAATATCTTAGTACATGAAGGCTTTCTGTTAACTTTTTATGTATATATATATATATATATATATATATATATATATATATATATATATATATATATATAATATATATATCTTTTTAAACAATATTTCATCTACAGTTTTTGTCAATTTTTTTCCACATTGCATGATCTAATTAAGAAAGATTTGAATAGGCTACAGTATCGCAATCAAACAGCTAAATTATGTGTATATAATCTGTTTGGTTGTAAAATGTATCACCTGAATGAAATGAAATCGAATGTATCGTCCTGTGGAATCATTAATTCACAGACAGCATACGAAGATGTTCAACTAATAAAGATCTTCATCGCTGGCAAACAAAATAATTCATTTGCAGATTTGCTTTCACTTGACTGTACTGTAGGTCCACGGCCACTTCATCCAACGCTTGATTTTCTTAAATCTTCTTGTTACGAGTCCGAGTGTGAAACCGCTTCAGATTCAGTGCGTGCAGGAAACCGAACAAATCATTCAAACAGAGACTTACAAACACAAGTTCCTTCATCCAGGCACAACCATCTCCCAACTACATCAGGAATATCAACAGGCAGCTGCAACTACTGGAGTGAGGGCCGTTGGAATACGATATTTCACAGATGTATTCCATGAAGAGAACTATCCTGTATTCATTCCGCGATAAAATCAGTGTGATGTTTGTGTTTCATTCAAGCATGGGAATATTAGTAAGGCCGAATATGATGCACATGTCACCCAGAGAGATGAAGCGAGGCAAGATAAATCCTGTGACAAGGATTCTGCGAATAATGAGCAGTCCGTTTGGACAATGGACTTGCAAGCTGTGCTGCTGTGTCCAAAAACCCAAGCCAGTAGCCTGTATTACAAAACGAAACTGCAGGTCCATAACTTTACCCTCTTCAACTTGAGATCAAAAGAAGGATACTGCTACATTTGGGACGAATCGGAGGGTGACCTGAGTAGCGAGTTATTTGCACATCTTCAATATCGCCATTTTTAAGGTGTGATCAAAGACCATCCTGAACTCAAGGAGATCATAGTGTGGAGCGACTGTTGCGGTTATCAGAACCGCAATGCAGGTGTGGCGAATGCATTCTCTGAGCTTGCAAGGAAATATGGGGTACTAATAACATAATTCCATGAAATTCCTTGTTCCAGGCCACACACAAATGGAGTGCATGCATATACTATTGAATGCAAAATAGTTATGGATGTCTTTACACCGAGAGACTACGTCATCATACTCCAGACTGCAAGAATCAACCCATCACCTTACCATGTGAAGGTGCACAAGCATGATGAGCTCCTGAAAATTAATGTATCTTACTTCACTAGCATCAGATCAGGCAAAAAGGCTGGAGATCTGACTGTGCATCATTTGCGGGCTATTCAGTTTGTCAGTGATGTCAAGGTCCATTTCAAGCTTTCCTTTTCGGGGGACTCCGTGTGGGAAGAACTGCCACAGAGGGTGCAGGTGCCAAAAGAGCCGATACTATGGATAAGAATGTTTTTATGTGCTCTGCCAATCAAGGGGAGAAAGTTCCAGGATCTCCAGTCAATGAAACACATCATGCCTGTTGAGTGTCATCAGTGTAAGCTTAGCGTAAGTTCTGCCAGAAAGACTCAATTGTTACGTCATTTATTACCTTCTCATCTATCCAATCGCGCTCTAACGCATGAAGTATATAAGATCCATACTTACACTCATGTGAGTTCGCAGATGCTGACGCTTCCACTTACCACCATCCTCCCCACCTCCACCAAGACGGTCTTCCCTCCATCCTTCCCACTACCACCATGATGGTCCCTTCTATTACCCCAAGGGGGGTCGGCTGCGCCCCTGCCTTCATCTTCAGGCAGGAAATGCAGAATCCATACCCTCGGATCGCCAGTTACTGACGAGACCTACGCCAAAGAACTTTATTTCATATATTACTTGCTGGGCTGTTAATAAAATGCATAATTGTACAGTATCTTCACTCCTGAGTCTTTCTGGCAGAACTACTTTGATAATTTGCCACATTAATAGGCATCAGGCAAGAACCCAGCAAAGAAGAGCTGGAGGTAGAAGTGAGGAGATGCACATGCCTCCTCAGAATGATGTTTAGTTTGTTTGTTAATGTTTTATCGTTGACAGAGTTGAACATTTAAAATTGCCTAAGTGAAAAAGGCATGTTAAAAAATCTCATTTATTCTGGTTACGTTACATAATTGACATGCATTGTAATTAGTATGTCAAAAGTCATCTTCTGCCATAATCTATTTGAGTGACATTATCAATAAATATCATATATTCAATTATTGGTTCAGTTTTTTGTGTTTTCTGAGAAACCTGAAAAAATTATTTGCCAATTATTTTAGGAAGGTGATGATATAACACATTTGCCGTTGGAAATTATGATAACTTTAGTTTGTTGGTCCATTTGATTGGATTGCTTTCTAAGCTTAACCAAACCTCCTAGAGTTTGTTTTCTTTCAGGCCAAGACCACCTTGTTCAGTTGATCTCGGAACGATTGTTTTGGTGCAGATCTGTGTGTGTGAGTGTGAACGAACCGAACTAAAGAAAGAACATTTTATTTATTTACATACGAAAAAACAATGAATTGAATAGGTCAGCCCAAAAGGAGTAATTTAGCGAAATTAATCAAATAATGTAACTTTTGTGCATTTTTGATCATTTTAAAAAAATTATATTACAAATGCTTTATGCTGTCATAAGCATGAATTGTACTTAACACAGGCACACACCTAGTCAACTGCCACATGTTAAGAAGTGTAAAAGGCAACTAAAAAAAAACCATTATATTAATTTTCACAAAGTCACAATGTAAATTCTATATTGGTAGCAATATAATTTTGAATATTAAAAATTAAAAATATTCAGTGTATCAGCCAGTCACGTTGCAGCAGTGTCAAGAGAGCCTTAGCAGTGTGACTCTCAACCTAATGAAAGCCTCACATCTGGGATGTTTGTCTGAGAATATGAAAAAAGTGCATTTGGCTGATGTCTCTTAACTTGAGGGTCTGCTTTTTGCAACCTGTTAGTTAAGCCCCACGTTGAATCCAATTTTATGTCAAAAGATCGGCTGCGTGAAATTAAACTTCCAGCTATGACTCGAACAATCAAAGACAGACGATAGCTTGGCTGAAATGCACTTTTTCACCCTAACTGGCTTAATTTTTCATGACACAGATGATGATTTTTACACATGGGAGGCAGATATTGTAATCCGTAGCCGGTGGGTTGCGGGAATGTTATACTTTGCCTATAAATCATTCTGAGTGAAGATTTGCCCCTCTAGAGAGTGATTTAAAAATGATGGTATTGTGGCAGAGAAAGCTTGAATATTTTTCCTGGTGCACACATGTCTCTGAAGTTTGCGGTGATCTGTCAGACCTCATCTAGATCCCTGTTGCTCAAGGTATAGAATGGTCAATGTATGCAGAAGATATTATATGTGCTATTAGCCTTTCTAATGTATTTCAGCTGTCAGCAGGTGTCTGCACATTGGTTTGCAGCTGCTTGGTTTTGCTTTAGTCTCTTATGCTACCCCCAAGTCTTAAGAGTTTGGAAGTTGTAATATGGCATGATGTATGTTCAAATGATTTTTGCCAGAATAGAATAAACATATTGAACAATTTCATGATTCCCAACAAATACTATCAATCTATATTTCTATCTATTGTTCTAGCATTCTATTTATCTAGCTTCAGTCTATTCTATAAACCCTCGAATTTCAAATTCTTCAAAAACTTTTAAGCAAGTTTTAACAAACTTTACTTTCTACAGGTGAAACTTGAAAAATTAGATTATCGTGCCAAAGTTCATGTATTTCAGTAATTCAAATTAAAAGGTGAAACTAATATATGAGGAGTTCTTTTCCAAAACGCTATAAATCCATTTCAATAGTTTTCAGGATTTTTTTTTTTTTTTTTTACCTAGACCCACACATTTTGTGAATATTCAATTTATCCTGTTAAAATGTTTTTTTTTTTGGCTCGGTCTGAACATGTTGAACAACGATTATTAAATCAAACAACAATATTGTTTATGATAAATTCAAAGTTAATTTTATTTTTTTTCAAAACGCTATAAATCCATCGAGTTTTTTCCAAAACGCTATAAATCCATCAAGTTTTTTTCAAAAATGTATGGTTTGTCTTTGAAAAAAAAAACAAAAAAAAAAAACAAGAGAACATGCAACATATAATCAGGGACTCGTATAAATTAATATAAATTAAATTTAGTAACAAATTTAGGCTAATAGTCATTCGGTGAAAAAAGTAATGTCATGCTAATGTGACATGAAAAGTACTGAATAGTTCTACGTACTAGCCTACAGATAGATAAACGAGATAAACTGGCCTTTATATTGACCATGATAAGTTGCTATGTTAGATTGTGTTTTTTATCAGAACGTCCGGCGACAGCCTCTCGTCCTGACAGAAACCTTTTGCGGCAACTTTATGTTGACATCCCACTGTTGGTATTATCGCACCACCCGAGTGACGAGCCTCCTTTTTTTGTTCTTTTTGGTGATTTTCTTTGTCCAGTCTGCGTTTTCTTCCCCCAGGAAAAGGTCTCACTGGCTCATCAAGGCCATCAAAAGTGTTATCACTCATTTTGATGAATGAATGAACATAAACAAACCTCTGTTCAGAGCGCCGCCATGTTGGATTGCGTAGAGCGCTCACTGAATTCTGATTGGTCGAGAGAGGATTTATCGCGTTTAGGCTAAAAATAGGTTTGGCGCTTATCCCGGTTTGGAAAATAACTGGATCTTGCAGTACATTTTAAACAAGGAAATATAGCGATTTGGCATGAAACGTTGATGGAGCAGTGAATAGGTTCAGAACACTGCAAAATGACATGACGAACTCATTTTTTACAAAAATGCCGTTTATCGCGTTTTGGAAAAGAGCTCTTCATATGTAGTATATATAACTATATACATATGCATGATTATACTTTTCAGAGGGCCAACATTTCTGCATTTAAAATCCTTTTTTTTATTGATTTTCATTTTTATTTTTCAATTTGGGGTTTTCATAAGCTGTAAGCTGTAAGCTGCAAATAGATATATTCATAATATATCTATTTGCACGATATTCTAAATTTTCGAGTTTCACCTGTATTTGTTTTCATGCAGTTTCATGCAGTTTTAGATGCAGTTTACATGCAAAGCACAGTGCAAAACTAATATTGAAATTTAGTATTGCATTTCCACACGCAATGATCAATATGCCAAAGATGAAAAATCACTTTAGTATTATGTTGTAGTTGCATAACATCAGCCATGGTATTAATTATGTTGAGACTAATTTGAAATACCCTTCTGAATACAGACAAAAGTATCTGAGTACAGGAAAGGCTTTTTCAACAGAGGGCCAAGAAATGTTTCCAAACTTGAGTTGTGATTACTCAAAGTCAATAGACTTGTTAACAACGTCATCACTTTTGTTTATCCGCTGATGTTGTGCGAACCATGAGTTTGACATGTTTGTAGAACACGCTCATTAGTATCAGTGACAACTAAATGGTTTAGACTTGTTGTGGAGGTGGGTGTGAAAAAATCTGTTGCAATTTCCTTTGAAATGTTTACTGCAGGTAAACACAAAGAATTTAAGGGGAACTTTTGGTATCTGCTTTTCAATAAATTAAACCTGTGATAATATTTACTACTTCTCTTTTGAACTTTCATGATCGATAAAACCTCTTTTGAGAACTAGATGTTCTTCCAAGTAGACTTTTAAATGCTCAAACTATGAGTTTGTTTTATCGTGGAATGTTTTTGAGTTTATTCAAGGTAAGACCATCTTGATTGTTGAAGCTTGGCTCTATCCCAGGAGAGAATCTCTAATCCTCCATTGGATGGACTCACCGATGCTAATCCGAATTGAGGTTTTCTGGGGCGTGATGTTAGGCTCCACTGCCTGTCCTTCTCGCCCTTCCATGCCATCTGCAGCCCTCTTCGGACCCTGTAAAGGAACAAACAGCTTAGTTGGGCCTCAGTAAACAGTGGACAGTCCCACATAGGACCTATCGTCTGCCATAGTTTGAGTCTCTGGTCTTAAGCCAGCTCAGATTATGGTCTACAGGGAGTTGGCCATATTGCGGTGCTGGTACGCCAGCTGGATGGTTTACATGCCTGTAACCAGTGACTTTTGCCTCCTGTGCTCTTCTCAAGCTAATTTCCTCCTGGTTAGCATAGCTTAATAATCATTACAAGTGGACAAAATAATGAGTAATTTAATGTTTCATTAGCTGTGAAGTAGCTCGGAATGAAGTAATTATGTCTTTGTGAAGTCTTCACTTCAAACCTTATTTATGAGTCTTATAGTTTCATAATGATACCAGGAAGACCCTAATGCCTCTAACTTTATGCCCACAAGTGTGCTATACACAAATAAAAAAAAGTTTTGAAGTGAAAACCTCTTATTAACATCGGAAGCATAAAATATAAACTGCATTCAAGAAAGCAGGCCAATTATTATCCACATTGCGGTTCTTTTAGGAGGACTTAACTGAATATGAACTACAGTGACTCTTGATGTACATGATGGGAAATCTCTCTATAGCTTCTGGCGTCTTGAGTCTTATCTATGTTTCCCTTTTACCTAGAAACATGAATCCTTATCCACACTAATTCTGGCGAGCTTAATGAATGGACACATAAATCTTCCATATAATAGAGCTTTGGATAAAAGAGTGGTATGCCACAAGCCATTCCTGCTGTGTTGCATACACAGTTGTAGAGGCAGTGATGTATTGTTATAACGGTTTTGACCTCGAGGAGCTGTATCAGCAGCTCAGGTTCCTACAGACCAGCTGCTTATATTAAACCGCATGTTAAAATGCCCCTGCAAATCTCAAAGACGAGACTGGAGCCAATGGGCACCATGCCTACCTCCAAAGATTCTAAACTCCACCTTCAACAGAAGCAAGCAATAACTATAGACAGCTTCTTTTCTTGATAAGCTCCGTTTACAAAACTTTCCTAAAGGTTTCCAGTCCCTGTGTGGACATTTGTGTGTTTCTATCTCCAGACCTCCTGATGTGTTTTCTATTGCTGTTTCCATGAAACACAGAAGAGGATTAAGTGTGTGTCGAATTGCCCGACAGGCGCCACAGGAATACTGCCCCTTATAGGCTTTTGCGATGGCGGAAGGGATCATTGGTATAACCACGTAGCTACAGAGCTGGAAATAGGCTGTAGTTGTGACCACAGCATCCGCAGGTTCTTCGGAAAAGGTGAAGAGAACCGGCTGGCCGGCGTCACCCTCCCCAAGGATGAACACGTGGCGGGGAGCATTGGCCGTAAACCACAACACTTTTATCTGCCTCACCCCCCTCTCAGATTCCCAAAATAAAAGTGACCCGCTCTCTCTTTCTCCTCTAATCTTGGGGGGAAACGGATGACTGACTATGCCTATCTATAGAAGGGGGAAGTGTTTCACAGGCTGGGGTCCTAGTTTGTATTGGACACTGGACACAAAAATAATATGCAGACAACAACCTTGTGTCCATACTGGCATTTGATGGATGAATTCTAGCTGTACTATAAAATGCCTCAAAGCTGAGTGCCATATTCCATGCTGAGCAGAAATTTGCAGGTGCAAACAGGAACCTGTTTGTAATTTGATGTGTGAAGGTCATCTTAACCATTTCGCTACGTCTAACTTTTTGACAGTTTGGGAGTCCCATTGCAGATTTTTCACAAATCTGACTTATCCCATGTGTGCTGGAAAAGAATATGTGCTGTTTCCATCAGATTTCATCATCTGTGCACTTCAAGAAGCATTCGAATAATCCACTTTTATGGATCCACTTACTGTATGTCTTATGTCTGAGCTAGGCTGCTTTTTAACAGTAATTATTGAAGCAGTAGATGGAATGTTCTTGGTTATTCTATTCTTGGTTATTGCTTTCTTCCAAAACCTATTGAGCTGCCTAAACTGGTAGAACAAATTTAAATTTTTTAAACATGGGTTTAAAATGATCCATTTAGCTTCTCACTGGCGCGGTACCCTCAGAGGCACACCGCCGTACCTTATCTATGCCTAATACAAACTAATATACACTATTTAGGGGTAGATAAGGTACCGAGACAACCTACGCAGTCACAAGCCATTGAATCCATAAAGTAGAGCTGCACAATTAATCGTTAAAAGATCCTGATCTCGATTCAAACACCCATGCAATCTAATTCCTAAATGTTAATGATTTGGCTATGTCTGTCTATTAAACCTTTGACAAGTACGATCACAGCAAACGTTCAAATCTGCATTAGCTCTGACCAAGAGAGATCAATTGACATGTATAGGTGAAACAGCTTCACAAACAGTTTTTTAACCAAACAGTATCATTATTTTTGTGTTACAATAATTCAAATGATCAAAGAAGTACTGTGTTAAAAGTGTTTAGTTCAGATATAAACTCTGATGTTTACAGTAGCGATCAAAATAGAGTAAATCCCCTTTTGAAAGTGACCTGACGCTTCAAATTCAGATTGTATCAATTACAATGTTACACCGGTAGGTGGCGACAAGTAACTGTTAAAACAAATTATTTGTCATTAAATCATTTAATAGATTTGTTCAAAAACATTAATTTATCCAGTAATGAAACAAGTGAAGCCTTTCTGAGTGAGTCATTGAATCATTCAATCAAACCGAGAGAAATTAGAGAATTAAAAAAGTAGGCATCCTGATTGTAATTCGAGAAAGCATAGCAAAAAGCTTAGTGAAGTGGGAGAAATGTCAGTTGCAATTAAATATTTAATAGAATTGTTCAAATATTTTTTTCTATTTCAAATAGATTATTTAACCAAAATTTGTGCATGCAATGCATATTTGTTTATTAGAGTTTTACACCATTAGTTTAGGAACATGCTAAGATCAAACTCCATTGAAATCAATTACGACAATGATGTACTAAAAACACGGATCCTCGAAAATGACCAAAAAAAAAAAAAGAAATGTGCATGACAGGCCAGTAGCTGGCAATGTCAGTAATAAAAACAAAACTTTGCACCTATAGACTGAACACGTAATATGTATGCTCATGCATCACCGTTTTCACAAATTCACTTTTTTGTTGTTTACACGAAAGCTATAGTAGTGTTTTCGAAAACTTGCACTTTAAAACACGTTTTCAAAAGTTTGGATTTCCAGGCCTCCAAAATGCTGTTGTCATGTAACAGAGCGTTATTAGTTGAAAACCATGTTGTGTAAACAACCCCTTAGTCTCCAGTGTGGGACGCTGTTTGTTCAGCCTGTGGGGTTGTTTTCTATGCAGAGCTTTTCTATTTGTCCACTTATGAGGCTCCATGACTACCAATCTGTATAATTTTCTAAATATAGTTGTAAGTGTTTTATCACTCTGCAGCCTCTTTCTTGCATAATAAAATAATTTCAGCTCAAATCAATAATTCTTGTCCATACAGTATTTATATGGTAAGCAGTCATGTAATAAGCAAGACAATGTACAGTTAGCCAGTCATTATCTCACAATAAACCTGTCAGGGTTTATTTTGTGATAATGACCAGTTCGTTGAACATTTAGCCTATATTAGTCGTTTTAATTGGCCCTTTATGTACACTGTTCATATGTCATAGCACTTTTATCAAAAAAGTTATTTTTCTGAATCTGCTCTGTGAACATCAATTAAACTCAGTGATGATGAATGAATACCCGACATCTTTGACTCATAATGGTGAATAATTTGTTCATAGACACCATTATTATGCATTGACGCTCTGATCCGTTGACTTGAAGGGATGAGAAGTCCCTCTTGACCAAAAAGTGGGAAGCCATGCTTTTCTCATTTATCTACACATGCTTCAGGCTTTTTCATCTTGTTTATTAGAGAATTCATATACAGTGCTTGAACAAAGTCAACTTCAGTTACGTTCTGCAGGCCAGGCGTTCCCTCTGAGGTTGTAAATGCTAATGTCGGGTTGAAGTTTGTTTGCTCTACTTTGTTTAGGTTGTTCTGTCCTCTCGCTCTCTTACGTGCTTATCTGCTGTTACGCTGATGGATGAGGCCGTGGGTTTGCTGTTTAAACTGGAGATTGAGGTGCCGGGTCCCTGTTTCCCTCGTTCTTTCATTCACATTCTCTCTCTCTCTCTTGCCCTGCCTACCTGTGTGGTCTGTTGCTTTGTCAGCGCAGAACTGACAGGAGGCCCAGCCCTGTCGTTTGTCTCCCAGCACCATTCGCATAAGGTCACGGAGTCATGCTGCCTGCTGAAGAGTTTGGAGTCAACTTGATTTCATACTGACAATCTAAAAAATTCTTCTGACAAAAACTGCCTGTGTGAAACGATACTTTTAGTTTCAAAGCATGACTCTGCTGCTGCTAGAGAATGTAGGTTTTTGCATGTTTGCATGTAATTCACTTACAGCACATTGGAAATAAAGTGTAATAAAAATGTCATAGAAATTAAATAATTATCTAAATATTAAATAATCATAATTAAAGTAATCTCCAAACTACTTGAACAGTAGTCTCACCATAAATATAACTGTTTATACAACTTTACAGCTCCAGTAATAGGCCCAATTTTTTTATTTTTTTTATTTTTTTTATTTAAACCATTGATGTTCGTTTTCATATAGTATTTGCTTATATTGTAAGAACCTTGATGAGGGGTTGGTCTAAATATTTTTTTCTTCTGTTAATCACCAGAAGTTACAGAATTGACTTAAATAGAGACAAAAATATACAAAAATAAAAATATATGTAATGCATTTTAGTATATGGTGGATTTATGATGTTTCACATATGAAAACTTTTTGAAGCTAATCAAATATTAGCACAATAAAGCAGACATTTCCTTCTTTGCTAGTATTTGATTATCCCTCCAAATAGTTTAATTTGTTAAACATCATCAGACCAGCAATGTCTGCATTACAAAGAACAACATCTTGTTTTCTTTTACTTATTTATTTGACGCCCTGCAGTAGAGTATATTGACGTTAACACATAATAAACCCCTAAAATATATTGACGTTATCACATAATAAACCCCTAATATACAATTCCTAGCAGACACTTTTACTGATGTGTTCCTCCAAATGTGTCCATCTTGTTTCCCTTATTCTGAAGATAATGAGTGAGAACCTTGTTATACTTTGATGAATTATCCAGACTTCACAAAAGACCAGGCTTATCTGCAAATATCACATGAAATCGACATGTGACTGTAGTGAAGTCCTGAGATAGTGTCGACTGTTCACTTGCGTTTGAAGAGAGCCTTTTGACGTGGATTTCTAATTATAACCTTTGCCGAGATGCTGCTCTGCCGATTGCCAGACTTTTCGGAGACGATCTGTTACTAGGCACAAATGTCTGACAGCCATTTGTTTGTTCTGAGAGATTTTTCTCTTCATAGAGGTGTGTGGTCTCGTTTAGGGGTATGGCTGTTTTCACACCTGCATGTGTACACAACACACTATCAACTGTGTCTCGGAACAGTTAGCTGTGCATTTCCAAGGCTTTATTCATGTAATTATTGCACCACTCCACTCATTGCTGTTTAAAATCATATTGGATGAACATCTTTTTGACCTCTTGGCCTTTGCTTTCAAATGGGTTTTTCTGAATAGAATCTGATGCTTATGTGATGACCTTGAATTAATTTATGCCAGGTGTTATTTGTTTGCCTCTCATAAATTGATTGTTTTTCTCAGCTGCTAAGGTCAGTCGCTCTTCTGAGAAGTTTAAATTCGTACGGAATCTTCTGTAGTGTATAATAAACCATACCAAATTGGTCTCTGTCATATGAAAATCATTCACTGGATTAATTCCAGTTTATCTGGAATTTCTGTAATGCATTTTGATCTTAAAAGTTCAGCAGGTGATTTCTTGAGATTTTGTCTGTAATTGGATATACATATATACCTAGGTATAACACCTATAGATATATTGTGCCAATACATTTGTTTCAACTAATATCAACTGGGGGAGTCTTTAACAGCCCTACCCTCAACAATTTAGAGCTTGTGTCTGAACTTACACTCTTAAAAATAAAGGTTCCAAAATAGGGGTCATAGAAGAACCATTTTGGTTCCCCAAAAACCTTTTAGTGAATCGTTCTAAAAAGAACCTTTTTTTGAACATATTAATAATCTAAAGAACCTTTTTCCACTATAAATACACTTTTGTGGAACAAAATGGTTCTTTATGGAGTCAATGATGCAGATAAAGAACCATTACATTAAATTTAACAGAATGATTATTTATCTTACACAAACCTTTCTCAAAGTTAATAAAAAATTGACTTTTGGATTTTTGAACTGACACTAGGAGGAACGAGCGGCCAAATCATCTAAAAAAATGGTTATTTTTAAAACGATTCACTAAAAGGTTTTTTGGGAACCAAAATGGTTCTTCTATGACCCCTATTTTGGAACCTTTATTTTTAAGAGTGTAAGCTTTTAAAGATGACCTAAACACTATTCTATCCTCGTTGCAGCAAAATTAGATTGCTTAATCTCTCAGATAATGTCTAGGTAAAGCTACCACAGATCTCGAACGCAGTGCAATTAAAGACATTCAACTTATGAAAGGAGCAAATTAAGATTTAAGTTAGTGAAGATAAGATTCTTGCGTGTTCATCGATCTCTTTTTATATCTTTGTAATCACTCAACCATGTAGCATTATAATAATCCACTTAGGCACTCTTTGAACTTGCTTTTTTTAATGGTTCTCAGTGGGTCTTAGAAGTATCTTCTACCCCCACTGTTCCGTCCGACTGTTTGGCCTTTTGTGGAGTGAACTGTCAAAAAGGAACTACCGAGGCAGCGATTACTCTGTTTTATCATTTCTGCTCCATTGATTCACACTGGCATGATTGTATCATACTGGAACAGCAGTGTAAAATCAGTTTTTCTTTTTCTGAAGCCTTTTTTTACTTGTCTCTTGATCTCTCAAAGTCCCTTCACCTGTGCATGTTTGAATTTTTGTATGTGTTATTTGAAGTTCTCAGAGATACATGCAAACAAAGAATCATGTTAAATGTATGCTTGGGTGTGGTTGTCAGATTTATTTCTCATTAATGGACTCTCATTAATGTTTTTTATATTTCCTTAGGATAAACTAACTTATATTTAACTAATTAACTATTACGTTTTTTTTTCCCTTCAACTGCTGAGGTTAGTGCTCCTATGGGAAGTTCCATAAATTGTAATCCTTACGAAAGTGCAAATAATGAACCATAGCAACTTGATCTGTCATATGAAAATCCGTTTTGGGATGCTCTCGGTTAATTTATTTCATGTTTTCTTCTCTCATGTTTCACTTATTTCAGTACTAAAAAGACAATGCACTCCCTATAGAGTAAAACAAGCTTTGGTATCTCATTACTGTACAGCAATGAAAGTCATCTTGTTTTTTCCCCCATCCTTTTCAAGTTACCCTTTTTTAAATTAAAATGTATAAATTAAATATTTAGTACAATAAATACAATGATGTACAAATACTGTTCGATTCAAATATTATATAATGTTTCCATATTACAATAATTAAATTAAAATGTTTTCACCTACAGAACTGAGATTATTGTGTAATTGTTATCTATGCATACGAATTCATGTCTGGAGCCTTAGGCCAGTGCTGTAAATTGCAGTCCCATCAATCCCTGCATCACCGCTGTTCTTCTCAAACTTCAAAGAGAACTTTTGTATGTGTGTGTGCGTGCATCCATTCCCACAAGAGAACTCGTGCTTGCTTGTGTGTGTGTTTTTTTTTCTTCTTTTTGTCAGTCAGTCAGTATGAGAACGGTCTCTTGTGGGTATCGAGTTCGGCGTGTGCTCTTGAGCGTGTGCTCTCTGCACAGGACAGAATCAAGAGTAGATGGCTCGAGAGGTGGCCAAATGAATGCCCGTCAACCCACGTGCCAGCATTGACGCAGGCGATATTGAATCAGGCATTAACAGACTGATGACTTCAACCCGAAGGGCTCTGCATTGTGGAGCTTTCCACATGGGGTTTCCAGCTCTGAATAAAGCCAGATTCTTCAATCAAGACCTTCTATAGTGCTGTCAATAGCATTGATATTAGGGAATGTTTAGAGCTGTGAATCATGCTACAAAACACATGGTGCAACTTTGGATGTCTGCAGGAAAGATGGCACAGTGGATTCAAGGCAGTATTGTGATGAAACAACAATCGATGACAGCTGGCTGATTCGCTGATCTAAGTAGCCAAATTAACTGTTTCTCACTTGCAGCTTGAAATGCTTCATTAGTGCCTACTGACCATTAAGTCCAGAGTCTCTGAGGCGTGACAGTAAAATTAACTAGATTTCTACATGTTCTATTGAAAATATGCTTGCAAATGTTGCTTACACCACATTGTTTGTGGGCCACCTCCAAGTTTCTATGATTCACATTTTAATAATGTTTGCCTTTCAATTTATAAATTTGAATTTAATTTGCCACATCCCTCAGGAGGTCAAATTGGAATGACAAGATTGAAATCAAGATGGAAATTGGAACTATGCAGATTTACAGTCTACAGTATGTATAAAACACATGTTTGGTGTGAGCGCACAGCAATGCATCAGGTACTCAAAATGTAACTCTATGTTCTGCAGAAAAGCCTGAAGTATTTTCAAGCTACTATCCAGTGTCAATGCTTAAAATGGTGCCATAATTCCTGAGGCTGATACACTGCCAGTTTATCCATACTTCTTAAACGGCAATGGCAGAATATGGATAAAGGGTTTTACAGTAGTAAACACCTGTCACACACCAACCTTCTAATATGATCCCCGGTTTCGTGTCACTGCCACATTTCTGTAAATATCACATAGTAATATTTGATTAACCCATGAATGTAATTTACGGATTAAATTATTAAATTCAGATCCTTATTTTTGCACTTATTGCAACTCAAAGCTCCTTGTTTTTATGAACATATCCACAGTCCCTTGCTATAGTCAAATGTGCAGCTGCGTGCTTGGTCTCATATTCATCTCCCTGCCCCATCCAACCCCCACCTCCTCCCCCGGTCCCACTCCTCTTCCATCAGCTCATTTTTTTAATTCATCGTAGCCCTCCCAGACTCTCCCATGGCCAGTCAGCGCAGTTGACTGCACTGAACATGTATAGGCATAAAGCACAGGGATGATGAGCACATTAAAGCTGCTGTATTGGCTAGGGGAGGGGCTAGCACCAGTAGCTGCTGCCTTATTGGTGATCTGAGTGGCAGGGGAGGGGCTGAGAGGAGTACAGGCAGAGAGAGAGAGAGAGAGGTGAGAGCTTTGCGCTAGGTTGGGAGGGAATGCCCACTAGATGCGGCTGCTGATAATAGCGTGTATCAGCACCAGAGCAGTGATTGAGAGCACAGGCAGAGAGAGGAGGAGAGGAGCAAGGAACAGAATGCCGTGCCGGAGAGTGGTTAAATCAGAGCAGCGTGATTGATTCAGGCAAACAAGGATAAAACAAATAAAGGGAGATCTAGAGAGTCTCTCGGAACGCAAAATCCTGAGAGGAGAACGGGAGTGGAAGTTAGAAGGCTGTGGGAACTCATCAACTGAGGTCAGCAGGCAGGAGTGTGGGATCGAGCAGCAGCTGAACCAAGCAGGACATTGCTTGGACTGGGGGTGGACACTGTTTTAGAGGGGTAAAGAGGAGTGTAGGGTGAAGGGATACTGCTTAAACTTCAGTTACACTCAACGTCCACCTGCTTGTGGGAGTAATGTTTCTGGATATTACAGCAAGGCTACGGTGCAAGCTGCCACTAAAGCGATTTTGCAAAGCCACTGTCTGATTGACCTAATCCTGATCTTTTGTGTGAAAAAGAAAGACTAGTATTTTTGGAGTACTAGAGCACAAGTTCAAGGTTCTGCTCAAGGGCTATTCCAAGAGACATGCTAGAGAATGAAATAAAGAACGCGGCTTCCGTTCCAGAGCATGGAGAAGTCAAGTAGCGAGGAATCCGCCATCCACCGTAGCCCCTCAGTGGACAGCCGCGACTCAGACTTTGCACAAGCCTCCACCTCCGGGCGGCCGTTTGGAGGACGAGGCTTTACTGCCGGTGCCTTTTACGGGTCCACTGGCCCACGTGCGCAAACTGCTGCACAGAGCGGGGCGGCTGGCAACGACAAAAGCAGTAATAAGTACAAGGCTCCTAAAGGCAGCAAATACGTGGTCTTTTATCTGGATCTATCCTTTGTGTTCCTTCTAGAGTTCAAGAAGTGCAACATGGCCAGAGGCTGCCTGTGCTGTCTGAAATACATGATGTTTGTCTTCAACCTCATCTTCTGGGTAAGTCACGCTTTGAATTTTCTTCTGCTCTGTTCTTCCTTTACAGATAGTGAGGTACTGAAGATTTGTGGCCGCTTGATGGTCAGAATTCTTTTACTTGTTCTCTGATGGCAACAAATATACATTGAGATGTCATGGTGCATGCTCCTCAGAGTGCCCCGTGCCAGTACTGGGACTTTTCTCTCATGTGTTTTTCCAATGTTACGTCAGGCTAGTCAAGCTCTCATTTACGTACTCGCTACTATTTCTGGCTGCCTTTGAGTCTCCTGGGGCACCCTGGGAAAACTATGCCACACTCCTAGAATGGGTTTAGCTTGCGACTTGCTTTAATGAGATGCTGTGATGTTTACACAAGGATCGTTACAAAAACAGTCCATGTTTTCTCTTTAATCACATTCAATTAAAACTCGTAACAACTGTGAAGTTTGTTGGGAACTGAAGTGAAAGAGATTTGTCATCAACTTATTCATTAAATGCATTTAGATTTGTATTGCTTCAATGAACACTCAATTTATGGTGTTTATGTTTAATTTTGCTCATGCATTTTATTAATTTTTGGTATTATATGGCTTACTGTTGATTTATGAGGATGGTCAGTCAGTTTGAAAAGGGCATGTTTTTGTCACTAATAGCATATCTCAGAACGATGGAGGTAGTGGATTAAAAGCTGATGGGGGAGAGTGTGTGGAGGACATTAGGCTAAGTCTTTTGTGCAGAGGCACTCATGCATAAACGTTAATCGCGTAAGCTAACAAGGTTCGCCTCACACTCGTACTCTCAGAAAGTAATATCTGGGGCACTATTAGAGGTCTGAAGACTGACACTGCATAAAATACTTCCCTCATCTATCCACCAAGAATATATGTGAGATTAAATACATCCTAGAGCTTCTGTAAAATCCAGCTAAGTTGTGAAATGTAGTACAGGACAGGTAGCCCGTCACGTTACCAGAGTCCTGAGACTTGTTTTGATCTTGGCAGAGGTATAAGTCTAAAAGGTCTTTGTGCAAAGGAGAACAACATGTGGCAGTGTCAAAGGGCGGATAATATAATTGTTTATCATGATGCTTGTGTGATCTTTTTTCACCAGAGCTTAACCCAGAGTGACACCCCCATGGGTGCTTTCGCAGTTCAGTGGGGCATCAACCCAGTCTCTTGCTGTGAGATTGTGGTCAAGGGTCGTGAGCTTTGATATGACACTGTCAGAAAGATCTTGAAATCTCTGAATTGCTCTTTAAAAATCAAGGGCTATGGGTTAGTTTTGTGTGTCTGTGCGCATGTGAGTATTTGCAGCGAAAACCGGCTTGTCCTCTGGTGATGCTACTCCTGCTGAGATATAATTTTGATGTTCTGATGGTAATTTTCTTTTAATGATTCCTCACACGACCTGAGTTGAGTCCCATGAGGTCGTTCCAACATGGGCAGCAGTCAAAGTCCTTGAACTATGCGTGTGCAGTTACCAGTGTGTGAGTGTGATTTAGAGTTACGACATTCCTCAGAGAGTGATGGCGATCGAAGCTTGGTGATCTCCATAGGAGAGTGTGACTCTGTATCATGACACCCCTGTGACCACGCTCCTCGTGCTTTGGTTCTCCAGGAATTGCAAGGTTACCATTCTGTGGAACGCTGAAGCCTGTCACCCCATCCGCTTTAGAGAGCCAGGTGCTGCCGCCTGCTGTCTCTTCACAGAGCTTACGGTTGTAGCTCAAGGCACTAGATAAATAGAAGCATGAACCTCAAACGTGTCATCGGGCTCCTGTACAGGACTTCAGCTGTTGCTTGTGACCATCTGGCTTGTCTTTCTTAGGTGGATTAGCTTGGTTTGAGCTGGAAAGCTTCAGCACAGATTAGAGCATTTAGTGGTGAGCTTTGTTACACCATGCTGTGTTCCTGATTCTGTAATGGGTCAGTGCTCACCATGTCTATATGACCCACTACTTTTTAATTTTATTTATAAGGAATGCTTCTTAATTTTCCCTAGTGGCACCAAGTGGAATGTCACAAATACTACTTGACAAGAAACTGCTGTAACTACTTGTCTCTTCAATTTACATTTAGTCATTCAGTCAGTTTTGAATTGTTGCTGTTTGCAAAGTAATAAATAGTGTGTTGTTATTGTACATATATTTTGTACATTTTATATTTAATGTATCTTATATATATATATATATATATATATATATATATATATATATATAATTTTTTTTACCATTTTTAAGCACTTTTCACAATAGATTAATAATACTTTTAATAATATAATACATTTTTTTTCCGGAGGATCCTAAACATGCCCCAAACATTCAGTCCCACCATTTATATTGGTATCTCTGAACATTAAGCTGTGATAAAGTGTTTTAACAAAAAATTGCATCAGCTTTCATTACATCAGTTAATTGTTAATTAATATCGATTGGTTATTTTTGATTGGCCTACATGTTCCTTCTCATAATGACGCCATCAACGTCTCAGATTCAGATAAGCTCACCAGATTCATTACAACCTCATTTATTTCTTGTGAGCTGATGTAATTTGTCTATATCATTCGAATCATGCTGAACCATATTTCACAGGAATATTTCAGTGACTCTGTGCTTTTTCTTTGTCCTTCTCCTATCCTGTTACCGTCTTATGGCTGGCTAAAGCATTGCATCAGGATGCCCCACAACATCCTTGGTAAAAGACTGAATGCACTGCCTCATTTCACCTCCATTATCATATTACATCAAACACATTCTTATTCAAACAATACTGCCACCTCACCAGTTTGCTCCAAAGGTGTGCTGCTCCTTATCAAAGCTGCTGCCTCTTTGTTTGCACCTTTCCATTTTTGAATTCTGAGTTTCACGCCAGGGATTGCAGGGGATTTATCTGCCATTTGGTCCAAGGTAACAGAAGATTAGGATGTCTGTCGATTTAATCACCTAGGTTGACATTTTGGAGTTTGAAATGTTGGTGTCGGTGGGTGCTTCTTCAAAGCTCACAAAGTGAGTGGTAGTCTCAGGGTACTTTGGAAAGGAAAAGGTGTGTGCTGTTGAACAAATGAGCAGTAGAGTGGAGGTCTACACTGCGGCAGTTACACTCACCCTCCACCCCCCTACTAGCAAATGTCTGTTTACCTACAGATCTTCCATCCAGGGTAGCAAATCTATTTTTTCTTTATCTCATTCATTCTTTTATTTCCTCTCTTCTGCGTGAAATCCATTTAAGAGCTTTAATCGCTCTTTCCAGCAGGACATTTTTTGTTTTAGCAAGCTTTCACAAGTCTGTTTTTACCTTCAACACTTTCTCCTGGCAAGTGTGTTAATCTGCACCTTTTATTCTGAGAAATATTTCTGTCTGTCCTTTTATATATCCATCCATCCATCCATCCAAATTTGTTGCTTATTTGCATGCATATTACTAGGATATTGGCTGTTTATTAGTACTTATAAAACACATATTAATGTTTTATTCTGCATGACCATATTCTCATCCCTTAATCCATTCCCAATACCTAAATTTAACAACTACCATACTAACAATTAATAAGCTGTAATTGGGAGTTTATTGAGGCAAAAATCATGGTCAATAATGAGTTAATAGTGAGAATTGGACCTTAATCTAAAGTGTGACCAAAAATTCTCAAATTTTCAATTAAAAATAAATAAATAAATACATAAATAAAAATCAGGCTAAGCTATAATTTGCTAATTTTCTGACCAAATTAAATTAAAAAAAAATGTTTGAATGAGTGTTGGGTAAAACATGAAACTTCACACTGCTAACAAACTGCAATCTTTACACACTTTGTGAAGAAAAAAAACAGCAAATGAGTTCTACACAAAGACTATTGTATTGCGGCAACTACCACGACAAGGAGTTCATCTTTTTAACAAAAAATAAACCACTTTTTTCGATCGTCGCCACAGTATTGTCCTTTTCATTTAGATCTGTTTGCCTTTTTCTTTTGGTTTTTGTCTGTACTGCGAATTTAATGCGAATTGGATGCGACAGATTTGCAACTAGTCCCAATTTGAGCATCTAATATAGTTGTTTACCACATTCTTTCCTTAACATAATTTACTTAGCTGCTTAGTTTTCTGCGCATCTGGGGGAAATTCTCTCAATAAGTGCATCTAGACCTTCGATTTCATGTACCATTTTGTCTCATGTGTCTCCTGGAAGGGTTCATTAGCTCTGGTATCTGGTTGGATCAGTTGGAAATGTTTTTCTTTACAGGGGGTCTGACATTGTGAAGTGGTTAAGAATCTTTATATAGAATTAGTTCTGCACAACCTAACATTACTTAAATACACAAGAATTAAAACTATTGTGACTGTTTGCTCTTTATTTGTACCCTATTTGTTTTTTTTTGTTTTGTCTTTGTTTTTTTACTTCCAGAGATACATGCATTGCTTAACCATCCACTTGGCCTGAAGCCCTGAGGTAGTGATCTGATAAAGGCCTATTCAGTAGTGGACTTGAGGCAGTAGACATTGTGGCCTTCATTTTAAGAGTTTGAGCCAACTCTCAGAAACCGAGCGGTTCAGATTATGCCCTTTCACTTCTGCCTTTGATTCATAGCAGCTCATGGCCCAATTAAAAATAAATTCACCCTAACCCAAGGGCAATATATGTTCTCATATCTCCATAACACCTTGAGAGACATTTCAGTCGATTCATTTGTCATTTTATTTTCCTCTCTCCTGTCTAACCCCATGAGGAAATAACTTTACCTGTACAAAAATAAATCAAAGAGCTGTACAGGGCATAACGAAGGCAACCATAGAAATCCCAGACCTATCTGTCAAAATCTTAACTGTTCTTCTTTAAGACCTTGATGAATTATGTGTTTTTAGAAATATAGGGCATTCAGCACTTTCTTTCAGCGTTTTATTAGCTGTTGTAATCATGCTGAAGTGTCATGTAATGCAGGAACTAAGTAAGTGCTGCATGGAGCTTAATGTTTTGTTAGTGTCTTGTACCATAAGCATCATGTTATTTAAAAAAATAAAAAAAAAATAAAAACAGTTTAAAAAAATACAAACGATGTTTTAAGATCCCTATATGTACTGTCCCATTCAGCTGGATTTTGTTTGTTTTTGAAAGGAAGAATGCAGTGCAGAATGGGTGATGGGTAACACTTATCTGTAGCTGATATAACAATTTGGCACAGGCTTCTGTTGGGTATTTTGTCATTTTATGTATCTATCTGCAAGTTTCAAAGACTGGACTTTCCATTTAACTCATTTTTTTTGTGTATTTCAAAAATATGTAAAAATACATACAGGCATATAATGATAATAAACAAATGAAATATGTAAAAAAAAATATATATTTAATTGCATTGAATCATTCTGTGGCATATGCCATGATAGGCATATGTTAAATTACACTGAAATTAAACAATATAAAATACTTCCATATCACTTTTTATCTTTATTATATTTAGGTGTTTCTGTTTCTCAAATGATAGAGCATGCAACACCAAGATTTTGGTTGCATGTGATTTTGGATAAAAGTGTCTGCAAAATGTATAAATGTAAATGTTGGCATTTCTCAGCAAATAATGATTTTACAATTAGTTAATAATTCAGCATTTTGTGTAATTGATTAATACTTAAATTAATTGTCAGCCCTAAAATACAATCATTATCTCCCAAAGGGTGAAGAGGGTGAGCTTTTTTGTTGTGCCTTTTTGACGTAGAACCCGGAAACGCTGCACTTTGGTCACAGCATTAACAGCATAGGAGACTGATACAGAAGAGAAGAAATTCTTCTTTTGTTTGTTTTTTGCACACAAAGTATTTTCGTCGGTTCATAACATTAAGGTTGAACCACTGCAATGTCTTTACTACCTTTCTGGGGTCTGAAAGTGGTTTTTGCGTTGCTGTCTATATGGAGGGTCAGAAAGCTCTCAGATTTCATCATAAATATCTTCATTTGCGTTCCGAAGATTGTTTGGAACAACATGAGGGTTAGTAATTAATGACAGAATTTTCATTTTTGGTTGAACTAACCCTTTAATATTATTTGCTGTATTATAGTTAGTGTATGGAGGACAATATAGCATCTCATTTTACTGACTGTTTTGTCATATCTTTTTATTTGATTAAAATCACAATACTCCTTCAGTGTTAGTGCAGTTACCTCATGGATGCTCATTCAGGACACATGGAAAGCTCTGCGGAGCACCAAATGTATGTCGGAAGGAGAGCACACTTATTAACTTTTATGAAATGCTATAAATAGCAGAATTAAATGTGCAGCATAGCACTTTGAATCTAATATTAATTTAGCCTACTTTTAGCCTAAAAAAAGCCTGGGAAGCAGCCCTTCATTTGAACAAGATCATTTTAGCTGGAAAGACAAAGTCATATGGAAGAAGTCATGGCTCATCAAGAAGCATTTTCTGATAATGACATCATAGCACCTCTGAGGACCACAAACCAGTTGAAATGAAAGGCAAAGATGCAGCCCGCTGCTCAGAATGAGGCTGTTTATATCTTTGTATGCATTCATTTGCAGTTTATTGAGATTAACTGACCGTACTTCATTTTACTGTGAGGTAATATCACATCTCACAAGCTGTTGGATAAATCTCTGCATGTTGGTTTTGGAGGTAGCTGAAACTATCATCATTATGCCATGTGACTTTGAAGTGGTTTGAAATGGTTCCTTCAAAGTCATTCTTGATTTAGTCTTTCATAGATCATTCCTGAGTGGGGAAACGTTCACCATCCCACCCCCAGCTCAACCCATGGCAGAAGAATCAATGCTAATCTTCACCTAACCTGTAAATGAATGCAGATTGCAAGAGTAGCATGCCCCTGTCAGCACTTTCCCTGTCACCTGCAAGCAAATTATGCAGGAAATCGATGCCAACATGTCAGATCGTGCCTGACTCTCCCCACTTGCACTTTTCACCTGGTGCTGGGATATGACACCAGAGCTTGTCTTGGTTACTGTTGTGCTGTGTAATTAACAGGAAAGTGGATACTCAATGGAGCATCAGCGAGTGGAGAACTGCATTTTAGACAGGGTTGTGAGAAATTCAGAATGAAAAGTTCTCCCTTTTTAATTTATGAATATTAATATGAATTTGAATTGAATTGCCCACACCCAACATGAAGTTAACTTGGAGTTTGAATTGGAATTTGAATTTGGATCTTTTATCGTGTTTTATCTATCGTTATATAATTTATCTATCATTACATGGGTCTATCATTCTATCTATCATTTTATTGTTCAATTTCTCATTCAATTTTTTTATCGTTTTTTCTATTTGTTGTGTGTCTGTGTAAACCTTAAAACTTCAAGGCTTTTTAAAAAAATAATATTTTCGAACATGTTTTGGGAAGCCACAAATAACTTTTAAATGCATATCTCGGGTCTTTAGTCACCCAGGACATCATTCACTACCCTCCTCATCATTCATTTTTTAAAGTTAGACATCAACCTGCTTACTATATCTCAATTAATTCATTATAAACAATATAACAATATTTAAAAAAAAATGTATAGGGTTGCTAAAGAGCAGAGGCGTAAGTTAAAAGTGTAAGTTATTTTTTTCTTCACAGCAATAATTGAATCTTTGATGACTGAATAAGTGCAATTCACCTTTATTCCACAAGGTGGTGATGTCATACACAATGATGAAGTGACGTTTCACTCATAGTTACCGCAGGCAGAAAACAAAACAATAGGAATTATCATCAGCAAAACATAAAATTTACTGCAGAACAAGTAATCACATATAGCATCACTGTCATTTGATGGTGGATTTGGTGAAGAAACTGTCAGTGATCAATATATTGATTTTGAAGATGTTGAAAATTATAGTTTTGAGAATCTGTTTGAGATGGCGAATATGAGCCAGATGCAGAATGTACTGGGAAATGAGCTTTGCTCAAACAGAACACTTCCAAGCTCCAAAAGGTTAAAAAATATGCTTTTTTTATTCTTCTGTAATTGTTACTCTAATATCAGGAGACTTTTATATTAACATGACAGTTAGAAGTCTGTGTTAGATTTAGATTTGGGTCGCTAAAGACCTGAATATGTAATAATGATTGAGATTCATGCTTTTCAGGGTTAAAGTTCGTACGCTTTTCTAGTTCAAATGTAGTTGCAAATTTCTTATTTTCTTTTTGTTCATTTTAATTGCACTTTACCACAATTCAAATTCAAGAATTGAGTCTGGATTTAAAAAAGCATTCTCAGTTCAAATCTGAATTGCCCCTGATTTTGTGATGGTCTCAAATGACCCAACGCGGTTGTGTAAAGCCTTCTATTCAGTCAAGCAGCAATTTTCTGTTGTGTTTCTGCTGCAGGGTAATGATGAAAGAACCTCCAGCATCTCGTCCACCATAAGGTCACCCAGAAGGCTCATGCTGTCATTATCAGAATCTTCACTCCGTGTCCCTTGAGCAAAAATCTCAATTAGATCTAGTACTGTAGCTGTGATTTCATTCCTACCAAAACCTCAAAGGTCTGGATACGATTTTTGTGTTTGGATCCCTGATTTTGCAGAGAAAAAACTCGCAGATTCAACCCACGGCAGTCTGTTTTGGCTCCCTGGGGCATCATACATTCACTAGACAGGTTTTTGCACAGCTTTTTGATAAGGACCATTCTGTCATTCTGTGTGCAGTCTAGAGTGGGTTGTTGTCACTGTCAGAATGAGAATAGACTCCAAGCTCAGTGTGGATATGGGCCCTCTCCCACCACACTGTGAACGCCAGACACCGTGGTGTCAGCCTTGAGTAATGAAGACTATATGAATGGCCAAATCATTATTGCGGTCATATTGTTAAGTCATGTAAACCTTCCATGTTATATTTCACCTCCTGATCAGGGTGCGTTGGGAATGAAGTTAAATCGGACGTGATATGGGAGGTTAAAATGACCTGGCATGAATCATCGCTCTATTCTCGTGATTATTATAAGTGGGATAATTCTATTAAATCGTAAGCTGCCGTCTTGCTTAATCTTCCCCACTTTCCAGCTTACGTCAATCAAAATGACTCACTGGAAGTCCCAAGGCTGAATCTTCCAGATGTCTTAAATTATTCTATATTTTAAGCTGAATGTTTGCATATGCAGTAAATTGTGCTTGAATAGAGTGCAGCGGGCCTAACAAACGTTGAAAATCTAAATTCTACAAAATGATATGAGCTGTGTTTTTTTTTTTTTTTTTACTGACCTTGCACATCCTAATCAATGCCCAGGCATCCCAACGTCTTGTCATTTCACTCTAAATTACTCGAAATTATGCTCAATCAATAAAGCCCTGCATAAAGCAACATTATGGTTTGTATAGCTCTGCTCTTCACAAATGATGGAATTGTATGTGTTTCTCAGCTGCTACTTTCTCTAGAGGAGCCTGAGGTCGACCACAGCATCTAAAGCAGATATAGTGAGAGCATATAGTGAGATCTCATTTAACAATTTGTTTTCCATTACTTTGCATCAGTATCCAAGGGTTTTCTTTAACCCATAGATGATTGATCTTATAGGTTTACTGCAAATAAGATTACTGCAAATACACATTTAACTGTATAATTCATTTATTGAAAACGCTCTCTTCCTCCAAACAGATGCTGCAATTGCTCGTATTTGGCTTTTAAAAGCAATCAGGTGTACATAAAGTATGATTCTGCTTGGATTACAGACTACAAGTCTAGATTACAAGTCCTGACCAAGTGCCAAGAAAGAGCAGCTTGAGGTGGATAGTTTCATAAGCTAATATGGGAACACAAACCCACGAATGAGCTCACACTCAAGTTAGTTTGGAACGTGACCTCTGTACTACTTGACACCCACATAATCATGAGTCTTGAAAAGAGAAATTTGCATCTCATTGCCTGTATGCTTGAAAAGATTTGTGAATATTTTTCATCGTGGTCTCTTTGGAAACTTTGACCTCCAACATTGTTATGCTATGTCGATAATAACCGCTCACTGCCTATGATAGTTTTTTTAAGCCTTTGGCCAGTCTTTTTTTCTGAGATGTCTCTGGAAAGACTCCTGTGTAACTTTGGTTTAAAGTCTCAACTATCAACACAGCTTAACTGAGAAAACACTGGATCTTTTTGTTCCCTTTTAATTGATTGTTTTTTGCTCAATTGAAATGATACAGCAGGAAAGCACTTTTGTTTTTAAAGGAAACAGGTGGCCATTTTAGTAATTAACTGATCAGAATGACAGAATTCACTCAATTCGTTTTATCATTTTGTCATAAAGGTATTTCATACTCCCATCAATCATTCTTTATTAGAGAACAATTTGCTGCAAGCTATAAATGGCACATCCTCTCCAAGTGACTGCATTCATTTGATTAGACAGTGAAGGTGTGTTTGTAAGTTTCTGGTAGAATGCTCATCCTCCATAAATTTTTAATGATGTTGAAAAATGTATGGAGTAAAAAAGAACAATGGCCGGTTGATTAACAGAAGCATCAAATGCAGCTTAATTTGCTCTTAGAGGGAAGTAGTGAGCAGAACTTTGTTGACTGTACTTTTCGTCATTTACTGCATGATGTTATTTTCACTAATTAGCTCAAAGTGCTCATTTCACAATTAGTATACTTCTGTCATGACAACTCTCATGACAATATATCTGCTATGCTGCTGTTGCTGTTGATTTATTCTGCTGCAGAGCAAGCCCATCCCATGGCATGTCTATACAGGTGGAGCTGGGGAAGGTGTAGGGTTTCTGAAAGTGTGTTGCAGTCCTAAGGCAAATGCTACCCAAGTATTTGAAGGTTGAGCAACGAGCTCATTGGCTACTGATATGGCAGGAACCAATCAGCTGTGCCCTATTGATAACGATGTGATTATGAACAGGTGAGTAAAATGACCTGTTAGCCTGCGCCATCTAGAGTTTCATTCCAGAACTCTGTATTTGTTTGGACCGAATTGGATGTTTGACTTCATAACGGTGCATCCTAACTAAGAGTAAAGTGACAAGTAGCTGTAAGTCTCTCAAGTAAGATTTTTTAAACCGTTTTAAATGAAGTCACCAAGGCTGCATGATCAAAAATACAGAGAAAAACAAATGTTATTAAAATTTAAAATAGCTGTTTCAAAATACTTTAAAGTTATTCCTGTGATCACATGTGATCGCAGTGTCACATGATTTCGTCATTCTTATATGCTGATTTAATGCAAAAATGTTTTTTTCTTTTTATCGTCAGTGTTGATGTTGTTGCTTACCGCTTTATTACAGTTTAGATTATTTTTGAATTTGTGACAGTTGTTTTATCTTTAAGATACAGTTTTACGGATCATAAAATACACACTATAGAGATATATTGTTATATAATGGAAGTAATGTGAGCTTAATTCTTTTGTCTCTTAGTCCATCATGCATTTTGACTGTTAATGTTTCCCTTTGAGCAGCCTTTTTGTGATGTTACAGTTCCACAAATGAATAACAAGTGAGCAAAGGTCAGAGAGTACATCAGGCACCGACTTTAACATAGGCAAATGGCCCTGGATAATTGGGTCAATAGCAATTTATGATGCCATTCTCCAGAAATATCAGTGGACAGCTGGGCAGGATGTAACTAGAGAGGCTACAGGAAAGGGCAAATGCGATGTAAAGTCATCCCGCTGCCTCACGTGTGCTCAATTGACATATTCATCACCAGCCTTGACGCATGATGGAAAAGATCCTCTCCCGGAGTGACCATTGAGCCTAACAGCAACTCTAAACTGCTTCACCAGCAAGAAAGAGATGTAACAAACACTGTAATCTGACTCACATTCTTAGTAGCATGTAGAAATCTGGAGGAGAGATGACAGAAATACCTTTTTAAGCTCCTATCAACCACTCTGTAAATATTTCAGTGCAACAGCCCTTTAATAGCATGGCAAAGCTTTTGCACAGCACTACAGGGAATTTCTGGTTAAAACAGTCATTTGAAATCTCACTTTTTTCTAGAGCTTCTGTCTAATCTAAGGCCTCAGGAAGAGGAATACTCAATTGTCTTATTCACATTTCTTCCACTTAACTGTGCTTAATTTGGGGAGGGAAATCTCTCAGCCAACAGGACTGAAGGAATCAGTGATTGAATATAAATAAAATTGAAGAAGTTCTGTGCACTACATGACTGATAGTATGTACTGGAGACACCCCTTCTAATCAGGTTTCTAGACCAGGGGTTCTCAACTCTGGCCCTCAAGGTACACTTTCCTGCAGAGTATTGCTCCAACCCAATTAAACATACTGGAATAAGCAAATCTATCAAGGTTTGCAGGATTACTAGAAAGTTACAGCCAGATGAGTTGGATGGTTTGAAGGTTAGAGATAAAGGCTGCATCCAAAAGCTAAGGCAGCTGAAATTAGTTTTATGGACTCAGTAGAAGTCGGACTGACTTCTGAGGCAGCATAACGGTTTAAAGTACAACAAAATAGAGATAACTTTGATAACAAAGCAAATATATAATTACTACAATACTAATTTTTTGCTATATGACATCAAAAGTGGAAAACATTGGTGAAAACATGTACTTTTACACAAACTGACAACCAAATACAGCGTTCAGACATCATCTTTATTATTTAGCTTAACTGTCACACAATGAAAAACACAGGATTGTGGGATATCCAAGGCGGAGAAGGATACATCTATGCTACCTTCAAAAATAGATCAGATGAAGGTATCTCATGAGACAAGAAGTGAAGCTAAAATTGGATTCGGACGTGCCTTGATGCCTTCCTACCTTGGAAAGGCAGCAGTTTTAGGCTTTAGGACGCAGCCAAATTCTGCAAGAAAGTGGACCTTGAGGGCCAAAGTTGAAAATGCCTGATCTTTTTTCCAGTAGAGACAAATCTTTTTGCTACAACATACAATGGCATCATAGAGAAATGCATGCTTTAATATTTGTACAAAAATAATAATACTGTTACAATTTTTGATAAATGTTTCGATTTTGTTTTAATCACTTTTTTTGAAATAGTATTTCCTTAAACACTAGTCTCTATAAATTTTTTTGGAAGCCAGCTTTATTGACTATATTTGCAAGCACCATATCTTTGCATAAAAAAAACATCTGACTGCATCTGTTATTTCTTTATGCCTTTTTGAACTCTCTTCCTATGCTGTTTAGTTAGCAAATGTTCAGAAATGTTTTTCTATGTAAATGCGCTAGATGGACACAGAAAACGTTCTGTGTGAATGGCCCCTACTTCCTACTTTGTTTTGCCGTAACAATAGTTTGACAGGCTCTCACCATCTCTCCTGTGTCCAAAATATTCCCAAACCACGGATGTTGATTTTTTTTTTCAAGTTCTTTTCCTGCAATGAATTTACCTTCCCTGTTTCTGTGCTTTCTTCGATGTCATAACAGTAAACCCGCTCTGGTCTCTCAGTAAAAAACATGTTAGTGCATTTAATTTGGGAATGTGTTGTTGTTTCTTTATAACACTTGTTTTTTTGTATATGTATGTTTTTTATACATAAATATACCATACAGCTGACATTATATTTTAAGAGGATCATTATATTTGGGGGTATTTGGCAAGTTTGATAACCCCTAAAGTAGGTTGAGGGCATTGAAGGGTTACAGTTCTGCAATCGGTTTTACACATACTGTATGAATAAGTGAAGTGAATATGTGAACTGAAGAGTACTTTGTAAAAAGAAGTAGCTCAGTAAACAGTGAGAATAAAAGAAAAAAATCAGCAAGAGCATGTCAATACGGTCTTGAAAAACACATGTAATACTCACAAGTGAATCAACTGAAGGTTTAAAGAGTCCTGTGCAGCATTATAAATTAATTTGGCAGATGCATGTGGTAGCATTTTAAATCTGAAGCCTTGCGAGCAGATTCTAGTCTGACACTGTGGGGCAGGTTAAAGGAACCACAACACATATTTATGCATGAACATGGTCTGCTCTGAAGGTCAAGTACATGTTCCTACCATCTTTTGCCCTTGACGCCCCCAATGTGAGTGAAATATCTCTGGTCTGTAATATTTCATGCATATTTCTGTCACTGTCTACTTCAGCCTTGACTGAACCAGAACCAGCGAGCAGATCCAGAGATGTTTTTTTCCAAAATCCCTCTGATAAAACTCAAATTGTGTGGCTCACCGTCTTTTGTCATCTTTGTGTGGCCGTTTGAGCCATTAATTGAGCACCAGATGAGCCTCCTGAATGAAAGGTCATGTGACGTGAAAGGAAGAAAATAAGGTTTATACAAAGAAAGCTATTCACAGGTCTTTTTTGCAGCCTGGTTGACCTATTCTTAAGAAGACCACATGTATGTCATGTGCCCCATGCTCTTGGAGATGAAGGAACGGCCCTTTTCTGCTATTTTGAGTAACATGCAGCCCTGATACACACTAGCAGACTCTGATAATGTTATATATATATATATATATATATATTTATACTGTATATACATTACTGTGGTATTTGTATCAGGGCTACAGATGCTTGCACTTTAGTTTCTTATGCTGTTTGTTTGGAATCTGTAGAACAAAACTGCCATGATGTCTACCTACCAGAAAGGAATCATATTAGACTATACTTTATTATGTCTGCAACATTTATATTGGGGTATAATAGCTAAGGCATTGATGATAGTAGTGTGCAATCTATTTGGTCGGACTGTGGTTAGCATAATATGACTGGCGGCCTTTCAGTTGATCACATGCTTTGTGTAACCCTCTTTGTCAGCTTGATAAAAAGCAGAAAACCTGTAGAATGGATTTAGCCTCTGCAACGTCATAAAACACTGGTACAAGGTGTATTTTCACCAGTCTGGGCTCTCATGCAGTGGCATGCAAAGAGTACCAATGCTAGATGAAGCACAGTGGACCCATTCAGCTTTTTTTTTCTAGTTTCTGAAGAAGCTGTTCTTTCCTGTGCCAAACTTACAGCTAGGATGTTGAAGCTTGACAACTCTCATAGTATTTAGTAAGCCATTTTTCTCTGTGATGTTGCTAAGTGTTGGTTAAGTAGTTGATAGGTGGTTGGTTTACTAGGGGTGGGATTTTTTTTACTTGCCTCTTTATTTGGTATTTCCTGGAACGTCACAATTTGTATTACTGCTGTGAGTCTCACCAGTGCGCCCTCCGGCTGCAAATATAATGAAACATGAATTACACATGAGCATTATCGAGAGCTAAATGCTCACATTACTCTATTTATTGGATTATGTTGTTTTATTATTAAATATGTACTATTCATATTTAAATATTATGATTATCGACAATACTGGTACAATGTGACACCCCTACTATCAATATTAAATATTCATAAAGAACGTATTTGTGCCATTCATAAAACATACGGTACATTCACGAGTTCACACTTATGAATGATCAAAGTAAACGGTTATGCGTATTTGGCGTGTTGTCCGGGGGGAGGGCTCCGAGCTCGGAAATTGGGCCTGAACCCAGAGTACTCCCCCCATCTGTGGTTAGGAAGATGACCAGGAAAGTGTGAGGAGATGGGGTGGTGCATGGAGGGATGCTGAAAACTGTCGAGCAATATGGGTGAGTTGACTGCATATATTTATAGGCCTACTCATGTTGATTGAGTGGACCTGTTGATTTCTGATTGCTGACAGCTGTTTGGAATAACTTGATTGTTTGATCATTACAACGTGTTCCTCACGAACCTTGTTAATAAAACATCATTAAGAGGAGCATGTCCTCTCAGCTCTTACTTTTCCCTGGCTCAAACTCTGCATTTATTACATATAGACAATAGCATAGTAGGTTTCAGGGACATCTTACAAACACTAAATAGTCTCATCGCAATAGTCTATGATCATACATGCTGCTTCTCCATTCATAGTAATGGAATGAAAACTAAGAGGCTTGGATTACAGTGGAAAAACAGCACTTTAGCATAGCTGTATGACGATGAGCTGTAATCCTGGGGGTGTTTGGCGAACGTCTGCATGCGGCCTGATAAGTCAACAGAACATGGATCAGCCTGACATAGAGCCAGTAAGGCTTATTGTTCTCACAAGTCCGATTTATATGTGCTGTTATCAGTGTATCCAGCTCAGTTTGTGTGTGTAGGACTATGAATTTATGTGGGCTTCCAATGACAATGACATGTGCTCCTCTGGGGCACCTGTGTTCAGCGTGCATAACTACTCTGTGATTCACTCACCCTGTAGCATGTCATCTCCGTGACTTTAGATGAAAATTAGCTGAACAACCACTACGCATTTCCATACTACTGGAAGTAGTGTGCTGAAATACTTTTTCTGCAAGCTGCTGTCCATTCAAGACTGACAGGTGTAGCAAGTCGACGTTGCATCCATGACAGTCCCAAGAGCTCGATCTACGTTTAGCTGGAATCCCTCAGAGCATTTCAGCCACAACTGCTTGTCAAAACATGAGAGTTGTCAAGTAGAAAAGGCTTGGTTAGCAATTTGCATGCCAGAGGAGCATAACTAGCTGTGTCGTAGGCCAGCCTGTAATGACAGAACATGGTAGGCCCTCAGTACCCATCTGTATTGTATATCGTTTTACTCTCAAGATGCTCTTTCAGCATGTGAAGTAGCAGCAGATGTCTTACACCATACAAATAATGTTTTACAACTTACTGAAGTAGCGCTCTTCTTTCTCCTTGTTCTAAGCCCAGACAGAGAACTGCATTCTGGCGAGAGAGAACTGCGTACTTGGGACTTCTGTTGGAAATAAAACAGAATTCATTCTCGGGACTTTAGCTAGTCTTTGGGTCAATGATGAGAACAGGTTGACTTCAATGTGCCATGGCTGACTGTCAGTCATATAAGTGTTCCTCTACAGGCCTGTCTTCATATAATGTATGTTATGCATGGTATTTTGGTAACATGTTGGTTATTGGCATTATTGGTCAATATTAAAAATTTAATTGTGCTGATTAAATGCATTTTAATTCAATGTGAAACAGAATATATATTGTTTCTATATTGTTAAATAATATCCGAGTGAAACGGCTTCTTGAATGATGAAAAAATCTAGGGATGGACTTGTCCACCGGGAATTTATTTAATTATTGTGTTATGCTAGTTGCTGTAATTAAAGGAGACGTCACTGTTTTTGATTAAATATTGTATGTGAATATCTGGTGAACAAAATATTGTATTTAATTTGATTACATATTTATTATATATAAATAAATTATGTGCATGAATGGGTAAATTATGTATAGTAAAAATAAGAATTGGTCATTTTGTTTTCATGGTAACTTTAAAAGTGCTAATTTTCCTTATTTTTAGAATACCTTTGCCACCATCTAATGCACGCTTAATCTTAATCTAAAATAAATAATTCAAAAGCACTATTAATATTTAGCAAATATAAAAATGAATGTCTTTTTTCATCATACTGTACATTATAATATGTTGATATGTAAATTAAATTAACATTTAGAGCAACTGATTTCAGTTTTTAGTGTTTAAATTTATGTAGACATTTGTCATTTTAATATCAGCCATTTAGTGGTTATCGACCATAACATGAAAATAATTATCTGCTTATCCAGAATTTTAATATTGGTGCATCCCTATGATAAAACGTAATTTAAGCACCCCAAGTAGCAGCAAATGGAATCGCAGAGTATGTCGTTTTCAAATAGGTTTTGGTTTCAGGCCCAGCTGGAATCTGCAGATTTTTATTGCATTTATTTTGAAGGTCTGTGGAATATATTGTATTTTAGTCATTAATAGTAAATGGTGCCTTTTATTTGGTAGCTGAACGCATGATCAAATTATCCAAAATATTTAATAAATAAACACAGGAGTGAGAGTGTGAATGGCTGATTGAAAGTGCGTCTCTAGCGAGGCATGTGCATTCATGCAGCATTTTGTTCAGTGTTGTGTGCCAGGTCAATAAATGTGAAGTGGTCATTAGAAAGGAATCTTCTTTAGATCTTCTGAAGGAAAATCTGTGGAAAATATTGTGTTTTTGTATGGTAAGCGGTGCACTGCACTATATTGTTATTGGTAGCTGAATGCATGATCAAATTAGCCAAAATATTTAATAAATGAAACGGGTGTGTGAAAGATAGGCATACAGTAGCTGATAAAGGGCGTCACTGGCAAGTCATGTGCATTCATACAGCATTTTGTTCAGTGTTGTGTGCGAGGTAAATAAATGTTAGGTGGTCCATATGATCTAAATCTGCTTATTTGACTGAAGCGTGGAAACATGATGAGGCAAAGCTTTGTGGTTTCAGAATAATTTGGCATTTATATTCATACCCAGGTTGGTGTGATGGCCTATTTGTGGTGCTGACCGGCCTGGTGTCCTGCTTATGCAGCTGATAGTTGGTCAGATATTAATAGCAGAGGAGCCAGTTGATATTTTATGAATCCTGTGTGGTTTCTAAAGAGACACAAGGACCAATATCATCAGTTCTCATGCGGAATATCACGCCCACGTAATGTTTGTCTTATTATACCAAAGGATGACTCATTCCGAACAAGCACTTTGACGACTTATTGATATGGAAATGCATGGGATTTGTAATGAAATGAGCTGATTTGTACTGTTAATAAGATTTTTCTTTCCTTTTTTGTAATACAATAGTGAATGTGGATGTCTCTGTCTCTCTGCATTCACGATTGCCCATTAGCCTCCAACTCCTCTCTTACAATATGGCCCTTTTGTGTTCGTAATTGATGAGCGTTTACAGTTGACCAACACATTATAATATCCCAGCACACCCCACTGTCACTTGGCCTCCTGGGAGCTTTATAAGCTCAGGTGATACTGTAGCTTGTTGACTCGAAAACAATGGCTGTTCAGGAAACTGTTAGGAGCTAGGGGGATGCACCGATCAGGATTTTTCATGGCCGATTCAAATTTTTTACAAGCAAATGGGCTGATTCTGATACTGGTTGCCAATTTATTTATTTTTCTTTAAGCAAATTAATTTGTCGTTTAATTGCTCTATTACAGGCCAAACTGGCCTTAAACGTGTATATATATATATATAATATATATATATATACACACGTTTGTGCATGTTGCATGCTGCATGTTTTATGTAGCATAATTTCACAAAGCTAAAGTCAGACTATGCATAAGCTAAATATATATATATATATATATATATATATATATATATATATATATATATATATATATATATATATATATATATATATATATTTAGCCTATGCATAGTCTGACATTAGCTTTGTGAAATTATGCTACATAAAACATGCACAAAACACAAAACTACTGACAGTAGGACAGCACTGACAGTGCTTTTGTTCAAGTCCGGAATAGAGATCGGCCAATAATAAAATAACAACTTTTGTTGTTCGGATTTTTGTCCGGTCGAACTCTAAAGGGAACACAAAAAAAGTCAAAGCATCTGCGGTGGTTTGTATGGTTTTTGTAGCTGCTCAAGGATCTCTTTCTTGGTGGTTTGCTGTATATTTTTTTCCCTCTCATTCTCCGTGAACTTAACATCCCAGTAGACTTCCACACAGTTCAGTTTGCACAGTTCCACTCTTTTGTTGTACACCTTTAGCTCTCTGCAGAATGTGATAGATCGTACTTGTTCCTTGAAGAAATGACTGGCTTGTTTTCACCAAGTGGGCATTAAATTGTAAAAACCTACACAATTTTTGTTATACATTAGTTTTGAGTTCTGAATTTTGCTTTAGTTTTTTCCTCCCTCAGCTGGTCATTTCAATTAACCCTTTATAGGGCACTAATTGAAATTCTTGGACATTCTAAATTTCAACCATAGAGTGTTATTGGAGGATATTATAAGACTTCTAAACATTTGTGAGTTTTTTAAAAAAAAAATTTTTTTTTTAGGTTGGAAATCAAGGGCAATGAAGTTACCATATATGGTTCCTCGCCAGTCTAGGGTATTTTTTTTCCCCTTAAAACGTGTATATATAAAAATATAATAACACATAAACTTGTTACAAACATAAAAACATTTATTTAGGAATATTTAAAATTATTATTAGGAACATTTTAAATTAAATTACACCTCTTGGCAGAGGGGGCTATATCACTCTGGCCTGGAGTGTCTAGGTTGTGTGTGGGTGTGGGTGGGAGGAAGTCAGGGTCTGCCACATCATCATAAAACATCATAAAATAAAGGTCATAAAACTGACCAAAACCACACATATTTCAATATCTAATATGGTTTGAAAAAATGTCTATAAATGTGTCACGTTTCCCACTGGATCACTTTATAATGTTATTCAAACCTGTGATAACATCCAATGCACTAGTAAATACTATTGTCCTACATTATAATCATAGACTGTGGTTATAATGCATTATTTGTAGAAAAAATACCCTAGTACGGCTTTTCTATACGCATAGGGCGTATGTCTAAAGATGGTCTTCCTATCACTTGCGCTAATCTTACGTGAACAGGGCGTATGATCAAATATGGTCTCACCATTTTTCATGCCACAAATGTCACTACTTTCAAGAAATCTATGCAAACAACACCTATCTCAACATGTTGTGCAACTATTCAACCATGTAATGTGTGAGTTTCATCAACTTACCATTTTTTGTTTTGAAGTTATTAGCGCTGATGTGGGAGTAGGTAGTAGCGCATAACCTCACTTTCCAATATCCGGAACGACACTGAAGTTTTAAATGCTCCGCGCAACTTCTGATTGGTCAGATGCCATGATGTGACTATCAGTGACGTAGCCTGATCTTCGCTGATTGGCTAGGAGAAATATATGCGCTCATACGACAACGCAAAAAGTTACCAAATTAAAGTTAGCTCAGGAAGTTGCTTTTTGGGATGACAGCTCAGTTTCTCTTACTTTTCTTTCCAAGTCATTCCAGACACCATGTTTTCATACCCCAAATTGTGCTACCTTAAATGTAGACTAGAGTCATTCAAGTTTGACTGATTTGAAACACTACAGGCAACAACTCAACTCATAGTGTTATTTTAGAATCATTGAGATAGTGTTATAGATGTTATTCATAATTTAAATTAGTTTTTAATTTTATATTTTCTGTTTTAATTTTAATTGTAAAGTTTTAGTTGTTTGTAATGTTTATTAGATTTTGCTAAATATTTGCTAAAGATCTAAATATGTCTAAATTGTTTTTTTTTATTATTGTTTTTTTCAGTTTTAGTTACTTTAGTAGATCAAGTTAAACTAAATGAGTATTCATGCATTGGCAACTATCTGATATAAAATATATAATTTTATGAGGTTTTTTTTCAAGTAACAAAATGTGATTTATAGTTTCAGTTTTACTAAAATAATAACACTGACTCACAGTTGACTTAAATAGAGCATAAGATGAATGGCACAATACTTTAATGTGCACAAATATTCATAGTACACACACTTTGGGGTATAATAATAATAATTAGTTTTAAATTTGTATTGATTCTTGGTAGAATTAAATTATATTTAAGTATAATCTATAATCAGCACTTCTCTCACATTCACATTTTTTCCAGCTTCTAGGTTTGCCTTCTATGAGAAGAGAAACACAATCTTTACGTACAATAGTCCTTTTTTTATATAATTGAATAATTTAAACATACCTATAATCAACATGTATCTTGCAATTTCCGTCATGTTGGATAATTGTTTTTCACTGAGCTGCTTGCATGCATTCATAGTCCATTTTGAATTAGAAAGTTTTGAATTGTAAAATATTTTCATTTAGTTTGTTATAAAGCATTTGGTTTAAAATGTTAATTTTGAATTATTTTCAACTAATACGTTTATTATTGAATGATTTGTTTTTAGTTTAAAATAATTAAAAACTTATAGAATAGTGAAAACAAAAATTCAAGATGGCAGGCGATGTGACAGAAATGTTGATAATTCATCGAATACTGAAAGTATTACTGAAAGAAATACTGAAATCAGCAAGATTCATCTGCCATTTATTTTTTCACTGAGCTTGTTTTAGCCAAAATAAGTTATTTTAGGTGGCAGCATAATTCAACAAAAATGCCTCGAATGCAAAAATGTCTACGATGCCTAAACATGCTGCCTAGGGAGATGCTGTCTCACTAGATTTTAGAAGAGAGCCTAATGACAGTTCTGTGACTTTATCAACGCATGTCACTTCTGTTAGAATATAAATTCCCACGTTTCCCATCTTTCATATTCCAAGCACAGCATGATGCCATGTAAAATAAGGTTGTTTTGTGTCTCAGATCAGATCAGAAGACACATTGGGGTATACGACAGCTCCTAGCATCAACCCGTGACTGATCTCGACGCTCGGCAGAAAGCACTGAACGCCGTGAGAGAATTGAGGAAATCTGCAGGAGTGCCGAGCACCCTCAGGGAACGCGTGTTTACTCCCCCCATCCTCCCAGATTTATGCTTCTTCCCCTCCTCCCCTTCTGTTAATTTTCCTCTTCAGAAGTATAGGCTAAACATTTTCAACCGCACATATGATGAAATGGCTCGAACAGTTCTTGGAACGGTGCCCAGTAATAATTTGTGAATATAATTACCGTCACCCTTTCTACACCTCCTCGTTGTGCAAAAAATTGTCTCCAAACATTGGCTCGGGGGCAATGTGGGAGACTCGATGAAAGAAACGTCAGTGACTGAACCTGGCACAAATGAAAAACACCCGCAGAGGTGATGACACGAGCAGATGGGTTGGTACGGTTGGGGTGGACATCAGAATAAATCTTTTGGGGCAGCACCTCTGGGCTCCGTAGAAAATCTCCTGCCTACATCTTCTGTGTAAGGCATTTCGGCTGACCGAAACCACCCTTGAGCTCATTGCGTTGGCCGCAAGGCAAGAGCTGAATGGAGTCTGTGTTTGTGCTGAGTTTGTGTCGAGATGAGGTGCTCAAGGCCACAACATAGTTAACCACAGGAAGAAGATGAGTGAAAAGTCATCAGTTACTCATGTCGTACCAAACCTGTATGACTTTCTCTGTTCTGAGAAACAAAACAAAAAGATAAATTCTGAAGATTCCAGCTATAGCTTTCTATTGGCGATCTCAATGTCGGGTCTTGCATGAAGGTGACGCCCTCGGCTTTGTTCGCCTGTTTTACAGCGGAAGCCCCTATTAACCTTTTTCCTCCGAATTAGCATTTAGAGCTTCTGTCTTTATCCCATCCTTGCATTGCTCTGAATTCATAGTGGCTACTGACCTTTTTGAGAGTGACTGAAAATAGCTTGCCGAAGGTCTTGGTCAAATTTGAGGTGGCAAATAATTGGCGCCTGCATTTATTTCAGAGGATGACAGTTTGTATCAGATGGGAATATAAAACCCCATACAGTGTAATCATGTTAGAGATTAGTGTCACTTTTAAAGATGGCCTGTAAGCATGGAAGGTCTCTCCATATGTTCTCTCTCAACACCAATGCAGCTTTGCTCTAATTAGATTTGCACCTTCTGTTTTTGGGTTGGCTACAGATTTATAGGGAGTCCAGGGAGAGAATAGGGAGATTGGGTGATATCGATCCACTCAACAAAGCTTCACACACCACTGGCTTTTCCCATACTAAGCCCTCGTCGGGGACACACATACACACTCACTCACACTTTGACACTTAGATACTGTGTTTTTATCTACGCCCTTCATCACCACATTGGAGGCTTTCTAATAATTGGTGTAAAAAACAAACTCTTACAGCCTTAATAAATGCACATGCATCTCTTCATGATTAATGCAAACAGACCGTGTCTGTAAACACATCTACAGCATTTAGAAATGGGTGATGGATGTGTTGTCTTGGTAAACAGCATTGACGCATGGCTTGCAAATGGGGTCATGTTTTGAAGTCTTTCTCGCAGAGTGGGAACTACACAAGCTATGCAAAAGTGTCGACGAACGATTATTATTCTTAGGGAAATCTGCACTCTACATGCAAGCTAATTGATGAAAATGTAATTAAATCACTTTGTGACCTCCGTACCTTTTTGTGATCTCTGGCCTTTGTGCACTTTAGGCCCTGAGAGAAATGAGTGTGATCATCTTATTAATATTTCCCAGTGGTCCCGCTGGTTTTCACTTATGCTCTAATCCAAGTCTGTTTGAATTCCAAGTGCATAATTCAAAGAATAATTCTGCCAAAAAAAAAAAAATCTCTTATGTCATTTCAACTGTTCTAATGAAGTTTCCATAGATCACAAAATGATATATTTAGCAGATTTTTCATGCTGCTTTTTTCTTTACATTCAAAGTGTATGGGGACTTAGGCTGTCAAGCTGCAAAAATGACAAAAAGCACCATAAAAACTGTATTTCAAGTTTTCAGAAGCCTACATACAGGTTTGCATATGGGTCTGATTACAGAATTCTCTTTCCCCATTTTTTAGGATAGTGAAAACTACTAAATTAATTTTGTAAAATCCAAATAAGCTTTATGGTATTCAGGTAGCTTTGCAGGTCGGTTTCTTCAATCGTCTTGGAGAGGTTGCCACAGTTCTTCTGGATTTAGTTTCTTAGTTTCTTTGTGTAATCACAGACAGACTTGACGATTGTTAGAGCATACTGGCTGTTGCCAGACCCCTTGTCCGTTCAAAAATCTCACTGGATTGTTACAATTAATGGCAAAATTAATGTTTGGGAATGTAAACTGATATTTCCTACTGACACACTACAGCAAAAGATATACATAACCCGCTTAAAAAAAATATTTTGGGGGGGTGAAAATACTAACGTGCTTAAGACTTTTGCACAGTTCTGTAGGATTGAGTATAACCTATATACATACAAATAAATAGCACTACTCAGTTTGCATATCCCATCAGTGAATGTGTTGTGACAAGCTTCTGACTGTGTGTGTGACTGTGTAATATAGATAGAGGGGAAATAAGAGAGAGAGAGAGAGTATGATAACATAGTCTAAATTTTGCATTGTTGCAAAGTGAGAAGTTGAGATAAGCAGCGGGTGTGTGTTTAGTTAACAGTAATTATCTCTGTCTGATAAGTCTATAAATCTGCCTTTCAATTAATTAGTGTAAAATTGTTCGCCCTCTGCTGTGCTCAGCTGTTTTCCAAGTGTCAAACGTCTGGAACTCGCACTTTTAAAAAGATGCCTGACATTTTTTTCTCATTACTTTTTTGGAATGAAATACTACTCATGAATTGTTTATTAACTGAATCAGTGTGTATTTTGTAGTGAAAAATGCTTTAAGCAGTAGCATGCTATATTGCCATTGTGCATGTTTATGCTACGTTACAGTACTTTTAATTTGGAAAGTCTGAATTTATTATTTGGAAACATGCAAAAACACCACTTTCTGTTGGATTTGGAACTGGAAAGATGCCAGTGTAGGCATAAACATGGCAGCACCAAGTGATGTGTAGCCTTGACGAGTTATGATTAACACTTAAAAATGCACTTTGTATTTGCTCTTTCAATTTGCTCAACAAATGTTTGCAGAGGCAAGTGTGCTAAACGCGGTACATAATTATGTCTACATCTTACATCGGCAAAACAAATGCTAGCATTGCTTAGTATCGTTCATCCTCCGCAAATTTGTTTGCTAGAATACTTTTTTTGACAATCGGACACCTTCAAAGTAAATGGTGCAGCTGCAGTTCTGAAATCAAGTGGGAATGTTTCACTTCCGACATTAGATGGAAAGCAGCATTAATGGCATTTCGTTCTTAAAAAAGTGTTTGAGTAGAATTGTCTTGCGTTCCAATTAAATAAGTAAAAATAAAGATGGTAAAAATCTTTCTTTCAAAAATTCCACAGGTTTGTTCATAACTCTGAGCATAAAAAAGCTGTTCTAGTGCACTGCATTGTGGGATTGCTTTGTACATTTTGTCAAATGTAGTAGGCCATTTGAATATCCCCTGCAGAAAATGTGCATATTGTACACAGTTTAAATTATATGTACGGCAGGAATAGAGTGTAGTTGTATGCAAACATATAGACAATGGCAGAATGCGGAATAGCACACTTGCACACTACTCACTCTCTCTCTTTGACAGTTTTTTTTTTTTTGAGGTGCCCTATTTTTTTTCTCCACCTAAAATTTAAATAGACACAGTTTGATTTGTGCGATTGTGTGAATACTGTGTGAAAGTTAAATCTATTTAAATGAAAACGAGGTAACAAGATGTGTCATATATACAGTACACTTAAAAATAAAGGTTTCAAAAGGGAGTTTTCATAAAACAATGTCATAAAATAAAATAAAAACTGATTCTACAGAACCCTTTTGAACTAAAACAGAGCCCTTTGCTTCATGAAACCATAGATGACAATAAAGAAACTGTATACAGTCATGGACAAAAGTTTTGGCAGTGGCAAAGTTTTCTGCTTCAGTTGATGTGGCGTTGATTCACATTTTTTTTAGATTATTGTGCAAAGTCATCAGATCAAAACGACCATCATTTCACTAATCATATTATCAGGAACTCATTCAGTAATCAGTAATCATTCTGACTGGATTGCTGAAGACTGATTGCTATAAAAGGTGGGAAGAGGTGCTTCCAATCATTGTGTTCTTATGTTAGCAGTGGTTACCTCCAAAGAAAGACTTACAGGAAAGTCTTCAGGACATCAGAGTGTACAGCAAGTACCAGGATTGTCTCCTCATGAGGAGTCAGCTATGAAATCGTGTCACCACCAGTGCAGAGCTTGCTCAATATTGGTTGCAGGTGGGTGTGAGTGAATCTGCACACACAGTGAGACTTCTGAACAATGGCCTGGCAAAGAAGCCACTTCTCTCCAAGAAAAATATCACGGACAGACGGAAATTTTGCAGGAAGTGCAAAGATTGGACTGCAGAAGTCTGGGGCAAGGTTATTTTCTCTGATGAAGCTCCTTTCCAGTTGCTTGACATCAGGAAAATCAATTGTCCATAGAAGAATTGGTGAATGCTACCATTTATACCAGAAAGACTCTGGTATATAAATCTCAATAAATACTGTAACAATAATACATTTATTGACAGCTCAGCAAGCAATAAAGTTCTTTGGCATAGCTCGCAATCCGAGGGTCTGGACTCTGCATTTCCCGCCTGAAGACGAAGGTAGGGGTTCAGCCAACCCCCCGGGAGGTATAGGAAGGGACCATCCTGGTGGTCGTGGGGAGGATGGAGGGAAAGGAACCGTCAGCATCTGCGAACTCAGACATGTGTAAGTACCATTTTTTTATTCCGCAAATATTAGAACACGATTGGATATGAGACGGTAATAAGTGACGTAGCAATTGAGTCTTCCTGGCAGAACTTATGCTAAAGCTTCCATGAGTCTTGTGTCATGCCAGCAATGAAGCATCTTGAGAACATCCATGTGTGGGGTTGCTTTTTCATTCTTTTCTTTTTTCATCCAAGGGAGTGGGCTCTCTCACAATTCTGCCCAAAAACAATGCCATGAAAATAAAAGGGCATCAAAACATTCTGCAAGAGCAACTTCCCCCAACGATCCAGGAGCAATTTAGTTTTCTAGCATGATGGAGCACCATTTCAACAAGGCAAGAGTGATAATGAAGTGACTCAGAGATCATTACATTGAAATTTTGGAACCGTGGCCAGGCAACACGGAACTTAATCCCATAGAGAACCTGAGATAAATCATCAAAGGGCAAGTGGACAAGCAAAAGCCCACAAATTGTAGTTCAACTCCAAGCCCTAATAAGGCAAGAATGGATTGTCATCAGTCAAGATTTGGCCTAGAATCTGATATGCATGCCAGAGTGAATTGCAGATATTATGAAGAATCCTTTCACATTTTTTAAATGCTTTTCATAGTTTTCCAGGATTCACACAGAAACATGAAGAAATAATCTACAAATACTGAAGGTGCAAACTTTTGCGAAACACAAAACTTATGTCATTGCCAAAACTTTTGGCCATGACTGTCCTCAATCATTGTGCATATCTCTTCAGAGAACGGCTAAGACAAGCTTCTGACTGTGTGTGTAATATAGACAGAGTATGATAACATGCAGAATATTGGATGATTGCAGAAATAGTGTAGTAAAGTATGCAAACATAGCCATAGACAATAGCTGAATTTAGAATACTGAAGATATAAAATAGCTAGCATACTACTCTCTCTATTTATGTTATATTTTGTTATATGAAACTGGAGTACCATACTATCTTATATATTATGACATTATAAAAGGCAGAAGTAAGAATATGTACTTGAATGCTATTCCAATTTCAGCCAATTTCTATGGTTGTTGAATCCACCTACTGACACCAGTGATGCGCGGGTCAATGTATAAACAACCCGCACCCGACCGACGTTTTCAACTAACCCGCCCGCAACTCGGACCGCAAAAAAAAAAGAAAGAAAATATTGTACCCGACCCGCTTCCTGATCCGCATTTTTTTAAAGTAGCAAATGCTCATCGTAGCGTCATTGGGCCATAGACGTCTAACACAAATGTGTAAATAGCATCGCAAGAAGTACACATGACAAAGCCAGCACTTTGGTCATCATCTTTCATTATTTCGGCAAATGTCTCCCACACTTTGCTCTTTCTATGTGTGTAGCTATTTGCGGAGCTTCCACTCCTCAGACTTCACCTTTTTCTCATGCCGCCTCCATCTCTCCTGCAGACTGTAGTGATGGCCGGTTCATGAACGAATCGTTCTTTTGAACCGGTTCTTTTTAGTGAACCGGTCGAACCGGACTGAATCATTCGAAACAGTTCGTGTCTTGCATCAGAGCTTAATCCACAAGTTACTAAAGTTACTCACTTTCAGACATGCCTGAAAGTCCCTCCGAATCGAAATGAACCAATATCCCGGAGTATATTTTACTCCAGTAACTCCAACAGTTCACTAAACTGAGACATGTTGGTGCCACTGCTGAGAGAAGTGATGAGCACGAGCAGCTGATACTGCGCATCCGCGTGCTTCCGAACGCACAGGTACAGTTCTCGGATCCCACCAGTACAGAACCGAGACTGAGCTCGTGCGTTATCTTCGTGCCAGTTATTCAGCCAATAAAGTGTAGGCCTTTGTATGACATCGAAAATTGTGTCTAGTACTATATACAAAGGTTTAATTGGCATCTTTATTTCAAACGACCCGACCGACCGCGACCCGAATATCATTCAAACTATTTTTGGATGACTCGTAACTGCGGGTAACCGCGGGTGACCGCAGGCACCCGCTCATTTTGGATCAACCCGCGCATCACTGACTGACAACTGTTCAGTTACGAGCACATTTGCTTTCACACACTTCTCCTAATGGCTAGTTCACACTACAGGATTTTAAGCCCGATTTAAGCCTGATTTGCAAGTTAACGAGCTCGCCGACAGGTCGGGCTGTAATCGCGCGCAAATCTGCGGGTGATCCGCGCTCGCCAATCTTTAAGTGTGAAATACTAAACAACGCATCAAAAACGCTGGCTGACACATGGCCGACGCGTCACCGACGCCGAACAAATATCTAGCATGCCAAATATCTGGAGCTGTCGGCCGACTCGATAGCGTGGTGTCACGTGTCGTGGCGAACTACAGCCAATGAGAGAGCAAGGCATAGGTTGAGGTCAACGAAAGAAAAATAGCAGCAGCACCAGCAATGGCTTCAAGGAAATTATGGAACCAAGAAATGGAGCAAAATTTAATAGAACTGTGGCAGGAGCATAACTTTTAAAAAAAAAAAAAAATTCTTGGTTCTGAACAGACCATTGCTCAAACAACTTGCACCGCCAATTTTGTCCCGGTGTCCATTTTCAAATAGACGTAATTAACACCTGTTTCGCGATAGTTCCCATCCACCTCTCGCGTGTGTTTTCGTGACTAAACGTGGTTTTGGGGACCGGAGAGAGTCTTTGAGTGACAGAGTTGTTGTCAGCTCGTGTAGTGTGTAACCCCCTGTTGCAGATCATTCATGTAGTATCGCGTAGTGTGAACAGCACAACAACTTCAAGACTTCAGAGCAAGTCATGTAGTGTGAACAGCACACCGACCTGCCGACGTTTAAAGTTGTGTAGTGTGAGCTAGGCATAAGACGCACACACAAACACAATTTGCTATCATCTCAGGGTTAAGGGCCATTGAGACAGATGGTGTTAAGAAGTTTAAGAAACACTGCTGGCCCTCTTCCTATTTACTTATCACAGTGTATTGCGAGCGACATAACTAAAGCGATCTGCAGCACTACTTCTGGCGTTACCACCTGCCAGGCTTGAGAGAGGATGAACAAAGGGGAATTAATGGGAGGAATACATTTGAAGAGAATGTTCTCGAGGATTCATGGCACTTTTAATTTTATTTAGGCTGATCCCAAGCAGCGTTCCTTCAGAGTCATTTTCCTAAACATTAGAGGATGGTGTGGCAAACAGGACGTGAGAGAACGGCGCGAGGCCGGTGGTGCGATTGCTAATGAGCAACACCTGTGAAGCACACCTGTCTCGCATCTCTCACGGAGGAGCGGAAGCATAAAGGAGGAGCGACGACGTTGATGATCGAGAGAGGAACAGGCCTGTGTTTTAGTTTTTGTATTTGTATTTTATTTTGCTGGCAGTTCGTTATGTTTATTTTCGGTAGCCAGCAGTCGTCCGCGAGGGGCTGCTGGCGGTATTTTGGTTTGTTTGTTTTATTTTAATAAAGTTTATTTGATTGTTCGCCGGTTCCGGCCTCTTCCCTGAAAATTGTTACAGATGGGTAAACAGGCGACGAATGCACATCCTATGACTTCATCAGAGCCCCTCCTTGGTTTTATGTCTTGCGTTGTGTATAGAGCAAGATCGAATTAGAAAGAACGCTCAGTTTTGTTTTTGCCCGAGATACTGACGATGGATAAAAAGATCCCTGTCCGTGTCTCTTAGGCAACCCTCGATAGGTACACCTCATATTTTATTCATGTCTTTAATGTACTGTTGCACTGCCTGTGTGCCAGAACATTCTCAGCTTGCTGTTAATTAACATCTATCACATCTACACAGTGATTCTCAAAGGTGCAACATTCATATCTTTTTATTTTATTTAGTTTGTGCTGAAGCTTCAACAACACTAGGGTTGTGGAGTAATTTAGAATGGGTCACAGAAGTTGACTTTTGTTTAGTGAGGATTACTAGATTTGTCCTCTGTTATATTTTTAGCAACAGTGTTTTAATCAGTGAGTCTGACAGTGTCTGTACTTCAGTTTTTAGACAATTTGCACTGTAAAACTCCCCTCGGAAGAGTTGTCTCGTTCATCTTTAAAGGACAACTATCTTTTCTCAAAGTATTGTTTAGCTGTTTTTACCTTATTTCCCCCCCAACAAATAGTGATTTAACTTACATTTAAATTAGCAATATTAAAAAAATAGCAATATTAATCTATACTATACTAATGTCCATGTTCTAGTATTGTTCAGAAGTATAATTAATTTTAGTGAGCCAACTGTTTGAACGGTTCGATTCAGTAAACTTAAAAAAAAAAAGTATTCACAGGTTCTTTTGATTCATTGCTCAGACGTGTCACTCTTTTTTGCACAATATTTTTGTAACAAAATAAATATTTTAAAATATAATCAATATTTATAATGTATTATAATCAGTTCAGTTTATTTCTTAAGAACATAAATGAGAGCAACAAGGCTGACCAAAGTGCTGTACAATACAAAATAAAAGGCCATAAGATAACAGATAAAAGGAAACAGAAGAACAAAACAAGACATTAAAAGCCAACGAAAAAAGATGTGTTTGAAGACTATATTTTAATGCAGATAAAGTAGAAGCAGCCCTAATGTAGTTTGGAAGGCTGTTCCATAAAGTGGGACCAGCCACAGAAAAAGCTCTATCACCCTGACAATTATTTGACAATGAATTATTACCTGACAGTTACCCAATCAGTTATTGGAATTTGTAAGTTTTGAACTTCATACCTTAGGCTTCGTGAGGGAAATAGGGGTGGAGTAAATTAGACAGATAGCTTGGCATTTGATTATGTAAAGATTTATAGACAAGTATTATGATTTTAAACTCAATTCCATAATTAACTGGCAACCAATGTAAATCTTTCAGAAGGGGAGTAACATGCATACGTTTTTTACATCCTTTCAGAAATCGTGCAACTGCATTTTGAACCAGTTGTAAAGGTGTAATTTGAGACTTACTACTAATAAACCATAGTAGATGGAGTTGCAATAACCCAGCCTAGTCGTAATAAAAGCATGGATTGCAATTTCTGGAGACTTCTCGGATAGAAACGTCTTAATTTTAGCAAGCTACCCGAGATGAAAGAAAATAGAACCAATCACAGAGCTAATATGTTTATTACACTTAAGAGAATTGTCAAACTCCACACCCAAATTCCTCACAAAAGAAGAAACAAAAGGTTTTAGATATCCAAGATCGATCTGGTTACTTCCCGGAGAAACAGAGGGGACAAATCCCCATGTTTCCTCAAAAAATAGAACCCAGGGGAAGCATATAAAGTGAGAAAAGAGCTGGTGATAAGACAGAACCCTGTGGCACACCACAAGCCAGGTTTTCAGTAGAAGAAGTGACGTTTCCTATTTTAGAATTTTCTGTTGTTTAAAAAAAAGACTTAAACCATTTTAAAACCTCTCCTCCCAAGACCACATAAGTTGTTAGTCTGGAGATTAGAATCCTTACCCATTTTTTTTTTTACTATTTTTAAAATAGTATTAAAATAGTATTATATATTTTACAAATATTTTTTAACTGGTAACATTCAAAGTTCTCCAACACACAGGGTGTAATGTGTGGAATATAGTGGCTTCTCAAATGTTAAAGAAATAGAAATAAAGAAATAAAGTAAATAAAGAAACATTTTTGATACAGTTATGAATATTTCACCTGTTGTGGCTTGCAAGATTAGTTGTCGGCCAGTCCTGTATAATCTCTAAACTGTCACTTGGTGCTTACAAGAAAATTATTAAAAGGCCCAAGCCGCTCTCATTTGCGAGCATGTGTCACATACAGAAAAATGACTCTCCCTGTAATTCGTCTTCCATTAAAGAGTATTAATCGTTGGCTGCTGCTGAGAGGGCAGAGAAGTGTTGTAACTAACAGGAGAGACCGGTAGCCCGGCGCTGTGTTCTAAATTGGATTTGGCTAAATCCAGGGAGAATCCATTGTTTATCTCCTCCAGAACAGCAGAGGAGGATTATCGGCAGGCTTTAGGGGAGGGTACATGCTCCAGGTGTGAACTACCAAATCATTTAATATAATAAAGAGGTTGAGAGAAACCTTGAGGTTGATTCGCCTATAGGGAGCCGAGGCCACTTTATGAGGATGAATATAGTTAATTTATTTCCACTGGAGTGTGGGGTCCATTACTGTTTTTTTCTTTTTCTTTAAGGGATTCTTGTTGGCGTCCAGAGATCCCCATGTGGCAGGTGATCACAGCGAATGTAGACTGGATGGATAGACGTAAGACGTAAGATTTAGCACTGGCTAGGTTCTTAATAACCCTTGAGGGATTTCGTGCAGATATGGGGACTTGAATGTCTCTTTCACCAAAGGGGCGGAGGGAATTTGCCTCTGCGTGCAGATCAACTATTAGTCTTCATATTGTAATGCCACATTTCATCATGCAAGACCAAAACCACTTTTTTGTTGTTTGATGGCTATTGGAATATGAATAATATTATAATTAATAATAATATAATTATAAATAAAGGCATAGTTTACCCAAATATGAACATTTTGTCATTTTACTCAATGTCGTTACAAACCTGTATGACTTGACTTTCCATATATATATATATATATGTACACTGTTAAAAATTACTTGTAAATTTTACAGTAAAATACTGGCAGCAGGGTTGCCAGCCAGTTACTGTATTTTTTTTACAGTAGCGTCTGTAATTTAATTTTACAGAATTTTACTGTATTCTCTGATTACAGTAAATAACAGTATTTTAAAGTAAGTTCCATGAATCTCTGTATTTCCTATATCTAGAGGAAGTATGTAAAATGCAGTATATACAATATATTTTCCTGATGTCTGAATATTAATGACTGGCAGCTGAATTTGAAATGTTAATTATTCATCAAATGCAAATTGTTTTTAAATACATTACGTGTTGTATAATGCACAACTTAATTCCCCTATTACTTCACAAAACAAACAAATTATTCAACATCCTAATCTTGAAAAACAGGTCAACATTTGTTTAATTTATAACTTTAAAATATGCATGAAAAAAAGTAATAAAACAGTGTATTTTGTATATTTTGATTTATTTTTTATTTACAAACTTGTATTTTTTTTTTTTAAATGGACATAAAATTAAATATTTTTTAATTACTTGAAACAAATTAGCCGTCATGGCCCTTCACACAAAGAAATACTCAAACGACATACATTTAAAACCACAAGTTGACCAACATGATCATAATAAAAGGTTCTGAAAAACACAAACACGAATGAATTTTCCCCACTTCATTACCAGACAAACATATCCAAACAACAAGGCCCGAAGTGAGTCCAACAAACTTCTGATCAAAAATGGAGAATAATTCAGCTCCAGATGCTGTTACATCACAGGATGCAAAGAGTGGCTAGAAATATTGAAAAGGACAATATATTAGATATATTACAAAACATAATGATACAGTCAGAGACAGATAGAGGGATGACAGATACAGTTAGAGACAGAGAATATTAAAAGGTTACAATTAAAGAAAAAATAGATGTGTGTGTGTGTGTGTGTGTGTGTGTGTGTGTGTGTGTGTGTGTGTGTGTGTGTGTGTGTGTGTGTGTGTGTGTGTGTGTGTGTGTGTGTGTGTGTGTGTGTGTGTGTGTGTGTGTGTGTGTGTGTGTGTGTGTGTGTTACTTTTTAGAAATTCCACTGATAACCCATCACTTTGCTGGGAAGAGTGGCAACATGTGGGTTCACTGCAACCTGTTTCTTCTGTACCATTTGCCCTGTCGTTTTAGATGGCAATTTTCCTCTCGACTTCTTTGTTCCTCTCTCCGGATTGATACATACAAAGCACCTAAAGGGCCAGGAAACAGACAATATGTACTTAAGACTCATTAACTCAACAGATAATATATCTAAAGGCAAGTTCTGATATTGAATACATGTGTAAAATGCAGGTACTGAAGTTGTTAAGAATTCAATCATTACCTTTAAATAAACTCAAAGGTGCAGGCTGCCTCCTCCATATAATATGCAGTGAACAGTATGGCAAGGCCATACAGGAAGCTGGGCTGAATGCTCTCCTCACACACAACTTGGCCTTCCAGTGTCCACTTGTCAAAGTGTCTCCTAAAACAATAGCACATGTGACAAAAGTTATTTTTTACTATACCATTTTTATTTTTCAGCTTTTTACATTTAAACTATATTTTAGTATTCAGAGTGCAGGAACACTTTCTTTTAAATAAAATGAACAAAGGCATTATACAAACAATAAGCTAATTACACACACAGAGTAGGCTATAATATATATATGTACTGAAATGTAAGGGATTTTTACACCGGCATATTAAACATGCGACAAAACTAGTATTACAGCACCATTCAAAATGTAGGCTAACGTTATATGACACACATCCTCCGTGAGTCTGACGCAAGGTTTTAGCAACGCCGTTTTAATTTTGGCGCCCATTTTAACAGATGACTTGATTTTGATTTGATTTACACCATAAAATAATCACGACGAAGTGTGCTGATCAACACGAAGCTCGTGTGAATACCGACTGTTGTCATTAAAGCATGTAATTCTTAACATAGGAGCCCATAGATCCCGAGGAATGTGTGAAATACTACCGCGTCCGCGCTGCTGAAGCCCCGCGCAAGTCTCCCTCGCGCCCCGCGGTCGGAGGATGTGTGATCCGGGGTTAAGTTACCAATATGAACCGCGATTCCGCGAATATAACGTTACCTTCATAGTCTACGAGTAACCCAACATGAAAAATAAGAAACTGAAATAATAAGTCACTTACCACAGAGTTGAGAATCACTCCTCTTGCCGCCGCCGACACGACCGTTGAAGATCACAATGCCTCTGAAGATTTGAAATTTACAGCAATATTCTGTATTTTGAATCAAACTGCCGCGCGACCCCAGAATGCATTGCAGTTTACAGCAATATGCTGTAATATTAGAAAACAGCCAGCTGCTGTAAAATAATCCTGTAATTTTTACAGCAATTCATTACAGTGTAATTTTTTTATTATTATTTATTCATTTGTTTATGTATTTTTTTATGTATTTTTTGTCAATACATTGAAAGCACACTGGCACAATACACATTGGCAGTTGAAACATTATTCAAAACATCTCCTTTTGTGTTCTAAAGAAGAACAGGTTTGAAACGGCATGACCGGGAGGTAAATGATAACAACTATTGGGTGATTTAATCAATTCTGTAAAAAAAAAAAAAAAAGTAAATACCAAGGAATCATTTGGATATGTGACATAGTTGACAATGGCATTCAAATGAGCAGGCTAACAGGTGTAGGAGGAGGGTCTAGAAAATGGGCATTGTAATCAAATCCATTGTGATGAGAAAGCAATCAGCATGTAGATAAACACCAGTCACATATGTTCTCATTATGTTCAATAATGAGATGTAGTAATATCGAAATGAACTAGCAATTCCCCGGCTGTTCAGTTCACTGGAATGCATATTAGACTATTGATTTGACTCTTTATTGCTGTTTGGAAATGAGTCATATGGGAATCTGAAAAAAAAAAAAGATTCACCCAATTCTATTCATCTTTCCTATTTACTTTTTTAATTCTCGCCCTTTCTCTTTCTTTGATTTTTAATTAAAATTGCATCTCGGATCAGAAGGCATATGCTAATGAAAAAGATAGCGGAGTGAGAATGTAAACGGCATGATCAGATCTAGAGCGATATTCGCCTTTTTGAACACTGTCTATGACACCAGGAGTCAATGAGCTACACACATTGATGTCCCCAATGTGGAGGTTCAAATCCAGGTATTCATAATGTGTACGTACAAGTCGTCATCTTTTCGGAGGTTCACAGTAAACATGGATTCATGATGCTGTCTGAAGCTATACACATGGGCACTTGTGTTTATGATACAGTGGAGCTTCTATGTTTTATGTACAGGTTGGCTTAGTGATTTCTACTTGGGTCCATTAGCTATGCAGTTTCAGTTGCAATGTTCTATTTTTCCGGTAAGATTTAATGTTTTTGAAGGCTGCATTTCTTTGAATAAAAATGCAGTAAACTGTAAGCTTGTAAAATATTATTACAATAAATATGATGTATTATTACAATCAAATATTATTGTTTTATATTTAAAAATTTTTAAATGTAATTTATTCCTGTGATGGAAAAGCTAATTTTCAGCAGTCATTATTCTAGTCTTCAGTCACATGATCCTTCAGAAATCATCCTCATATGCTGATTTGGTGATCAAGAAACATTTTTCATAGAGTGCAAGTATTTTAAGAGCGTAGGGAGATTGACTCAATTACGAAATTTGCTTTGTGGGAGTGGGCAGAGCTAAAGAGAGATTTTGGCGCGGGTTGCTTTTTTTGACTCTCTGATTGGTGTAATTCTATGTACAGCATCATGGGTAATGTAGATTTTCACCAGGAATTCTGCTGTTAAACACAACAAAAAATTATGCGGGCTGATGGCTTAACTATAAGCAGATAGCATGGATCAACCCCGTAGCACACAGTAGGGCTGTCTTGAAAGGTTTATTGTAGTTATTGTTGAAAGTCAATTTCCCTATGGAGAAAATGAATGGCGTTTTTACTTTCAGAACCCGATTGTTGCACTATTATTATTAAACCCGCTTACTTTTTTTTTTTTTGGAAACAATAATAGATTATTTTCAGGATTATTTAAAAGTTCAGGAAATGTATAAAGTTCAAAATAACTGTTTATTTGAATTTGTAATAATTCAACAATTATAATGTAACTGTATTTAATGTATTCTTGCTGAATAAATGTATTAATTTCTTAAAAAAAAAAATCTTACTGACCACAAACTTTTAAACCATAGTTTATATATTCATATATTTATTTTATTCAAAGGCCAAAGCTTAAATCTTGTCATCAAACATAATCTTGTTAACACCTTGGCATATTTGTGAGTAAATTAATTTGTCTCAGGTGTAAACACAGTTTAGTTAAGTAGCAAATTGCTCTGATTTAAAGTGATGGTTTTTTTTTTCAGATCTTGTGGTTTAATGGAGTGTGTATGATTGAAAGACGATCAGCCCGCGTAATCTGTGATATTTGGTCAGAGACCCATAAAATCAATGTTATAAACATTAGTGTACTCTCTTTGGAGACTGCGGTTGTTAACTGGGCTTAAACACAGCATGGTTCCGCTAATCAGTATTCACGCTTCCATGAGTATTTGGGTTTATTTCGGGAGATATTTAGCTTCTTAACATCTGATTACCGTTCTGAGCTCAACTCCCAACATTTACATACTCTATTTGAGTACCCCTGTGAATCTTGAGAGCTTTGAAATGCAATATTACCTGCCAAGATTAAAGTCAGCATGAAATGGAAGTCGCAACAGTCTTCTTCCCTATTTTAAAGTATATCCCAGTCATGTTCTCAACCATGAAAAAAAAAGTAAAACAGGAGTTGATTTTGTCCTTCTGGAATTGATTGGATTGTTGGATGGTTGTGGTTTGCTATTGCTGCTATTGATATAAGTGATAGGTTTTCCCGCATTCACACCAGGAAACGTCAAAAGAAAAGAAGGGATGTCACTGCAGTGAGTGATTTTCTCTGTGATTAGTTCTTTGATTAACATGACAGACAGCAGCAGGTTTATTAGGCTTTAAGAGCACTTTAAGAGCTTATGCACGGATCCGATATACTGTTGCACAACGTGTATCCTCTCAACTATTTACGTTCCAAAACTGACTGTATTTACTACTGAGCAAGACTGGCATTTTCACATTATTGTGTATGTATTTTATCGTTTTAAGTGCAATAAGCCACAAAAAATAAGTCAATTTGGTACTCGGGAGCTGCTTAAGAGTTCACTTTATGACAGTGCCACTTTATGACAGCGTTTCCAATTTTTCAGTATTGATTTTTTTATTTGATTTAAATTTTCAGTGGGAACACACTACTTGCGTTATTTATACTTAAAAATGTCATAGAATAGTGCACAAGTACGCAAATTGGGACACACCTAGCGTCCCATGATCACAGATTACTGGAGTTTTGAAACCTTATAGTCTTCAGTCAGGACTGAATCGAGTTTTTCACATGTTTCTGAGGAACTCCTGCCTGGTGCAGACTCAGCAGTTGGCAGCGTCTCCAGAGAAAGAAAAAGTAGTGCTAGTTAATTCATGGAAGCATACAGACAAGAGGACTATGTCAAATTGCAAATATAGCCTTGAAATCTGCCTAGCCGCCTTGAAGTGATACAGCCATGTCAGAGCAAATGTATTGGGTCTGATGGATGAGGCGGTCGGCCCTGTTAATCACAAGAGCTCCCATTTCCCATAATAGATCATAGTTCAGCCTGAGAGGCCTGGGTACAGTGGGTGTCTCTCAGAGCGGCCCATAAGTTCAGGAAACAAGCCTCAGAGGCTGATACATGAAGGGTAGTCTGCTGAACGTTAGTATTCCAAAGCCTTTAAAACTTGAAGATAAAAGGCTAGTGAAGGTTAAGCCTCTAAGGTGTAGAAAAGTTGACATCTTTCTGAATCAAATACAAACTAATCATTTTAAAGATAAGACAGAATTCTGTTGGAATCTGCTTTGAGCGCAGTAGTTTAAAAGCGGACAAACGCTTCTGTGGGATTACTTCGCGTTTCTAATCATGGGAAATGATTTACCAATGTTGGGAGTGAACTGTATCAAAACATCCGAGTACAGCAGTAGGGATTTTGACTATTTTGTTTTAGCTCTGATTTGGTTCATGTTTTTAGAATGATATATCTAGGATGAATAAAAATCCCTACTTAGAATCCCAGTGACTGGGATTTTTTCATTTAGTTATGATTCAGTTTCTGTGTATGGAATAAACTGAATCAAAGTATTTTAATCTCTGTGATGAATCCCAATCCCTACTCTAGTAGTAGTTGTAATGATTTTGATTCAACCCATTTAATATTTTGATTCAGTTCACCTCAAACTTACTGGTAGGCTGTATATTGTTTACCATACTATGTATATTGCGCATATTGCCCTCTTTTTATTTTTGTTGAATGGGATACCAAGCTGACTGAACAAAATTACATTTATTTTCAGTCATTGTTGTTCAACATATCCCTGTTTGCCTCAGAGGCCTCATTCGTTCAGTTCGTTCACTTGTTTAGTGCCAAACCGCTCATTCATTCAGACTCAAAACATATGCTCTTTTGGCTTATACACAGTAGATTAACTAGTTGATCTGTGATCCGTATGGAACAGGCCCTACGATTCGGCATGGGTGTGATTCGCGGATTAATTTCACACTCAAACCACCATAGAGTGAAAATGTATAATTCGCACGTGTTTTGTCTTGGCAATTTACACGTTTAAGCTAGTTTAAACCATTCCAGCATAAGAAGGGGTGAAAAGAGAACTCTGTTATCTGTTAACTGTTATCTCTGCACAAAGTCGCACACACCGGAAGCGCATACGCAAAGAGAGGCACGTTTCAGACAGCACACGAACATCGAATTGATGCCTCTTTCATGGCTTCTTGCGCTTGAACGGACACATGCACACAAAATTATGTTAAAATACCCGTCTTGGCAGTATTCTCGTAAACACAGTCGGTTATGTCTGAAGTGAACGAAAACGCATTAGGTCTTAAAGTGACCACAGCCTATAAATACCTGCTCCTATCTGTAATTAATGTTAATCAAACAACAAAACACAGCTTTAACAAATATGAATCTGTATTTAATTTACAGTAAACGCTATAGTGTTATTTTACATTTAATGATGACTTTTCTGTTCCTGAATACTGTTAGACCTTATTTTATTTTTCAACTTTGTTATATTGTTTATCCATGGTTGTAATTAGTGGATATGTTCTTATTGTTTTACTGACTGTTCCCTTGTCTTTAATAATGTTTGAACTTGTTGGGCTAGTTTTTGCTGTGGTATTACCCCATTGACAAGTACTTAGCTAAAGTGTGCTTTGAGTAATAAATGGAAAGTGGTAGTGTTGGTTGAAGAGCTTCACAGCACTGATTCTGATTATACTTGTCAGGAGAAGGCCATCGTGACGCTCTCTCCTCATCTTGAGCTAAATTAAGACAAGTGCCTAACCATGTTCACTGTTAGTTACTCTCAAACACTAATTTACTTGTGAAGGGAAGCCTAACCAAACTGCTAATATTACAATACAAGCTTTCACTCATTTCTTTCTTTATTTCTTTATTTCTTTCTTTCTTTCTTTCTTTCTTTCTTTCTTTCTTTCTTTCTTTCTTTCTTTCTTGCTTACTTTCTTTCTACATTAGGCATTTGAGTACAATTTTCTAATATTTCTATAGCATTTATAGGACTCGGTTCTTCAAGTATCTCTATCAGGAGACAGGGCGCGAGGCGACTGTCCAGAATTTAGGCTGTTCCGAAATTGCTTTCTACAATAAGCATACCGTGATTGGATATTGGGGCATTATGGGAAGTGCTAACCATAGAGAACTGTCAATTTAAGTGAACCCTTGGGGCTTTTATGTCTTGTTGTACCTAGAGAAATGTGATTATAGTATTGTGTTATTTTTTCATTTCCTACTTCATGGTCATTTAAACTCATTTGCTCCGACTTTTACCTGATTGTTCAGATGCACAGAGGCAATAAACTGTTTATAATATCCAGTTTGTTAAAATATTTTGTTGATTAATCGAGTGAATGATATTTATAAAAAGTGGCTTTAGAAGTCAAAATATTGTTTATTTTAATGTCATTGAACATAAGCCTGTTACTGGTCTACAGTCCATAGCAATCTATTTATTTATTTTCATGATAATTTCATTTTCAATTTTTCAATTTTTAGCATTAAAAAAAAAACTTAAATTAAATTAACAGCTCTTTAATTTACTAAGCTTGACCATTTTTTATAAACTTTGAGGCATTGGGGCTGGATTGCTGCAGCTGCTGTTACTTCATAAAGTCGGCATCCTGGCATGGTCAAGGCAGGCACTGGTGGACATGTGCACACACTGATCCTCTCTCTAGGCAGTGGGCACCACATCAGGCTTTATGTAATTGCCAATGATTAGCCAGCATCGCCTTTTCCGGATTATGCCATGCAGTCAGTCTGGTCAAGGCCATGCATTTACTGCCAAGCTGCTCTGCATCCAACAGCTTCTTGTTGGCCCAGTGGACTGGTGCTTAACCTTTGAAAGAAGATAAAGGGAATGTTTAAATGAATGGGGTCGAGATCATGACGGGGAGTCCGCTGAGGAGTTTTTTATTAAATTATTCTAATCTTTCTCTACTCGTCACTTAACCCTCTGGGGTCGGCGGTAACGCCGGCGATACCAACTCACTTTTTTTCTGCAAAAGAGACTCAAAATCCTCTGTTGATTTTGATCTTACATATAAGTGTTATACATCATTCGATTGTGTTAAGTGTCTATATTTTTTGTTACATTAATTATTATCAGTTGGTTCTCTCCAAATATGCGCTTTCCACATTAAGATGCTTTTAAAAATGGTTGTTTTCTGTGCCGCTGATATATATTCGATTTGTAACAGTGTTTGTGACAGTGAATTAAGCTTTTGCTTGGCTTAGCATTTCAGGTCTTTGCTTATAGTGCTGCACCCATTATGCATTGCATGAGCGAGGTGAAGACTGGTTGAGATGTGTTCTGTAAACATCATTTATTCATGTTGCACAATTAGAGATGCCTTTTGAACATGTGAAAACGCTCAAAGAGCCTGTATCTGCATGCATATGTCTCTCTAATGAATGTATGACGACTTCAGATGTGTTTTTGCTGAAGAGGGTGCTGATTTGGTTAGTGTTGGTGCACTATAACTGGTGGAAAAAAACTCAATCAAAATCAATCAAAAACCTGCCGTGGGATATTCAGAAACATCATCTTGACAGATTTGATTTGTTCCCAACTCAGGGTGCTGTTGTAATCACATAAAAACCCTTTTTAGATGTTTACATGAGGTAAGCACATACATTTCATAGCCCTGAGGGAATGTACGTACAAGGTAAACTCTACTGACCAGCCTAATCACCTCACCAGCTGCTTCAAACACAAGTGTTAGAAATCCTCCTGAAGAATCTGCAGCCAGATTAGAACTCTCATCCCACACGGACACGTTTGCCTGACAGTAGATTTTGCAAAGCATTAATGGATACCATATCTCTATCTCTCTCACTCACACACTGACGGATTGGTAAGACCCATAAAAACCATATAGAGAACAAAAGCCCATCTGTTGTCAACTGCTTCCCTAAGGGCTTTCGATTTTTGCTTAAACTTAACTTTTTGTGGATGAGCTCGAATTTTCAGCTTTTCAGCAACTTATATTTTTGTTATTTCTAGTCCAAATGTGAGGCTGCATTAGACACAAGTTAATGAAAATGTTCATTAGATTCATTTAACTGGAACCGTATCGATCTTTGAATGCTCTCATGAAGAAAATGAAGATAGGAACTGCAATTAAATGCAAGCTTTTTTTTCAAACGTTGTAGCTTATCTACTTTCAAAGCATTTGGTTATAGTAATAACTTCACCTGAAAATCACATGGAGCGTGAATTGAAGTAAAAATTCTGAGCACTAACAATATTTATCCCAATCCCAATGCCCAGGACATATTTTCTTGTCAGATCAGTGCATATGAATTGATTTTAATTTGATGCTCCAAGAAAGTCTATTACATACTGTTTCCAGGCCATTTTTCTTAATGCGCTTTAGCATTAGTTTAGTTTCTCACACAATCTGATATTGGTAATTTAACAGTAAATTAACATTTATTGGCTATTATTAAAATGTTATATTTCATATTTAAAATATAAAGTGAGCACTTTTCAACCCCCTGTCAGAGCTATGATCTAAATTTAACTCCCATCAGCTGAGAGTCTGGCTGGACTTCAGATGACCTAACAGTGTGATTTGGGTTAGAGAGGCCTCATGGCTTTACAGTCAAAGATACGTTCACCAAGACCTTCCCTGTCAAATAGCTGTGGATTCTGATTCTGCTGAAACGGCTGTTCATTCATTTCATTTTTACAGGACAACAAGCTTACAAACTCAGACACTGTCCTGTAGAGAAATTATTTCTGCTGCTCTCAAATGATGATTAAAATACTTTCCAAAACTCAGCAGAATTGTTCATGGAAAAGTGAGATTGTGATATAGTGGGTTAAGGTGCTTTTTGTGTAAGGCAGCATTGCTAAAAATAAAAATTGAAAAGAGTCCGTTTAGATCATCAAAAAAAGATAAATCGGGATGCTGTGCAAATTTGTGTCAGTGGTTTGCCATGTCATGTTCCTAAAATTGTTGACCCAGCTGCAAGGCCATAAATGGCAGGGTCGGCCAACTGTACACATCCAGGAATTTTTCCCTGGAGGCCCAGTAAGAGGAAGCACAGGTGACTGGCCCCTAACCTCTGACACATGAACCTGTCATCAATTTGACCTCCCTACTTTTCACATGCCAAACATGGCTTACGTCATCTTAGCACCAATCAGTTTTCCTCCAAAGGGAGGAAGCTTTTTTTGTTTATACTGCTTGTGGTTGAAATGCTGATTTGGTGACTGGGCCAATTTGTGACTGACAAGTGCCAAATGTAACATGCTTATGGTGCACATCAGAGCACATAAGCTGCATTGTCATGTGTAACTTCATTTTTGCTGACCTTGGCAACTGATACTAATATAATATTCAAGTCATTCTAACTGATGATTGTGCAAATTATTGTTTCTTAAAGTTTTCAGTTTCTACTCTAACTCCCTGTTTTTAGAATCTAAAATCCACATTGTCAGTACAGTTGTTGTTTCAGTTCTGTTAAGGTCCCATCTAAAGCGTGGAAGAGGTACATTAGGCATACATATGTGATGCGATCTGGGAAAACCCACCACATTGTGAAATTTGACATATTACAGGTTTTGAGACTATATTAAAGCTGGGTTCAAGCCCTCTCCAAATCTGTTTTTATTTATTTTAACGTTTGTCTGTAACAAAAGTTGCGGTTATCTGAAGTCGGCTGATCGCTGTGATTTTCAGAAACGGAATTTTGAGAAAAACAGGTTTAATTAACTGTCACGTCCTGCTAGCGGGACGACTGGCGCTCTTTTTCTACTGTCTTTTTTTCATATTACCTATTTTAGTAATCATCATAGATTATGTATAATTCGAAAGCTTACGAACTCAAAATTCATCCTGTGAAACCCGTTTTGAAATTGGAGAGGTGAGCAAGGTCTTTTAAGCGAGCAGCTTCAGACTCTGTTGTTTTCTTGTGCTCGGCATCACACCACACGATAACGCTGGATAAAAATAAATAAATAAAAACTTGTGTGCCATTGTAGTTAACACAGGACTGGCGGGACCTTTATTCTGTTATGTGGTTTATTTTGATTGGCGAAAGTAGTGTTTGTAGTGTTAAGAGAAGGAGAGCTAAATGGGCGATTTTGTTTGTTTGCCCCTCCGCTCCGCCGTGCGTGTTCTTAAAGAGAAAGACAGTCTTTTCAGCTTGCCACTATAAATCGCTATTTTTTCTGCATTAAACTAGTGAATTTTCCCAACATATATTCAGAGATGATAAACAAGATGTTATAGAATAATAATTTATTAAAAACCCAATTTTGACAAAAAACTGACATTCGATCTATTTTTAGACCTTACTGAAAATGTACCAGCGCGACATCCGACGGGTTTTCCCAGATCGCATCACATATATTGATTATATACGGCATTTACTCATTACAAAAACCTTGATTCTGAAATATAATGTAGAGACAGACAAATGTAAACGACAGCTGCCTTTTTAGTCATTTTAGATTAGTCCGATCCTGTCACATCCATATGTTGGACTAAATCAGCATTCTGGCATAAGTGTTTCAGTGGGGCTCTGTGTTATCAATGTGACCTCTGAAGATTCTTGTCCCTGTCACACAAATTTCCATTGCTAAGAAGTAAGTTAGCAGGGACTAAAGTTTCTATGTGCGAAAAGCCCAACGAAGGATATGCGGCGCCACCGACCATGTGCTCGCACAAGCTCATGAGGCCTTTGAAGATTAGAGTGCCGACGGAGGTTCGTCAGGTCAGGGTTACTTGTGTCCGGGCATTAGATTCACTTCACATGGGACTTCTATTTACTGTGCGGTACCGTGGGCTGCTTCCCACACAGCCTGCTGAGATGGAAAGACATCCTGGACATGTGGACGGCATCAGAATAGATCAGTGGTATCAGACGGATATGGAATAGAGGCCAGTCATTCCAGACTCTCTGCTACCTACAGCCAGTTACTTCCCTGTGGGCCTCTGCTGGACACACCAAGGTTGTTTGAATGGGGAAGTATTTTCCATCCTGAATTTCAAACCCGTTCAAAGGCCTTGAGATACTAGAGGATTCAGGACAGAGCTGTTTGATTTTTGCACTTCCAGAGCAGATTGCAATATTGGCAGCACTGAAGTCTTTGATTATAACTCTACACACACCTTTTCCTGTTGGTATGTAATGAATATTAATTTCTGTCGTATATTTTATCTTGCTGTCCCGACGAGTCTGTACGTCTAACCAATCCTCATATGCCAGCTTATCTGCCACGGTCTCAGTAAACAAAGTTATAAACTCGTTTACCTCTGAAAGTCACCCAATTTGTATAATTTACCCTCTTTTGGGCCCCAAAAAAAGAACCTGAAGTTATGCCCTTTCATGTAGATGTTTGCCTTCCCAGAGATGTTGATTAGTTGGAAATAGGGAGACTAAGTCTAAGAAGCTGTCAGAATGTCTTACATATTTGATGATGACCCCTTTTGGTGAAAAATGCCCATGTTTGGCTCCATGCATCTGCAAATATCAGTTCAAATCTTATTTTAATGTTCTAAAGTGTGTTATTGACATAAATTAATGCACTGGTCACAGTACAAGTTCGAATCAATTGCTGTAAAACCTCTTTTATATAACTATACTGTAGCAGTTTTATGATATAAAACATACAATATTCATACAATATTGTTACGTTTGATGGTTTGTTCTTGAATGAATCAGTTGTTTGAGTGAACGATTCAATTAATCATTCATAAAAACAGTCACACTTTTGTTCCTGACTGAATAAACATTTTTACTGAAATAATTTTGAGTGAATAATTAAAATTACTCATTTACTATATATTATTTGGAAATAGATGGGCACCAACGTAAAGATTATTCATAGCGAATTAATGTCTTTGATCATTGCAAAAGTCTTGCATCATTGCAAAACACAGCATCACACAATTCAGCACATCAACTCCAGTGATTTATGTTTGAAGTCGTTGAAAAATAGACAATATGCTACTAATATGCATGTATCATTGTATATACCAGTTAAAACATTTCTGCCATATCGAAGATCCTTGCATAGTATATTAAAAATAGATGAATGTTTCATCTGAGGCCATCATCTGAGGGATTTGCATAATTTATTGTTCAAATGGGACCACGACAAGCATATCATATTTTGCCAGTGGTCTAAGCCTTGGCAAACACCCATCATTAGTTATGGTATGAGGGTCAGTCCTTACATACGCACTGCCACAATGCCATGCTGAATTAATCTTGCATGCTGTCATTGCCTCTTTGAGCCAAAATCTGTGCAATGCTGGTGTGTATTAGTTTGTGAGACATTACCTAAAATTGTCTCAGAATGGACCCTTTGATGGAGCAGGTTTGCTGCTCTGGTATATTAGATATCTCTTTGGTATTCCTGAATACACGGGGTTGTGGAGTATGCATGTGGTGTTACAGCTGGTGGAACGCTTGTTTATGTAGTGTTGACCAATTTCAGCTCTCTTTCTGTGGTACCCTAGATGCATCCCATTGTGATTCATACGCTTGGCCGCTGAAATGTTAATAAAACAGAGGCAGATGACCTTGATCAGAAGCAGACGAGAGTAGACTGATCAACTGAAAAAAAAAAGAAAAAAAAAGATAAAATGAAGCTCAAAATATGGCATATTTTAAAATGCTGTTAAAATGCCCTGCCAGAGTGGAAGGGAATATAATAAATATTGATTCATTCTGGATCAGTCATACGGGGGAACAGGAAGCTCATAAATTCTCCCTGCCCTTGACCCTTATGTTAACCTCACGCAATAAAATAAAATTGTATTATTATAACAAGGCAATCAAAACCTCATGTAGCGCTGTTGCACGCCTTAGGTGGACGTTATCGGCGTGACCAGAAAACCGCATTGAGACACACATGGCTTTTCTTTTCATGACCAATTTCTTGCACTTCTACCCACGTGATTTGTATCTGTGAGATATGACCTGGAGGGCCATGAGTGGGTGTTCGATAGCTGCTTCATCATTGTCCCCTTATGTGACATGGCTTCCGGACTGCTTCACGGTGGAGATCACCCTCCATTTCTCATTGCTGGATGGGCTTCTGCATGGACATAACCGGGGCGGACACGCATGAGCTCATTCTCTTTCCTACCTCTTCTTCTGTGATGGCTCTATTATACTTCATGAATAGGCCCGGTGATTCATACAATACCTCTGCTTTATGAAAGCCATCCAGATACGGAGGAGTCTCTGAGGCGTTGATTGACAGTTATTTGCAGAGATAGACAGGCTCCTACCTTCTTGTATTTTCACAGGAGTGCCATATTAATTTGCATGTTACTAGTAAACTGATGAGATTGTGTCTTGTGAAGGCGCATGAAATCAAAGAGGGACTTTCTTCCATTAGTCACAGCTTCTTTTCAGGTCAAAGATGAGCCATGTGTGTCTGCTGGTGGTGAGAGAAGAGTGCAGGCCAGGCCTAATGGGAAAACTGTATGTGGAGGCAAATATCTTCAAACACATACATGCATGCACACATAGAATATATCTATTTGCTTATCCAAGCTATGCCATTTGGGAATTACTATAGAGTTCCGCCTGAAATAGAGAGCATGGGAGAGAGAGAGTGGGATGCTAGCATAGTGGCAGAAATTCAGGTTAACCCTCTGGGGACGGATTGGACGGGACCGCCCAAAATGGCATAGTTTTACAAATGTGTAATTATCTTAAAAACTATTAATGATAGAGAGGTGCGGTCTCTTTTGCCGTGTTTCTCAGATTCCACTGAAAACAGTGGTATATGGTATACACACTTCCTTGTTGCGTAATACCACTGCGTATAAGGCCAATGAAATCAATGTTGTTTGGAATATTCCACGCGAAAAGACCAATGGAAAAATTGCCGCAGGGAGGAATATTTTTCTTACCCAATCAGAGGAAGGTTACCATGACGTATTCTAGTTAATCAGAGGACTCCGTAGCCTTGCAAGGGGTGGTACTAGTGATATGATGCAATTTCACGCAAACAGCGGAGAAGGAGACGGAGAGCGAACGGAGTATTACAGAGCGATTTATATGAGAGAGAGACAGAACGATTATAATATATTTATGTATATATATATATATATATATATCATATTAGCAATTATAGCATTATTATTTTATTGTTTCAGCACTTTTATGATAGCAAACAGTAAAAGATTTACCTCAGAACAAGCTCTGGAACAATTACTGGAAAGTGACGAGGAGAAATCCAAAGCTGACAGCTTTTTTCCACAGATGATGAAATATTATACTTTTGATTGAACAATTACACATGTCTGTCAAGCAAAGGGTTTGAAAAATATATTTTTTGTTCAAAAACTGTTCACTATTGTTGTGTGAGGTGTGATTTTCAGTAATAAATGACAAAAATACAATTTTCGTTTTTGAAATTCTCTAGTTTATTGTACATTTATTGTACATTGTTCACTCATACTTCATTTATAAACACATTTCATGCATTCTTATGTTAGCTTAGGGTCTTCTGAATCCATATATACCAAACACATGGTGTTCCATCTCCATTACATATGGTTTATAAGCCCAAATGTAAAAATAGAGAAAACGGACCAAAAAGGGCTTAGTCCCCAGAAGGTTAAATATTTGAATACAAGACTCGCTCAAGGACTTCCTGTTTCTTCACATAGAACGGTAAGGGGATATTCCTAAGATAAAATCAAAACATTGAAACTATCTTCGTACACCACAGCAGAGTTATTTTCCTAAAGATGTTTTTTGCTAAAACTTGTTTGTACTCAATGGATGAAAGTGTTATTTCTGAGGTGTGTTCATAGGACCTTGAGGCTGGTTTTCATGGAAAAGTCGTATTGAGTTGGTATTGTTGCTGTCTCAGCATGCTAAGCATTCCCTTAGCACCCGCGGCAGCATTAGTGCCTCATGCATGCAGATGGAGCCGCTTTCTCTTGGTCTGTTTACTCTCAGAACTGATTACCTGTAAACTAAAGCTAGTTTAGTGTTCACATTAGCTAAGTTATGACCGTTGAATTTTATGTTTGCGTACACCATCTTGATTCATAGCCATAGGCAATTCTCATTTTGTCTTTTGCTAATGCAAATTTTTATTAAATCATCTAGTGGAAAACGTCATGTGGAAAGTGATAACTACTGACTAGTTGATTAGCAGACATGCTGTTACCATTTACTCATTCTAATGTTAGTCCAAACTTGTATGACTTTAAACATTAAATATATTTTATTTATTTCTACAGTAAAAAAAATAAAATAAATAAACGTTTCAGTTAATGTGTTTAGGTGTTTGCAATGAATTTCAAAGGGGTTAAAGGGTTAGTTCACCCAAAAATGAAAATTCTGTCAGTAATTCAACTCACCCTCATGTTGTTTCATCCCCATAAGACTAAAACTGAAACATTTTTCACTGTACAGTTGTTTTCATCGAAACCATGATATATATTTTTTTCAGTATTTTTGGGTGAAAAGAAAGTTCAAAAGAACAGCATTTTTTTTGCTTTTGTAACATTATAATGTATTTAATGTCACTTTTAAATAATTATTTGCACTGCAGAATAAAACAATTTTTTCTGTAAAAAAAATAAATCTAATATTACTGCCTTTTACCGAAATGTTGAACTGTAGTGTAATATGCATCTCTAGAAATAACATGCACACACAAAAAAAAAACTGTGGTGGATGAATTACACAAATTGTGTACTTGAGTAAAAGTACAGATACCCTATTAAAATATTACTCCAGTAGAAATATTAAGTAATCCTTTTCAATTTTACTCAATTAATTTACTTAATTTTTAATGTTCTTAAGTATTAAAAGTCAAAATTACTGATCGATGTTTACAAATATTTAATTATTTATAATTATACCTGGGGGTGGTGGGGTTGCTGAATATGACATCATTATGAATTATTATAAATTGTCAAGTAGCCAGCACTAGTTTGTTAGGAATATTAGTGGAGGCAATTACATGTATTAATCTGCAAAAAAAAAAAAAAATTATGTTTTTACCAAAACTTGTCATTCACAAAACATTAAATATATTAAATATAAATTTAGGTTACTGATACTTAATGTTTCCAAACAAGTGGGAAAAAAAATCTAACATTTTCATTTTCATTTTCATTTACAATAATCAATCCTTATATTTGGCACTAGTATCTAGTTTTTAGTCATGCGCACTCTCAAGCTCCAAGGATCCTCCGTTATTGGCTCATTTTGATTCAGATTCTTGAATTCAGTAAATCATTAACTGGAGACTTGCTCTGACCAGATCATTTGAGTCGTTGTTGACTCGAGAACAGCTGAAATCGCATCAGTCCAATTCACAAATGAATTGTTTGGTGCAATTTGTGAACCGATTTAACACAGAGTCAGCTCGTTTACGAATCGGTCACTGCTATCACGTCTCGGAGCAGGTGACGAGGAACAAGTAAATGTAGTTTTAGTAAATGTAGTGGAGTAAAAAGTACGATATTACGCTTTGGAATGTAGTGAAGTAAAAGTTTCTCAAAATAAAAAATACTATAGTGTACTTAAAAAAATGTACTTAAGTACAGTATCAAAGTAAAAATACTTTGTTACTGTCGAGCACTGGGAAACACAAGTAGCTATAACTTCAGAAAAAAAAGGTGCTGCATATTTGATTCGACTGACTGACTGACTTGATTAGTTTCCTGCTTAGCACGACTGAAAAAAATTCTACAAAAAAGAGACCGGGAGTGAGAGAATGTGGTTTGGTATATGCAGCACGCATGTCAAATAGTGTCTGCCAGCACAGTGTTCGCTTGGTGGCATGAACGATGCAGGAAAGACAATTAGTCTGAAAAACATGCTGTGTAATGTTGAAAACATGCTGAAGAGCAGTCAACAGTGAAGCTGAGGCTTGTCACATTGATGCTGGCAAGAATTCATTGTCAGTGTGCATCGAAAAAAGTTCATGTGTCGCTCATTTTTGGAGAATAATCTCTGTAATGTTATAACTAGTGAAGGTGGATGCATTCTCGATTTAAAGACTTCATTGACCTCGCTAAGAGTCCAAGTCTCACAAAAATGGAAGGAAGTTGTCTACTACAGGCCATCATGCATAGTGACTATTGATTATGCTGTATGTCTTTGATAGCGGATTTCCTCTCATTCCAGGGGAAGAGAGATCATCCTTTAGCACTTAAGCGGATGTGCATATTTAGCAGCTCTGGTCCTGCGGGGCTGTGTAATGGTATGATGTGCAATGCTGTGTTGTTCTTGTAGCTGCAGAGACTATTTGTGTTGCGTGATAAAAGCCCATAAATGTATTTACATCCTGTTGGCATGCATGTAGAGCATGCAAGATATAGAAACCACATCCATCATAGCTTTGTATGATTCGCGGTTCTAACACGTGGAAATCCTGCATGGACGTAGTATTGCTGAGAGGATTAATATAATAGCTATTTTAGCATTGATTCTGGTTTGAATTTCATCCATTTAGGCCTCAAGTATGTTTGTATTTTAAAACCCGAGTTGCGTGAGCTTAGAGTACTCTCGAGATGTGTGTCAAGATGGAACTTGGGTGGGAAATTGAAGTACTTCAAATGAAGTACTTCATTACTTTAGCAGAATATTTCATCACCTCAGCTTCGTAGCACTATAAAGCCAAGGTGAGTGAGTCCAGCGCACCGCTCTACCACGTTCTGATTAAATTTCATCACCACGTTGGCTTCAGATGGACTTGACAAGTGCCAGTCTGCTTCAGATGGACTTGACAGGTGCCAGCCTGCTTCAGTGAGTCGACTTTTTTCCAATAACATTTTATTTTCTCTGTGACCTGGTGGTTCAAACAGTGTTTTTGAATGAGAAATGAACTTTGAAACCAAAAATGGTTGCTGTTGGCACTAGAGGGAGGATTTCACCGGTGAGAGCTCTGCGTCCTTCAAATGAATCAATGTGAAAAAGCTGACTTTTTCCTGCTCATGACTATGTCAGTCAGACGAGTCAGAAATGCTAACTGAAAAAGAATACAAAATATGCATTGACATCCTGGCTCCTCCAAATCCCATCCCGCGTTTTAAGTTTTCGTGAAGCTTGATTCAGTTAGGTCTGCGTCTGCAGACAGCTTGATAACACCGTTCTTGAGAGTGAGGTTGGCAGCAGGTCTCAGATTAGAAGATAGATCTGCACACTGTGTTGAATAAGGGAAGAATCCCAATAACAAGAGCTGTTCCTCAAACACAAGAGCATCTGCCATGATAAAAATCCTTTATTTATATAAAGTTTAGAATTTCTGTTGCTGTTCACAGTGAAACATTGAGTTTATGCAAGTTTGGACTGTTGTGGAGGGGTTAACACGCTTTAAGCACTAATGCACGACATCTAAACTCAATAGAAACTTTTACTAATAACCTGTTGCTACACACAGTCACTATCTCACTGCAATAATCCAAGAAAACTTTTTCCATGTTGAAGTTTGAACGTAGCACTGTCTGTATTGCAGTTGTTCAAGAAACAAAAAAAAAGGTTAATCATTTACTCACCGTAGTGTCATCACAAACCTATATGACTTTGCTTAGCTTCTTATTTACTATATGTAGAACACAAAATGAGATGTTTTGCAGGATATCTTGGCTTCTCTTTTCCTTGCAAAGAAGCACAAGGGACATTGGATCGGCGAGCTCCAAAGATGACAAAAAGTACCATACTAGTCTTTTGAAGCCATATAACTTTGTGTGTGGAACAGATGAAAATGGAAGTTGTTATAGTTTTTAGTGCAATTTATAGTTTATGATTTATTCCCATCTGCCATAGCTTTAATGTTTCATTCCAGGTTTATTATAGTTTTTTTTTTTTTTTTTTAGTTTCTGTCCGTATATTACTTGTCTTTGCAATTAAGTTTAGTTTCTCTATCCATGTGGGTTTTTTTGGCTTTATTTCAGCTGTCACTAACTGGTATCATTTAAAATTCTGAAGTGTAGTGTTATTGCTACTGTATGTAGTGCCATTTTCATTTTTAATGCAGTGGGGTCGTGGATGGTTTTAGGTTTTATATTTTATTGTTGTATATTATATATTTTATATTTTTGTAGTCATATAGAATTATTTATTTTTTTACAATTTGTTGCATCTTGTGTCAGGCAGTACTATAAAGAGTTATTTCAGCTGCTCATGTTCCTGGGCTCTTTACACCCGTATCTGATGCTCTTCTGTCCTGGCTCTGCCTGAACATCCCCTCTGGTTTCTCCAGGCCTGTGTCTCTTCATGTGATGAGAGTGCAGTCTTTTCAAGGCCGAACAAAATAATGTTTGCTTGCCCAGAGCAGCAACATCTGTTTGTCTTGGGGACCCTAAGCTTTACAACTCTTGCAGCATTTGGACTGTTGGGTTTCTGGCTCTACAGAGTCATTTTGATGGTGTGTTCAAAGCTTTTTAAAGTTGAGGACATACAGACACGAGAAGTGCCAATATTTATTTTATGAGACAGTGAGGGAATTAAGAGTATTCCTTGTTTATTTTGCCATATGTATATGTGTGTATATATATATATATATATATATATATATATATATATATATATACATATACATATATATATATATATAGATATATGTATTGTGTATATACTGTGTGTGTGTGTGTGTGTGTGTGTGTGTGTGTGTGTGTGTGTGTGTGTGTGTGTGTGTGTGTACCCATATATGTATATTACTTTAAATAAACACAAGCTTTCTTTTTTAATCATATTATCTACAGCTTCTGGAAGGATTGTTTTGTGATGCACACTACTGTCCAAAAGTGTTGGGTCGGTAAGATTTTTAAAAATGTAATATTTTGAAATATTACAATTTAAAATAACTTTTCACTCAAAAAAAAAAAATTTTTGCCTCTTGTTAAATTTAAGTAATTAAAATAAGCAAAAGTAACACGATTTTTTAATATTTTGTCACAACTTAATTGAATTGTGTTCAATCAACCTAATATATTTAAAACCGAAGTTTACTTAATTAATTTGTGTGAAAACTACATGAATAATTTTTGTTGACAACTAACTGGGCAGTGGATCTGTAATTCCCAGCATGCTTTGCAAGAGACTGCATTAGGAGGGTAAATTTAGGGATTAAAATGTTATTTTATGTGTTTTTCATTAAATGGAAAGATGTTGTTAGTTAATGTTAGTATTTAATGTTCAGTTATGTTAGAAACTTAGAGGACTTTCTGTAATGTTTTTTAATTTTGTGGTTACCATTATGCAGAAGAGTGACGACTGTGTTTAGGATGTGGCACTCAGTATATACACATGTACATTAAACCTCACACACAGACCAAGACATATTTAACATTATTACTATGTAAAAAGTTGTTTTAATTAAATTGAACATTAGCAACTTCATTCATTGAAAGTGACTGAAGAGTAAAAATGAGCTAAAATTATAATGTTGGCGATTTTAGGCAGGACAAAAATTAAATCTAGTGAACTTGACAAAACTTTATCTAGTAGGAATGACAATAATTTTACTACATGCATTTAAGTTCTTACAGCAAAATTACAACAAATAATTTCAAACAAATTAGATTTTGTTGTTAAAATGTAATTCAATTTCGTGGAAAAGCTTTCCTTAATTGAATTAAGTTCGTTCAACAGTTTTTTTGTGTATTTTAATATATTGTCAAATATAATTTAATCCTGTGATTGCAAAGCTTTATTTTGGCAGTCATGACTCAAGTCTTTAATGTCACATGATCCTTCAGAAATCATTCTAAACTGCTTATTTGGTGCTTAAGAACATTTCTCATTATTATCAATGTTGAAAACAGTTGCTTAATATTTATATGGAAACTGTGATTAATTTTTCTTTGAATATCAGTCTTTTGAAACTTTTTAAATGTCTTTACTGTCAATTTATTACATCCTTGCTGAATTTATAGTAACCTCTATTAATCTTACTGACCTCAGATTTTGAACATTAGTGAATGGTATTGTGCGTCTCTAGAAATAACCATTTGAAATATATTTATTTATTTTCAAAAAAATCTTACTGACCCCAAACTTTTGAATGGTAGTGTATAGCAGAAAAAAAATGATTTTGAGCTTCTATTGACGGTTAGTGGATCTGTATGTTTTCCTTTATCGCTCATCTTCTACATTCATCTCCTCGAGCCTAAATTCGATCCATAATTTAAAGAGCGTGTCGTATTCTGTTGAGAAATCTGTGGAGCAGAGCAGCACAAATTAGCCAACGGTATCTAATAGTCCCCCCAACGGTATCTAATAGTCCCCCCCCACCCCCCTCCTGCTCCCTCCTGCTCCCTCCTGCTCCAATTCCCTTTCCTTCTCATCCTCCACTGTGAGAAAGTGAGTTGCGGTGGCAGGTGTCAGCTGAGAGAGCTGGCTGCTGATTGGCAGGGATGTTCTGATTTATTTTGAGTCGTTGAGCCCATTTAATGCAAGATGTGAAATTCAAGATAAATGTCGAAAGCACCAAGCTGCTGCCTCAATGAAACTGGCGTCGCTACACTCTTTCTCATTAAATATTCTGTTTGTGTCTGAAAAACATCACATTGCCCAAGTTGGTTTGTTAAAATCATATCCATGTCATTAAGCACTCAAACTGTTTTTCTAATTTGTTTAAAAATGTCACACAGCAATTTTCTGTCTTCGTGACATGTAATTTCCCTCAGTCATCTTTCTGTATGAAACTTTAAACTTTAAGTATTCCTGTTTAATCTTCTACAGCGCATCTGTGGGCTTTTAAGGCTCACTACTGATTCTCTTCAGCGGTACGTTCACCGTCAAGCTTCTCTTTGAGACACTGCGATGGAAGACCCGACTCTCTTCTTCACCGTGGGGGGACAAACTGTGCTTTGTGGAAGCAATGGGGGGTTTAGTCGAAAGCAAAGACAATGTGAATTTGTCATGACTGTTTACAGCTGTTTTTTGTTTGTTTTTTTATTAGTTGACTAAAACCACTCATGTAAGGAGCCAAGAGAGACAGATCAAGTTGTCTAGGTTGGAAAGCGGAGAACAGTCACAGCTTTCATCATGACTGAGACGACAGGATGTTATGGTGCTCATTAAATTCTCAAATGATTGCCCAAAGAAGCTGCAGAGCAGCCCTCTGAAGAGCAGCAATTTGGACCCATCATTCTTGGCTTTGTTATCTGTAGGTTTGGGCTTGTTTTGTCTGTTATATTTTTAAATAGAAAGTTTCAAGTTATGATCCGTTCTGATTGACCTCCTGAGAATTTCACCTCTGGGAACCTTTTTGAAAAGTTTTTGACTTGCTCTTAAATTAGAGCAAAGCCAATTCTGACCCATTCAGACAGTTTAACATTTTATTTACATTTATGTTTATGCATTTGGCAGACACTTTTATCTAAAGAGACTTACAATTAATTGAAGGTATAAGTTCATGCGTTCCCAGGAAAATCGAACACATGACTTTTGAGTTGCTAGCACCATGCTCTACTGTCTGTGTGTGTGTGTGTGTGTGTGTGTGTGTGTGTGTGTGTGTGTGTGTGTGTGTGTGTGTGTGTGTGTGTGTGTGTGTGTGTGTGTGTGTGTGTGTGTGTGTGTGTGTGTGTGTGTGTGTGTGTGTGTGTGTGTGTGTGTGTGTGTGTATAACAATCTGGAAAACACTGCCACACACTCAAAATAATAAGCTAATGCAACATTTTGTCAGCTTAATTTGTCAACTTAATTGTGTGCAAACATTTTTATCTTTCAATTATCATCTGTTAATTTTGTTTAATTGTAATCCTCTACTGAATTAAATATTATTTATTGTATGCTACAAAATATTATCAGTAGACAAATTTGAGTAAAAACATTAAAAAAGAACATGTAATGGTTTTATGTGGTAGAACCAAGCAGTAATATCACTTTATTATTCATATAATGTTATATTTTGTTATTTATTTATACTGTACATGTTTGGAAAAGGTTCAATTTCCTTGTTTAAAAACCTTTCATCAATTTAATTTAGCTCATTGAACATTTTCATTTTCTAATGCAAGACCCCTCTGTATGACTGTTTAGAAATCTGTGGGAAGCTTTGCTATTATAGAAGATAAATGGCTGAACATTGTTTATATCTCATCCTCTCAAGCTAAATCTGTTTTGTCTATCTGCTCAGATGTGAGATTTGATTATTTAGACTTGGCTTCTTATTAGTATCAATTCATGACATTCTCTGAGATGGATGGCAGTGGCTTAACAAATGAAAGGCAGAGATTGATCGCTCTCTTAGGACAGTTTCATCACATCATATGCTCCATCTGATCTCCCCATGGTATCAAAGACATGTTTGAATGTCTCAAATCTCTTAAATTGATATCATATCAAGTTAATTCAATATCCCAGTTATCACTGAGACATTATAGGACTTTGTTCTTTCTGTACAGACAGTATACTTACACCCATTAATGTGATTTAAAGCTATTACCTGATGCAAGGGACTCTCTGCAGTCTATTCCAGCAATAAAGGGCCAGCGGTCATTTAAGCAGGATGGGGCCGCTCAGTAATGGGGTATCATTTCCCTCCTGGTCCTGAGTGCATACCAGCCTTTTTGTCTTCATTACAATAGACGGTTTTATTTTTGTGTAAAATCAATGACGGCTAACTGGCTTCTTAAAGATAGGCACGCAATCCCTGGGGTGGTCAAACTCTCTCTCTCTCTCTATTTCTCACCCTCTTTTATTTCTTTTTATCACCCTCTTATGAAGAAGGTTATTAATGCACATCTGAGAAAATAAACACATTTGTTTAAAGCGAAAGAATGCTTATCAATATGTGTTGAATGAGATTTTTCCTTTTCTGTACTTACCAACTTTATAAGTCTTGGTTTCTCTAATCTTCGTCAGTACACCATCCATAGACTCCATCTTAAACCATTTTTAAAGCCACCAGCTACTTGAAGATGTTCCAGGTTCAATACAAGTTAAGCTCTATCAAAAGCTGCTGTGACTAATGTCAGGTGACTTGTCCTGCGGTGTGATATGCTCCTATTTTAAACTGCATTTTGCTAATCATTTATTATTTTATTATATTGTTTAATTTATATAATTATTTTGTTATTACTCATGCAGCTTTTATGACCTCACATCACATAAAAAATCAGCTGTCACACCACAGGACCATTTAAAATGAAGTTATGCAGAAAAAGATGAAAAATGTCATAAATTCAAAGAAGTTTTTACTTAAAATTGTTATAGATAGATAGATAGATAGATAGATAGATAGATAGATAGATCGATCGATAGATAGATAGATAGTTAGATAGATAGATAGATAGATAGATAGATAGATAGATAGATAGATAGATAGAATTTATTTATTTAACTTTAATTAAATTATAATAATTTGACTTTAACAGATTATTTTCTTTGATAAACACAGCGTGTCACAGCAGGTGTTGATAAAGTTTAACTTTTTTTTGAGAATAGATAATTGCTTTAATGTCCTTCAAAAACGCACATGCACACCATTTTGAGTTACTCCAGGGCTTCTGTGTCCTAATAAATCGTGAAGACGAGTGGGTCAGAGTGATATAACCTCTCATTAACACTGGTTTGCTGGACACACACACTTTGACCCCCTTCTGAGGCAGAGCATGAAAAGGTTAATCGCTCTGTCTCAGTGGACATATAGGCGACTCGCATTCTGCAGGCCGCGTGAGTCACGTCCATCACTGGACTGCAATAAGATTGAACTTGCATGACTGCGTGTGAGTGAGCAGGTTTCTGCTGCAGTTGATGAAGTGGTCAAAGTGATGGATAAGGTTCTTGCTCAGCTCCTCAGCTTTCCTGAAGAACCCGTTCCATAGATTCAATTACACCGACCTTTAGTTTAAGCCACGTGCCTCTTTGCAAACCCCATTTATCCAGTCGAACTGAGTCGTGTCTTAAGGCTCCAACCCTCATGCTCTTTACACAAAAGTTCTTTGACAAGACGCTGTCCTCCTAAACAAACTTTCAGAGCCATCTACTGTACCTCACCTTTAAAATTACACACTCTGTGTTCTCTCCATCCTGTGAGAAATGGGAGGTGAAAGGCAGTGTGTTTAACCATCCGGTGTTTATTCCTCAGGGGCTCTGCTTAAGGCTCAGCAAGTTGGATACGGCGTTGTGAGACAGGCTTCCCATGATGAATGTCCTTTCCGAGACACTTTGTTTACTTGGGAGTCTGCAAACTGCCATGTAGCCTTTCAACTCCAGCAGCAGCTTAGCGTTAAGAGTTGTGCCGCTGTAAATATAGCAGCACTTTTAAAACAAACAAGCGCCATATAGAGCGCCCAAACGTGCACATCCACTCGAACCTTGAAGCACATTGATATACTTAGGCACATTTTGCATGTTGCTTCTAATCCAGTGAAGCGCATCTGTTGAAAATGTTGCTTTGACAGTGAGATGCAAGGCTTCTCCCACACATATTCAGAAGTCTAAGATGCAGTGAAATACCAGCGCTAAGGCAGTGTTAAAGCGGTGTCTGAGCCTCCAGCTTTAACTTGAATTGTGACTGACACCTCTATCTCCAATACAGCATTCTTATGGAAATTATAAGATTCAGTTTCCTCATGAATATAACATGTATAACATTTTTTATATGTGGAAAAACAAGGGCATATATTGCACATATAGTGTACAATGGGGCTAAAGGCACACCTTAAGAGAAATTTGCTTTTTACTGCCGTAGTGTATGATTGCAGAAAAAAAAAATTGTTTTTATTGAACATTGATGAAGCAAGAAATTTTGTGTGAAAATATATTATAAAAGTGGTTTGTTTGTTTAATAAATGTTATATCTTATAAATGTATGAGCTGGTCCTTTTGCCCCACACAGGGGGTAAAAGGCACAAAGTATTGATACAAACAATTTAGTTAAATAATAATGAGAAAGAATCACTTTAGCAAAGTTTGTCAGCTTATTTTGATAAATAAAATGTATTTTTGTTCAATAAATATGCTATCATTTAAAATCTTTAAAATCATTTATTTTAAAAATACAGAAAAATATAAGAAAGTAAAGATTCTGAAAACATTAGATGAGATCCCATAATAATGTAATATAGATCTACATTAGTAACAAATAAATATGACATTTTATTTTATGATAATATGATTAATAGCATATTTTTAAATGTGATGGTTGCATTATAAATATGGTGATTATCGCTAAAGTGGACACCGAAAATATATGATATTTGAATCTAACCGTCATGTCAACAAATGAAAAATCCGCCAGCTATTTATTATCATGTCAATCATCATGCCTTTTACCCCAAGTACCATACTTTTTCAAATGATTCCGTTATTGATAAACTGCTGCTTTGATTACCTTGAACAAAACTCAAAATCATTAACAAGACCTTTGTCTCAAAACATAGTCAATAATTTGATCGATTCTCCTTTGCTACATAAATCTGCAATATTTTTAAAAACATTAAATATTAGATCAAATTAGTGCAGAATCAACTTTGGGGCTGAGCTGAATTTTTTTTGCCATCTAGTGGTTTAAAAGAGAAAAAAGTCAAATGCGCCTTTTACCCTGGTGCGCCTTTAGCCCTGTTGTACCCTACATACTTTATACAAATAATGTAATTCTGAAGTAGTTTAACTGTCCACACTACAAGGGCTGCTGGGTAAATAACTGAAGCTGTTTTAAGCAGATCAGGAGGTTAAGAGAAATCATCATTTCCACGTGATCATGAATATTACTCTAAATATAGTAGGCAGAGATTCTGTGTTTGAAATATGTAAAATATTGAAAGTGTAAAAGGTCATTTCCCCTTAATATTTTCCTAAATTGGTGAGATGCAGTTGTAGGGTTTCTCCCTGTTTTTCTTTTGTTTTCCTCTCTGTGCTACCAGCCGCATCAGCAACAGTGCTTAGCGCACGCGGCTTTCCACTTTTTTTTTCAACGCAAGAGATTTGACATCTTTAAAATACACAGTGTCATTGATTTTCTGACGTCTTCCTCTGTGTTTTTTCAAAGAGAGCTTACAAATACTACAATCAAAAGAGCCAAGAAAAGATTATTGGAGTGCTGAGCTCAGTTGGGTGTTGAGTTGGTCCAAAACAAGACAGAAACTGAAGCAAGATGCCCGAATCTTCCAGTCTCTCTTTCTCTCATCCTTTTTTTCATCTGAGACTCGTTTGAGAAGAACAAAGCCTCTATTTATGTGTTGAGGCACACACTGCTAATGCACCATTATGAGGCACTCATGTCCTTTTCCTGGGCTTTCAGGACTTTGCCGTAGTGCCGAGGACACTTTTTACTGTCTTTCTCTCCACGCTACACCCCGACCCCTGTCTTTTTACCCCCCTCTAATGTGTTCTCTCACATTCTGCCCCTGCGTTTCACCTCTGCTTCTTCCTCGACTTTTTGATGTGATGGTACAGGCTCCCGTTTCAATCACAGGAGAGATTTTACAAATGAGGTAAATGAGTTGAAATTGCCTGAAGGATGGTCGTAGGGGCTGGTAAGCAGCATGGTCGATTTTTCCATGCGTGCTCTGACTCTATAAGTGTCTGAGGGTGTTTTAAGCAGTGCTGAGGCTGTAGGACCATGCCAATGCTAATGACCTTCAGTCACTGTTAACACATATAAATTCCGCATGATGGATGGACACGGAATGGCTTAGTGATTTGAAAAATGGTGTTGTTAAATGTAGATTAGTTTGTTAGCTTAACCCTCAATTGCGCATTCCCATGCAGAAATATAGAGTAAACTTCCTGTGCCTTATAAACTTCAAGTGATAAATTTACACATATTTCAAATGCAAATGAGCTTTGTGGTATATTGTTGTAACACAATGTATCAAGTGACACAGAATATTTAAGGAGGGGAAAAAATGTTGGACAGTGTTGGACAGTTTGTTGTAAAGCGACCTTGAGCTTAGAAAGGTGCTATATAAATTAAAGATTATTATTTATTATAGTAGTTTTATTTTATTTCAATTATTTTAATTTTAGTTAAAAAAATAAAATAAAAAAATAAAGTGTGTGTGTGTGTGTGTGTGTGTGTGTGTGTGTGTGTGTGTGTGTGTGTGTGTGTGTGTGTGTGTGTGTGTGTGTGTGTGTGTTTTAATAATGCATCAAATTGATCAAAAGACAGCATTTGTGTATTTTTATCCAAAAAAAGTACTGTATATATTATATTTAGGCTATGTTTTAATAATGCATTAAATTGATCAAAAGTGACAAAGACATTTGCAATGTTGTTACAAAAAAAATACATTGGTTTTGTTTTGTTTTTTACTTAATATTCACAAAAAAAATCTTGAAAAAGGGTGTTGTGGTTTCCAAACAATATAAAGCAGAACTTTTTAACTTAATAAACTGGTAATAAAATGTTTAATGAGCACCAAATCAGCATATTAGAATGATTTCTGAAGGATCATGTGACATTGAAGAAGACTGTGGTAATGATGCTGAAGAGTCTGCCATTACAGGTATAAATTACATTTTACAAACATATTGAAATAGAAAACGGTTGTTTTAAATTGTAATAATATTTCACTATAGTACTGTTTTACTGTCATTTTTGTTCAAATAAATGCAGCCTTGGTGAACATAAAAACATTTAAACTAGCAGTGCGTATTTGGAATCATTCTCAAAGTGCTGTTCTGATACAATCACACAATATATCTTGATTATTTGCATTGATCTCTTTTTTACATTTTTTTAACACATATGTATGTGTTATTCGCATATTGCAGCATAGTTTGAACAAAAGTGATGCAAACTGCACATGAGAGATTGAAACTAAACTACACAATTTTGAAGTCGTGATCCATCACAATGTATTGAATTGGATAAGAACGTATCGTGATGTGTGTTGATATCCCTCACAATCTCACTTTCAATAGCTTTCAAAATAAAAAAAAGTAGTGCTGGGCAAGTTATCGCGTTATTATCGCGTTAACGCATCTATTAATTAATGCCGACAATTTTTTTTATCGCAAGTTAACGCAGTTTTTTTATTTTATTTTGAAAGTCCGTTGCTCACTGGCTCTGAATACACATAGGCCTACAGTCAAACCATGATCACAGGAGGGGTGGGATATATAACCCACCCAAACCAGCAGTGGAGAGGCTTTGGCAGGTTCTCAGGTGAACAGAAAGGGAGACAGCGCTCCGCGAGTGAATGACAGGCGCTCTATACAGTACCTATAAAACCTATAGATAACTATTTAGATTCTGAATACTCACAAACAGCGAGCCGAGGATCAGTCTCTCTTCCAATGATTTGTGCTGCGCGTCGTGTACAAAAATAGACAATTGAACTTCGGCAACGGGCGGGCGCGTGCGTGAGGCGAGCATGACCGCAACAGTTTCACAGGAACGCACCCGCTTGACGCTGCACCATGTGCTCGACCACTTCACCTCACTCTGTTTAATGTAATATTACGTGGGAAACCATGGCATGATCGAACCTAAGCTACTATCAGAGAAGTAACGTTGGTCGACTTATATCTTTAGTAGTGATCATGACCTCTGACTACAAAGACTCTTTCTGCTGCTCCCTGATACAAGATACCTGTTGATACCTGTTCAGAAAAAAAACAACAACAAGAAAACTGGACTCGTTTTAACAAGCTAGATAAAAGGTAATGCCCTGGCAGTGGCAAATAGCTTTGTTTAAATATTTGATTTGATTACATTAATGTTTAAGTTGAGATTTACAATAAATATTTTATTGATATTTTGTAAAGGGAATACTGCTGGTATAAAAGCACCTTATTTGTTTAAAGTTTTTGCAAACCACATGTTATTGCACTTCTGTGTATATAGCAGTACATTTAAATCAAAAGTGCGCAATACACTACTTTAGAATTCATTATTCAATTTTGTGCACAACAATGCGATTAATCACAAGAAAATTATGAAATGTAATCGTTGCCCAGCACTGAAAAAAAAAACTACTTTGAGGTTTATAGAGGCTGCTTCCACTCAGGTTATTTTACAATTTGCTGCTTCACACGGTGGACACTGATATATCACGTGCTACGTGTTACATTAGTCCAGTGCCGTTTCTCACCACCCAGGGCATTACAAATGGCCCTCACCCTCAGGCTAAAGTGCTCCCTCACCAAACAGAGCATCAGCACCCACTTTTAACCTGCCAAGTGTGAGATACACACAGGCTCGGTCTCTCACAGTGTTCTTTATCTCGCCCGTGGTGGGAAAGGTTCTCGGCAGAAGAGCGTGCTGATCATTTCAACCACCATGACTGATGGATTTTGTTTTATTCAGTCTCTTACCCTTCTTAAATCTCGAAGTCATTGTCAGGCGGTTAACCGTCCGTTTATGCTTGAAAGCGAATGAGACGTATACCCAAGCGATTCATTATTTACTTAATCTAAAAAAATGAGTATACAACTGTCAGGTTTGCTTTTATCGCCGTTGTGCCGCTAGTCAGTTGTAGGACATGCTAACACTTCAGCGACAAACGCTTTCACACTTGGAAGACACTCTTGATGCTTTTTGATTTGCCGTGTGGCGCCCATCAATTTATCAGTGCTGGGTGCAATTCCTTATTCACCAGGAGATTGCTTTGGGTATTCCAATAACACCGAAGGAAATGTCAGTCGTTTCTTCCTGCCCTTATCACAGATTGATGAGGAAAACAGCCTCTCCTCTCAGCATTGTCAATCAGAAACCCCTGTGAATACTACAAATACGCCAAAGCAGTCACGCAGCTGGACTCTTGTCTGCACACAAATGTCAATGGACAGTCTGTGTTCCATCAAAAATGAAGTTGTGGCCCTCAAGAGACAAAGTTTGCATGGTGTGTGCGCCCCCTAATGGAACCTATTGGCATGAAAAATAGTATAAAAATCCACTTTACTATTCTGCTGATTTTGTTTTTCCATTGGACCTCTGTAGACTTCGACGAAGCTACGTTTCAGTTAGTTTTTTTTTCAGAACGACAGCTTTCTGGCTGAATCGATGTTCCTGAATGCATCAATATCTCATAATCTGTTGTTTCTCTCTGCAGTTATGTGGCTGTGGGCTGCTGGGAGTTGGAATCTGGCTGTCTGTGTCTCAAGGCAGCTTCGCCACCTTCTCCCCCTCCTTCCCTTCCCTCTCCGCAGCCAACATGGTCATCGCCATAGGCGCCATCGTCATGGTGACGGGCTTCCTCGGATGCCTGGGCGCCATCAAAGAAAACAAGTGCCTGCTTCTGAGCGTGAGTTATGCCACACCTACACACTATTACATTCCTGAAGTGTAAAAACACTCTACCAGACCTGTTGCACGTAGAAAAAGTATAATGCATTCATTTTAGGTATTCTGAATGCATTTGTAGTGAAGTTCAGTGTAATGGAAGGAAGAAGAAGACGAGGTCGGCGAAATTGGGACTCGCACTTTTATTTCTCACAACAATAATTAACGGTGCGCTCGTGCGCGGCCGCCGTGTCGCTCGACGCGGCAAAAACAAAACAACAAATATACTACTAGACAAACAAACTTGAAGGCAGTCTCGGTTCAGCTTCAGAGCCTCGTGCGAGTCCCAGGTCTCTCTCGCTTCTCTCTCTCAGCCGGCAGCTTTTATGCAGTCTCCACGCCAATTACTGCAATCAGACACAGGTGTTCGTCATCTGCACTTGACCCACTTACTCACCGCGCGACTCGCTGATTCCTCTCGCGCTACAGACTTCGCGCAACCACGCCCCCCTCGCCACATACCCCCACCGCCCGTCTCAGGCCGGGGAGCCGTCCGGCCTGCAGCCTCCCCCCCCCCCCCTCCTGGAGAGGAAGTCAGCCACAACCATCTGTGCACCCGGCCTGTGGATCACCTGGAACTTAAAAGGCTGTAAAGCTAGATACCAACGGGTGATCCGCGCATTGGTATCCTTCATGCGGTGGAGCCACTGCAGGGGAGCGTGGTCCGAACAGAGGGTGAACTCCCGCCCCAGGAGGTAGTAGCGGAGGGTGAGAACAGCCCACCTGATGGCCAAACACTCTTTCTCAATGGTGCTGTACATCGTCTCTCTCTTAGAGAGCTTGCGACTGATGTACAGCACCGGCCGCTCTCCACCCTCCACCTCCTGGGACAGGACGGCGCCCAGCCCCCTGTCCGATGCGTCCGTCTGTAGGATAAAGGGGAGAGAGAAATCAGGAGCATGTAAAAGCGGCCCGCCACATAGAGCAGCCTTTATCTGGGTAAAGGCCCGCTGACACTGCTCCGTCCACTGAACCGTATCTGGCGCTTCCTTTTTAGTTAGATCGGTCAGCGGGCTAGCGAGGTCCGAATAATTAGGCACAAACCTTCTATAATATCCCGCTAGCCCCAGGAACTGTCTAACCTCCTTTTTGGTCTTGGGTCTCGGACAGGTCGCAACTGCTGCCGTCTTATCAATTTGGGGACGCACCTGTCCGTGACCCAAGTGGAAACCCAGATACCTTACCTCCACACGCCCAATTGCACATTTCTTCGGGTTGGCCGTGAGCCCCGCCCTTCTCAGCGTCTTCAGGACAGCCCGCAAATGCTGCATATGACGCTGCCAATCGGTACTATAGATGATAATATCATCCAAGTAGGCAGCGGCATACGCAGCATGCGGTCGGAGAATCCTGTCCATCAGACGCTGAAAGGTCGCTGGAGCCCCGAACAACCCGAAAGGAAGGGTGACAAATTGGTGTAATCCAAACGGCGTTGTGAAAGCTGTCTTTTCTTTGGACATTGGAGACAAGGGGATCTGCCAATAACCCTTCGTTAAGTCCAATGTCGAATAAAAGCGAGCAGTACCCAGCCGATCAAGCAGTTCGTCAACCCTTGGCATTGGATAAGCATCAAACTTAGACACCGCGTTCACCTTCCTATAGTCTACACAGAAGCGAACCGAGCCGTCAGGTTTGGGAACTAAAACTATCGGGCTCGCCCAGTCACTGCTTGACTCTTCTATTACCCCCATATCCAGCATAGCGTCTAATTCACTCTGAACCACCTTTTTCTTATGTTCAGGCAAACGATACGGGCGGCAGCGTACCACGACCCCAGGTTCGGTCTCAACGTGGTGCTGAATGAGGTTTGTCCGGCCAGGCAGGGGAGAAAACACATCCGCAAAATCAGCTTGTACATTTTTAATGTCAGTGAGCTGGGAGGGCGAGAGGTGGTCTCCACCAAGGGCCAGCGCGAGAGATTGTGATTTTGAACTCGCCTCAGGCCCGAGATCCTCCTCTCCGCTCACCACCGTCGCCAACATCACTGACTCTGCCTCAACCCACTTTTTGAGAAGGTTGAGGTGATAAATTTGATGTGCTCCACCCCTGTCTGTACGGGCTACCTCATAGTTGAGATCATTAACTCGCCGTGTGACCTCAAAGGGCCCTTGCCACTTTGCGAGTAATTTCGAGCTGGTAGTAGGGAGTAATACAAGTACCTTATCTCCCGGTGCAAATTGGCGGAGTCTAGTTCCCCTGTTGTAAAGCTGTCTCTGTCTGCCCTGGGCCTGTAACAAATTCTCCATTGATAGCCGCCCCAAAGTGTGGAGCTTTGTTCTCAGGTCCAGGACATACTGAATTTCGTTCTTAGCAGCGGACGGTCCATCCTCCCAAGTCTCTCTAAGAACGTCAAGCACCCCGCGGGGCTGACGTCCATAGAGAAGCTCGAAGGGGGAAAACCCCGTGGAGGCTTGGGGGACCTCGCGTACAGCAAACAAGAGGGGTTCTAGCCATTTATCCCAATTTTTGGCGTCTTCGTGAACGAACTTACGAATCATGGATTTCAAAGTGCGATTAAACCGTTCCACTAAACCGTCTGTTTGTGGGTGGTAGACGCTAGTGCGAATCGATTTAATGCCCAACAATTCGTACAGTTCGCGAATCGTTCGTGACATAAACGCCGTGCCCTGATCAGTGAGAATCTCTTTGGGGATTCCCACTCGGGAGATTAAAGAGAAGAGAGCGCTCGCAACACTTTTAGCCGAAATGTTACGAAGCGGGACTGCTTCCGGGTATCGCGTTGCGTAGTCCACCAGAACCAAGGCAAAGCGATGCCCTCGTGCTGACCGTTCTAATGGCCCGATGAGGTCCATACCAATTCGCTCGAAGGGGACCTGCATTAACGGGAGGGGGCACAATGGTGCTTTTGGATTGGCCGGTGGATTCACCAACTGACATTCACGACAAGACGCGCACCACCTGCGCACGTTCTCGTGAATGCCCGGCCAGAAGAACCGGGCCATGAGACGGTTTAGTGTTGCCGCCTGACCTAAATGCCCGGCCATTGGATTACAGTGAGCCGCCTGAAAAAGCATTTTCCGGCGGCTTTTAGGAACCAACAACTGTGTTGTATCTTCCTTTGTCTGGGTGTCTTGGGTCACCCGATACAACCTATCTTTTATTACAGTAAAATAGGGATAAGAGAGCGGTTGGTCTGGCTGAAGCAGCTGGCCGTCGATGGAGCGGACCTGATTAAAGGCGTTTTTAAGAGACTCGTCCTGGGACTGCTCCAGGGGAAAGTCATCGCGCTCTGAGAGAACCATTCTCGCCAGAGCCCTCTGTTCCCCTGCAGCAGGACCCAGAGGTCCCGGCTCAGCATCCCCCAGCTGAACGACCGCTGTCTTTCCCTTGTTTTTTCTACCCCAAGAGGCACCCGCTGATAACGACCCCAATAATTCATTAAAGGCAGGCCAATTCGTCCCCAAAATGAGCGGATGCCGGAGGTGCGGGTTAACGGCCACCTCGACACTATGCTTTTGGCCCCTAAATTGAATTACGACCGGCATTATCGGATACCTCACCACCACCCCGTGCACACACCGCACCTTAACCATGCGGCTGTTATCCAATGCCCCCGGTTGAATCAGACTTTGATGTATAGAGGTTTGGTTACAACCTGAATCCACCAAAGCCTGATAAGTACCCCCCTTTATACTCACTGGTATCTGGTACAGGCCAGTTTGGTCGGGGGCAGCCTGCGGCGCGTCGGGAACCCGGATCAGGGTCCCCACCTCCATCGCCGGACACCGATCTATAAAATGTCCCGGGTCCCCGCAGCGCCAACAGGCCGGCCCAGGCCTCCCCGCCGCTCCGGTGGCAGGAAGCGGGTCAAGGAAATGGCGTGGAGAGTGCAGGGCTGCCGGACTCGGGACGGGGTGGTCGGACATGGCGGGCCCCCTAGGTGGGACCCGGGTCACAGGAACGGGCTCCGCCGGAGTCGAGGTCCTCCACCTTGGCGCCGGCCGGGGCACCAGCCCGCCGCGAGACCTGGGAAGGGGCACAGGTTTGGGGAGAGAAGGGGTAGAGAGAGAGAGAGAAGGAGAGAGAGAAGCTGATGGAAGGGCTTCGCCGACCCCTGAGCACGCCACCATGTGATCTTCCGCCAGGTGGATGGCCTGGTCCAGCGACGTCGGGCGGTGGCACTGGACCCACTGCGCAGTTTTCTTAGGCAGCTTCGTGATAAACTGCTCCAGTACCACCTTGCTGATGACATCCTCGACGTCGCCTCCGTCGGCCATCAGCCATCTGCGGCAGGAGTCCCGGAGCTGTTGCGCCATCACGAAGGGTCGGCCAGACTCCTCCAGGCTCAGGGACCGGAACCGCTGACGATGTTGTTCGGGGGTCCGGCCGACCCGCTGCAAGATGGCGCGCCTCAGGTCTTCGTAGACCAGGAGGTTCTGGACTGGCAGTTGGTTGGCGGCTATCTGCGACTCACCCGATAGCAACGGGATGAGCCGCATGGGCCAGTCCGATTGGGGCCACCCCCGGGCCTCGGCGGACCTCTCAAATAGGTCCAGGAACGCCTCCGGGTCGTCCTGGGGACCCATTTTATTGAGAGGCAGGGGCGGGGCCGAGGCCGTAGCTGGAACGGGGACGGCCCGAACCTCCCGGTCGAGCCAGCTCCGGAACAGCTCGCGGTCTTCTTGCTGGCCTTGGAGGAGCATCTGGAAGCGTTGATCCTGCTCCTCTTTCACGGCCAGCAGGGCGTGATGTTGCTCCCGGTGAAGACCCGCGAGCGTCTGTATAAGCTCCGCAAACGGCGTTCCCGGCGGGGTCTGCATGGCGGCGGCAGTCTTCTTCTTCCCGGGTTTCGGCACCAGTGTAGTGAAGTTCAGTGTAATGGAAGGAAGAAGAAGACGAGGTCGGCGAAATTGGGACTCGCACTTTTATTTCTCACAACAATAATTAACGGTGCGCTCGTGCGCGGCCGCCGTGTCGCTCGACGCGGCAAAAACAAAACAACAAATATACTACTAGACAAACAAACTTGAAGGCAGTCTCGGTTCAGCTTCAGAGCCTCGTGCGAGTCCCAGGTCTCTCTCGCTTCTCTCTCTCAGCCGGCAGCTTTTATGCAGTCTCCACGCCAATTACTGCAATCAGACACAGGTGTTCGTCATCTGCACTTGACCCACTTACTCACCGCGCGACTCGCTGATTCCTCTCGCGCTACAGACTTCGCGCAACCACGCCCCCCTCGCCACAGCATTAAAATAGTATATTTTATAATCAATTTTTAAATAATATTTAACCACAATAATAGTATGCATTGTAATAATGTTTCATAGTTATGTGTTAGTGTGTAATGCATAAGAAATTGCATTAAAGCACATTAAGTAGATATGAGGTATGAATAAAATCATTCTGCGTTATACAATTATTTTTGCAAAATGCACACTAATCTGTATATTCGACTGTTTTCCTAGTCAATTTACAATTTCCTACATGACTGTGCTAGTTTTAATGTCTCTTGTATCGGTCTGCCATCTCTTTCTTCTCACATAAAACAATAATTTCAGCCAAATTAACATTTCATGTCCTTTTATTTATTAACTGTGTAAAAAGCGGGATATTGTACAGCCATTGTACAGCCACAGTCATTATCCCAAAATAAGCCCTGTCAGGATGTGAAGTGGACCAAATTATGCCTTATGGATACTTTTTATAATGTATTACATACAGGCTTAAAGTAAACTGTTACCAGAGAGGTTTGTTAATTATCTGCATTGCCAAATAAGTCTCCTCATCGCACTCAAGGCTTTCAGTTCAGAACTAGAGTTAAACCACATGCCTCTCTATTTCCCCCCTCTGACTGTCTTTGTTCATTCTTTTGACTTTACTTTCATTCTCACTTCCTCTCTTCCCAACACCACCGATCATTCTGCTAATGGGGTTAGACACAGTCTAATTGAATAAGGTTGTCACTCTCCATGCTTTTCTATAATTTACAGGAATGAATAATGTATCCGTCCCAATGTCATTTTGTTTTGTTTTGGGACATTGAATACTGTGTTATCTGCTTGTGGACTTCCACAAATTATTTAAAATGAGCATTTTGTTCATGATTTTATTTATTTTAATTAAAGGCACAGTACGTACGATTTTTGCATTAAAACATCCAAAATTCCACAAGCACAGTGTTATACATTTTGTTCACTTGTGTACTTACATTATCCCAAATGTTTCCAAAAATGTATAAATCCAGATGAATTTGCAATTTTAACCAGTGTAACGTCCCTCCTCATTGCGTTACCTGTCAATGGCTTCATGTCCGCGTTATCCTCAGTTTCCACTTTTACTGCCGTAGAAACCTTGGCAACACAGTGAGTCTCATGAAAAAATATGGAAGTAGTAGTTGTAGCATCTAGCAAGCCACTCTGTTGTTGTTCCGCTCAGTAGTCATGGACCACAATTATTCGTTATCGTTACAGCAGGTTCTGTCGCCAAAGACATCTCCAAGAAACGTAAACGTACGGGTGAATCAAATTACCCCAGACGAGTTTTGGACAAGAGGAGAAATAAATCGATCAATTTCTGTGTCTGTTTGACAAGTCTGGTGAACAAGTGTATGGCAGTGTAATTAAATACAGTACTGAAATTGCTGTGAGTACGTTCAAATATACTTTTAGGATGATTGTTTTGAACATGTAAAACCGCACTGCGTTACCCCAAGATTTAATTAGACAAATAAAGTGACATGTATGAGTAGTAATTTAGCATTAAACATTACGTTACTTGCAGCTAATTCAATAGAATTAAAAAACTTGTGGTCAAACGTAACGGTTATATTTCATTACCTCATCCATGAACATGATTTGTGAGTCCCGTCTGATTGATTTCCATCGGCAGTGGAGGTGAATACAATAATTCCCATCATCTAACGCTCACAGCATCATCAAGCTACACTTTTGTTACGGTTTTGAATATGCAACCTCTATTTGCGAAAATTACATACTGTGCCTTTAACTGTAATGTAAAAAAAAATATGTTTCATTCAGTTAAAGTGAAGGAAGAGACGCTTAGAGAATTCATAACTTAGTCAAGCCCAGAATCATCATCACCATTCCTCCTTATCATTACTTTTTAATGTCAATCTACAGTTCTGATGGTTCCCTAAATGCCTATTAGATAGGACCGGCGTAATTTCGAATGGCCTGACCTTTAGATTTCGCTATCTGTGCTGTAAATACGCTGTGTCCCCAGCTCTGAGGAAGACTGAGACATCAGAGAAAGGTTTTCGCGTCTTTGGGTTTGACATCTAAGCAGCCGGCCCCATGTTCCTGGATGTGCAGCACTCTCTTCCCCCAGAAGTCTAGGAAGGAAGAACCTTCAAAGCTTTTGCAGTCTTCACAACCATTCCTTCAACTTTTTCCTATTTACATACCCCATATGGCCCAAACCAGTGAGTAAAGACATGGCAGAGCAGACATATACACAGATTGTCATTCAGCGGTTGGCGAGGCCACACATAGACAACCCAATCGCTCTCGTCGTCCTCTAATGGAGGAAGGAAACTTATTTTGCAGACCTGTCAAGATTCAATAAACAAGTGTCGTAAAGGCTTTCAGATGGCCCGAATCTGCTTTTCAGATGGACTTTGACAGGAACGGTCATCAGGAGATGACTGGAAAGTGTATCAAGCACTCAGCGAAATAATGTTTACTGGCTGACAGGCGCATGCTGTGTGGAAAGCTGTGTAAATATTTAGCTGAAGAAGTGAAATAGAATGAGAGGGAGAGAGCGAGTATAGAAAGCCAAGATGATTCATCCAGACAGGTCTTTCCCTGTGTGCATCTCTCTCAATCGTATCACTAACTTCTTTTTTGTGTATTTTCTTCCTGCAGTTCTTCATTGTCTTGCTGATTATTCTGTTGGCTGAGCTGATTTTGCTCATTCTTTTCTTCGTCTACTCTGATAAGGTAAGCCTGTTCACCAATTATATATTCTGGAAATTATTTTACTGTATTTCCTCACAAATCTAATCTCTAATTAGTGGTGATTCTTAGGCTTTTATTTTGCATGGTCGACAAAAATTCCCATTGAATTGCTTATCCCTACCAGGTGCAATGTAAACCATCAAACAATTAAAATCACTTCTATGTAAATCTGCCTTTTTGTCCTAAGCAAATGAGTAGCAGAACATTTTGGGTTGCGCTGAGTAGCCATACCCACATGAAATCTTATTGGTCCAGAACCCCTTTCCACATAGCTGTATATCGATCATCAATTGTTGATTTGGTAAACGTGTCGTCATTGTAGTTTATGTGCATGTCTCTTACGTAACAAAAAAAGGATCCACCTTGAATGAATGGATACATTTTTAATGTATTTTAATGAAATTTTATTGTTTCCATCAACCATTTTTTATGTAATATCCCCATTGAATTTGCATAAAGTACATGGTACCATTATCAAATAAACTATTGAATGCCTGTCCCATTTCCCAGCTAAATAAGGTCAGCGGGCTCTTTATAGAACAGCCGCCTCTCTTGTCTTTGGCAGTGCAGGTTGAGAGTTTTCATCACCAGGCGAGCTCTCAAAGGTCAGAGGTCACCACACACAACAAGGCCTAATCCCGGCCAGTTGTCACCAAGTAATTGGCGCTGAGCTCTTTCTCTGTCAATCCTTCCACCTGCCGCAGTGGTCAGGCTCGTTCTCATGGCCTTCAACTGGAAGCGATACTGTGCCAACTGGAATGTCTAAAACAGGGCAATCTGACCTTTTAACACCATGCAGATCCTAGCGGATTGCTACCCACCCAGAGCGTGCAGAGGTCCTGTTTCCTCTTTGATGAAGTCACAAGTGTCACCAAACATATGCTTCAGTTGGTGCATTGCACAGTCTCCTTTTCAAGGACGCTTACCAAAAGTACGACAGGATGCTAGGAGGTGTTAAATCCCATCAAGGATTTCTGGGTGGTTCATTATTCACTCTGTTTGCCATGCTCTCTGTGGAAGCTAAAGTAATTCACTTACCCACAATCCATTTAGAGATTAGGATCTACCTATCTCCAATGTATGATGACTGCCTGGTTGTCTTATCGGCGCGTGTAACTCACACTCAACCGTAGACCACAAACCGAGACTGCGTTTTAGTAGCAAAACGAACGGCATATTTTTACAAGCATAAGAATTCTCTGCTAGCTCCTGTGTGCATTGAGTTTGTTTCTGCAAGCACACATCTTTTCTATCTCTATATTGTGTGCAGACTTAAGGTTGTACCTTTGTATGAAGTAAGCTAGACTGGAAGCAGTGTTCCCAACATGTCTTTAAAGACCATTTTGTGACCATCCCAGCCATGCATTGATGTTGTTCGCACAACCAATATAAGATATCACCATGACCTTTAACACACTGTGATGAGGGAGAAACTTCAGAGAGAAGAAAGGGAAGATGAGATCTAAAGATCTGTATCAACTGCACAGGGTTGTGAGCACGTCTCTTTCATTTCTCCTCCACATGAACTGGGCAGCAGGGGTACTCCCTTCACTCAAAACCTGCCACTCCGTTCGCACAGAATGGCGTGAGCGATCAGAGGAATGTTTAATTGACTCCAATATTTGATCTCCAAATCACAAGGCAGTCATTATCACATCTAAGGAAAAAAAGTCATTCTGGCAATATATGAAAGCACTCTTATTCTGTACAAACCACAGACAAAATGTTAAAACCGAACACTTTGCTCAGGTAACATATAATATATAAATCCCAAAAACTGCATCATTGCTTCCACATACTGTAAATATTAAGCAGTAAAACTGTTCTTTCATATTTCTCAAATTCATAATTTGAGAGATGTAAAGTTTCAGTAGTGATGTTTTTGCCTTCCTCAATCTTAAACTCCGTAAGATGCTTCCCTCCTGCTGGTATGTTAGAGAAATAAAGGTATAGTAGGTCTTCACCTCTGAGTGTACATGAACGCTGTGGATTAAAGCACACACGTGGGCCCTCCAATGACCCACCATCTGACTGCAGCAGATGGCGAAGGCTAGGCACCAGATTAATGCATCCGTCTTTACGCTCATGACCTCATTCCAGCGTGTGTGCCACAGGACGGCGGCCAAATGAAGCCATATTAGCTGGTTTGAAAAGGGGGAAGCACGGTAGCGTGATTTTTCGGATAGGCTCACAGAGACGGATGAAGAGCATTACCGCACACTTTCGCCTCCTCAGCTGTGGTTACTGTTTAATCCATAGATGACTAACATTTTTTAGCCTCCAATGTTGTGCCAATACATGAGTAAAAATGACACAATTAGGGATGTTCTAAAAACAATTTGCGACCAACATGTGCAGAGGATGGGTTGAGGCTATTTTTGATGAGAAGTAAAACTCCAGGTACCATTTTAAAGGTCCCCAAACTCGTATCATAATTTAGTCGCACAAAACACTGGTGTCCATTGTGTTTCCTGTTATTTTCAAGCTGGTTCTGGGAGTGTTAAGCTTGTGTTCTCATGCATGATTGTGGTTGCTTGTTTACTTGATGATTTTGGCTCTGAATTAAACCAATTTACTTGCGGTAAACAAATCATCACAGAATGTGCTGGTGTTAAAATGATTTACATCAGGCTTGACTATAACAGTCATTTTCCACTTCTTGAGCTTAAAGTAGCAAATGTGTCCTGTAAAGTGCCTGATCAGGTGAGGTGGTCAGCCAGGGTTTATAAGGACTCCATGCCAGGTTTCAAAGCACCTTTACGGAGTGACAGTAGGTCCCACAATGCGCGCATCTTGCCAGCTCACAGCATGACCAGACTTTCCCTTGCTGATCAAGAGTCTGGCCCATCATCTGGGCTGGAAATTACCATCTCATAACAGGCACCTAGACAGAGAAGCTCTTATTTGAGCTGACGGAACATTATTTCCAAAGTGCATGTGTTTTTTTAAATGGCATAGTTCATCCTAGAATGCAATTCTAAAACAATTGCTGCATCTTTTCAATGGCCACCATGAGCGCTATGTAGAGTGTATTGAGAGGAGACTTCTATTACCTGCATACCTATCTTACTAATGCTTATAACGTTATAACACAACAATAAAGATATAAATAAATAAATGTCTCTTTAACATGGCATATACCATGTAGAGCCTATGATTTCTGTGATGCAGAAAATGCAGAGAGAATCACAGAATCCAGTCACAAAAGGAACTTACTGTGTAAAGCTGAATGTCACAGAATTTTTGGATGAATAAATCAAAAGTAGGGCTGTGCAGTAAATCAAATTGCGGTATGGACTATGGTGTCTGTAAATTATTAAAACTCAAAAAAACTGCTATTGAAATCTGAAGTCTGCATGTTCTGTGTGTCTGCCTAAATCAGGTAGACATATAATTAACATAATCTAACTAACATTAATTAATTAATTTACGGCTGAATGTTGCAGGGACAAATAACAAAGTATGACGCTTGTGGGATTTTCAGCATCTGCTGTCTCACTATTTGAGAACATGAACACATGAACTTAATCTGCAGAGCTGCTCTAAGATTTAACTTCACGAGCATCATATGGAAACTCAAAGGTCTTTACGACAGCCCGTCAAAAATAAATGTTCGGTTTAACTTGAAATTAAAACAGAAACATATTACCATTATACAGTATTACTTCAAGTAGTAGTAGTAGTGATGATGATGATAATAATGCAGCATGGTCTGCATACAACCTGACAAAATAAAAGTTTGGTCTAACTTTAAATTAGACCAAACTTTGAACTTATGAAATTATGAACGAAATGTATTACCATTGCACAGCAGAATGTTCTGTAATGTAAGTAGTAGTAGTAGTAGTAGTAGTAGTAATAATAGTAACATTTATTAAAGAAATGTACGGAATAATCACACAAGTTTCTTACGTTTTTATTTAAACGGTAAACTTGCCAAAAATAAAATGAATTGTTACATTTTCATTTGATTACATTTGAAAAGATTAACTAAATTATTAGTTTTATAAATTGAGTTATTTGTATGACATTACAATGTTTTTATATTTGTTTTGCTCCTGACAATAAAATAAGCCACTGTAAATGTATATAAAGTTATAGTCAAAATACAAAAAAATACAGTGATGTGATACAAACCACCAGAATTTTACATTTTACATTTTAAATAATGTACTGGTCTTTCTTTTTCATGTCAAACATTACATGAGGATGCAAAAAAATAAATAATAATAACCATAAACGAATCGTAAAGGTTGTCTATAGGACTTGCATGCTATATACCAAGTCTTCTGTAGTCATAAGACAGTTTTTTTGGTGAGGAACACTGATATTATTCACTGATATAATCTTCCCACCCTCTGACTGCTACTACAAGAGAATCATTGAGTCAGTGAGTTGAACTCGAGAACCGAAACAGTTTGATTAATGAATAAATCATTCAGACCCGTTGGAACGATATAACTCACTTCTCTCATGAACTCTTATGAAATTCTAATGAGGAGAATCAATTTGAGAGTCATATTGACCAATTTTATAACATCTTCCTTTTTTTTTGGTTGAACTATGCCTTTTGGGTTAGGATTTAGGTGTGTGTGTTTGCATTTCTTAGCAAAAAAAATTTGTTTTGGCATAGGCAGAGATGATTGACAGTGAATAATCTGCAGTCTGACCTCATCTTCCTCTTCCTTTACTCTTTAGTAAACAGCAGGCTTTCCTCAACACACACACACACACACACACACACACACACACCCACACAGTGTGCTGCCATCTCCTCAAACCCAAGCCCCCAGGGCAATAATATGACAAACCTGTCCAAACCTATCCACACTCTGGAGACTCAAACACACGAGACCAAAAGAAAAGCACACAGTTTTCTCTCTGTATAAGCATTCGGTCTGGTTTCCGCTCCCAGTTTACCCCAAGAATGTTTGGTATAGAAGATAATGATGTCATCCGTTTGCTACATCTAACAACTGACCCTCTGGTCAAACCCTCCACATTCCCAAACAAACACTAACATCTTTACATTAACAAGTTGCCTGAGAACATAGGAAACCAATGAGAGGAATGATTACAAATCAAACACGAGAGCCGCTAGGTTATTCACACGATCCAGATGCTTGTTCTGGATGAAATGGCTTTGGACTGTGCGTTCTGAGACTGTATCCAACTGGACAGACATGATTTAAACAGAACCCAAGGCCAGGTATACAAACTCCTAATGAGCTATGCATCAGCTACAAGCAGCCACAGGCCATGGGAAACATATGCTCCATTCACTTTTTGAGCACTAGTAACTGCTGTAATAGTGGATTTAAAGGCTCTTGGTAGTGATATGAGATGCTAATGATTTGAGAAGTTGTAGGTTTCAAATCCTTGAACCTATTAATAATACAAATTTGGCACGTGTTTTCTGGGAGATTATTCTATTCTTGTCCCAGAACAAATAAAATATTGATAAACAATTGGACTGTAGGTCATTCTTCTGAATAGGTTTTGCTTCTTCCTGTTCAGTGTAGATTTATATTGACAGTGCGATCATGACTTCCTTACAGTAACCGTTCGTTTACACTGGCACTCTTCCCATGAACTCAGTGTCTGGGAGAAGAACTTTCTGCATAATATGATGCTCATGTTGCATTAGCATAGCTCATCCCTTAGGGCTTGCCAGATTGTGACTAGAGCAGAATATATGATCAGAGCAACACCTTACCAATACTTTTCATTTCAGTGACAGGATATTTATCATTGCCGATGGCGAGGATAGGGCAGTTTCCTTTTGTTGTCGGAAAAGAGAGGCATTCGAACGTTCTCATCTAGCCCTCTTTGTGTGTTTTTGGATGAGAAAGATTGCTAGATTATTTGACATGACTGCTGAATTTCAACGATGATGTTCTTTATAATAACATTAAACTTTTCATGAAATATATTCCCACACCTTTTGACTGATGAATTTCAATGAAATTCAATAACTTTCACATAGATTTGTGATTACTGGATACATATTTGTTGTACCCAGGCTGTCCCAGAGTGTCTTTCTGATCAAAAGTACCGTAATAATGTGAAATATTATTACATTTTAAAATAACTTTTCTATTTTTTAACATTTTTAAATGTAATTTATTCCTATGATGCAAAGCTGAATTTTCAGCATCATTACTCCAGTCTTGAGTGTCACAGAAATCATTCTAATATGCTGACTTGGTGAATATATGCTGAAAACTGTTTATAAAACTGCTTAATATATTTTTGGAAACAATTATTATTATTATTTTACAGGATTCTATGATAAATAGAAAGTTTGTTTGAAATATAAATCTTATGTAAAATTAAACGTCTTTTCTGTCACTTTTGATCAATTTAATGCATCTTAAAGAAATGTATTAATTTCTTTAAAAAGAAACCTTTAAAGTATTTAGAGAAAATAAATGTGCTGTGAGAAAATAAAATTATTGTAAAAAAAGAAAATGTAAAAATTAAAGCAATTTTCTAGGAACCTAGAAACTCTAGGCTCATGGCATTAGCGAGGCTTAGTCGGACATATAACATCCCTCCATTAGACATGCAATTTTGCTGCTTTAACAGGATGAACAGAATTGCATGCCTTTTTCAGGCACAAGCTGATTAATAATTTATTATAAGTCTCAGCCTAATTGTAATTGGACCGTGTGGAATATGAGAGTCTTGTGTGCTGTGTAATTGGGACGCTTTTCTTTAGGAATGAAAGAACAGTCATTACCAAACAGTTGTGATCATCATGTGTTGCAAGCAGGACGTGAAAGGAGTGATGTCACAGTGTTCCCTGATGGAGTTGAGTGTGCTTTGATGTATTCTTGTATAATGAGACTCGGAGGTCTCAAGATGTTTCCGTGGAGAAGGATGATGTGCTTATTCACCTTTCGTTTTATTCTCCATTCTGAAACGTGGCTACTCACACAGTGTACCCAACCAGAAAAAAATATCTGGCACTAATGAGTGTACACTCCAGTGAAAGACATATGCCTTCTACCAGCTTTTTAATATCTTGTCTTGACTGAGTGTTATTGCTGCCGTTCTGCATCATTGGCTGAATTTATTTCATCATGACATCCCTGGAATGAATGCAAAATATATATATATATATATATATATATATATATATATATATATATATATATACAGGTCCTTCTCAAAAAATTAGCATATCATGAAAAGGTTCTCTAAACGAGCTATTAACCTAATCATCTGAATCAACTAACTAACTCTAAACACCTGCAAAAGATTCCTGAGGCTTTTAAAAACTCCCAGCCTGTTTCATAACTCAAAACCGCAATCATGGGTAAGACTGCCGACCTGACTGCTGTCCAGAAGGCCATTATTGACACCCTCAAGCAAGAGGGTAAGACACAGAAAGACATTTCTGAACAAATAGGCTGTTCCCAGAGTGATGTATCAAGGCACCTCAGTGGGAAGTCTGTGGGAAGGAAAAAGTGTGGCAAAAAAACGCTGCAAAACGAGAAGAGGTGACCGAACCCTGAGGAAGATTGTGGAGAAGGACCGATTCCAGACCTTGGGGGACCTGCGGAAGCAGTGGACTGAGTCTGGAGTAGAAACATCCAGAGCCACCGTGCACAGGCGTGTGCAGGAAATGGGCTACAGGTGCCGCATTCCCCAGGTCAAGCCACTTTTGAACCAGAAACAGCGGCAGAAACGCCTGACCTGGGCTACAGAGAAGCAGCACTGGACACTGGAGAAGGAAATGCCAAAATGCCTGAAGTCCAGTGTCAAGTACCCACAGTCAGTGATGGTCTGGGGTGCCATATCAGCTGCTGGTGTTGGTCCACTGTGTTTTATCAAGGGCAGGGTCAATGCAGGTAGCTATCAGGAGATTTTGGAGCACTTCATGCTTCCATCTGCTGAAAAGCTTTATGGAGATGAAGATTTCATTTTTCAGCACGACCTGGCACCTGCTCACAGTGCCAAAACCACTGGTAAATGGTTTACTGACCATGGTATTACTGTGCTCAATTGGCCTGCCAACTCTCCTGACCTGAACCCCATAGAGAATCTGTGGGATATTGTGAGGAGAAAGTTGAGAGACGCAAGACCCAACACTCTGGATGAGCTTAAGGCCACTATCGAAGCATCCTGGGCCTCCATAACACCTCAGCAGTGCCACAGGCTGATTGCCTCCATACCACGCCACATTGAAGCAGTCATTCCTGCAAAAGGATTCCCGACCAAGTATTGAGTGCATAACTGAACATAATTATTTGAAGGTTGACTTTTTTTTGTATTAAAAACACTTCTTTTATTGGTCGGATGAAATATGCTAATTTTTTTAGACAGGAATTTTGGGTTTTCAAGAGCTGTATGCCAAAATCATCAGTATTAAATCAATAAAAGACCTGAAATATTTCAGTTAGTGTGCAATGAATCTAAAATATATGAAAGTTTAATTTTTATCATTACATTATGGAAAATAATGAACTTTATCACAATATGCTAATTTTTTTGAGAAGGACCTGTATATATATATTCACATAACAGGGTCTCCGGAGAACATTTTAGTCCTATTTCCACATATTTTTGAAAGATTATCAGAATTAAATTTCATACTCTTCACTAATGAATTCCCCTCTGTGTTTAAAGATGTTTCACAGCATGAATGTTTCAGTTTGTTATTAAAGTATTATTATTTGCTATATTATCAGGGTACATTTAGAAGGCACTTTTATCCAAAATATGTTTCAAATTTATATTTGTATTATTATTTTATTATTACTATTTATTACATTTTTAAACCATGTGTGTTCCCTTGGACAGGAATGATACATTGAAGGGATACTTCTCCCATTCTCCTACCCTTAAGTTGTTCCAAACCTTCTTTCTTTCTTCTGCTGAACATAAAAGAAGATATTTTGAAGAATGTTGGTAATCAAACAATTGATGGGTCCCATTGATTTCCATAGTATGGAGAAAGAAGAAAGAAATGCATACAGGTTTGGAACAATGTGAGGGTGAGAAAATGATAAAAAAAAAAAAAAATCAGTTTTTGGGTGAACTGTCTCTTTAAATTGTGTGGCTTATTGAGTTGAACTGTGATGTTACTGTTGTAAGTGATTTAATTCATGATTTGCCTGGAAGATGAAAAATGGGCAAAAAAGATCCAATAGATTTGCATCAATGAAGGTTTAGAAATTATATAAATCATTGAAAATGATATAAAATGATAGAAATTGCATCAATCATATCTAGAAATGATAGAAAATTATAGAAATTTGATGGGCTTTTTTTTGGGATAGTAAGCAACCACCTGGCAATGTCCTGACAACTACCCTCCCACACCATCCTAGCATCATACAAAGGCACCAGTCCCAATTTCTTCAGAAGTTCAGTCTTTTAGATGTGAGCAAAACAGGAAGTGTTGTGATAATACAATAAATACAACAGCAATAAAAACTTTGACAATAGATCATGTTAAAACTGTAGATATTAGCTCTATATATCTTATTTATGGCTCTGTTTGAGAGACTATCTTTCACTGAAATATGCCTGAAATTCCAGAATATTGTGTTTTCTCTTTTCTCTTGGGTGAAACGATGTTAATGTGGCGTGCGTCTATATCAGGAGCACCGCTCTGTCAAACAGTAATCACCCCGCACTTCCGTCGCTCTGGGCCAGAGTGCACTGAACCACTAATGTGAGATCGTACACCTCATTAAAACTGCCAGCGAAATATTTATCTGCCACAGCCGAGGGGGAAGTGATTCCAGAGTGACGTATATGAGCATGTCGTCCTCCAGCGTCAATGATGGCATGCTTTTTTTTTTTACGCTCTACTCAGCCATTCAATTAATGATGCTAATTACATTCATTTGACATAGTCAAGAACCCGATGGAAGGTATTGACTAAATAGACGCTCCTTATTAGGGTAGGCAGGCAGATAATATTTCTCTTAGGACTTGCATATTTTTCACTATTTGCAATCTGTTCCTCACATTGCTTATACTTACAAATATTTACATTTATTCATCCAAACCACTTGAATGAATCAAGCTTTGAATCTATACAATTAATTGAATTTATAATAATATATTCAGTTAAAAACATAGGAATAATTAGGCAAGAGAGATATATTAATAATGAATCATTAATTGTGATAAATACAAATTATGTAGAAATATGAATGATATGATACACTTCATATACACTGTAAAAATGTGTTGTTTCAGCTTAAAAAAGTTAATGTCCATGCTGCCTTAATTTTAAGTTTAGTCAACTTGAAATGCAATGTTCTACTAAGTGACAACTTAACATGATAAACGATAAACGTAACACGAACACTTTAAGTTGAAACAACAGTGTGTGTGTGTGTGTGTGTGTGTGTGTGTGTGTGTGTGTGTGTGTGTGTGTGGCCTGGTAAACCCTACGTTATGGGGACAAAATGTCCCCACAAGGATGGCAATATCCGAAATCCTTGTTCGTGTGGGGACGTTTTTTGGTCCCCATGAGGAAATCAGCTTATAAATCATACTAAGTGATGTTGTTTGAAAATGTAAAAATGCAGAATGTTTCCTGTGATGGGTAGGTTTAGGGATAGGGTTAGTGTAAGGGAATAGAATATACAGTCTGTACAGTATAAAAATCATTATGTCTATGGAAAGTCCCCATAAAACATGAAAACAACATGCGTGTGTGTGTGTGTGTGTGTGTGTGTGTGTGTGTGTGTGTGTGTGTGTGTGTGTGTGTGTGTGTGTGTGTGTGTGTGTGTGTGTGTGTGTGTGTGTGTGTTTATATATACACAGATTGTAGGGAGAATTGTCAGGAGGGCATTTGATATATATAAAATAAATTATTAAATCATTATTATAATTTGTCAAATCTTTTTTTTTTATTGAACAATTATAATTTAAGTGGTCTTGCTGAAATATTGGCACTGTCAAGATGAGATTTGTGATTGACTATGACTGAACTTTTTCTTCTGCTGTTCACAGGTCAGTGAGAATGCAAAGCAGGACTTGAAAGATGGTCTTGCTCTGTACAACACAGACAACAACATTGGGCTGAGAAATGCCTGGAATATCATCCAAGCTGAGGTACTCTTTGTGAAATTATGATTATGTTGAGAATTTTGTATATACACTAATATACACAGCAATATCTGGAACTTAATCTAGCCTGGTTATTAATATAATGTATTATTGCCCCCCTTTATCCCTCCCTGCCCGACAGTGGAAGTGTTGTGGAGTAACCGGGTACACAGATTGGCACGAGGCTCTGAAAGAAAAGGTGGTGCCCGACCGCTGCTGTCAAGAGCATTATCAGGAGTGTGGCCGCAACTCCACCAACATGTTTTGGACACGGGTGAGGGGACACCGGCACTTAAACCAATGACAATGTTGACATAATTCCTCAGACCTTTGATTGCCTTGACATTTGAAGTGAATTATACATATACTGCATTTCAAATGCATGACTTTCAATTTTAATCATCCTCATTTGTAATACATTTGGATTGTTAATCTTATATCTATTAAATAACATTTCTGAATTGAGGCAGGATGAAAGAAAGGACTGGAGGTAATTATTGAAAAAAAATATTTTTTTCTTTCTCTATTCTGTCCTTGAAAAGAGTTATTATTAATAAATGAAAGGCGGTAAAAGCCATAGATTTAAGACATCTCTGTTAGCTAGCAGCTCTAAGTGCGTCTGTAAAGAGCCAGAGTCATGTACTTTTATGTATTTATTCTCACTTTTGGACACTAGGGGGCAGATTTACTAAACTGGCCAAATTAGCCTGAGAGCGTAATTCCAAAAAAAAGCAGATGGAAGTGGAAAGTTCTGTTTGCGCACATTAGCACAGATTAGCATCCGTTTTAAGACATGCTTATTTTTGGCGTTAAACAATGGCGCAAATACCAGTAAATTGACTAACACAAACCTTAGTAAATCACCTTGTGTGATTCATTTAAATACTCTCTTCACATCAATTTTGTGTCTCAAAGGGAAACTTTGCATACAAATGCATATGCAATAAGATCAGCCGCAAAAATAACTGTGCCCACCACTTTTCAGCACTCATTTTTCACAGCGTGTCTTTTGTAAATCCTGACAGTTGTTTTTTAACACAAAAGAGGGTTTACTTCTTAACAGCTCAAGCTGCTAGTAAATCTAGCGTTTGTCTTTCCTATGGGAGTTGATTTAACTCATGAAAACTGATTTTAAAGTTTGAATGAGATTGTAGGGAGGGCAATGGTCTCTTAAGGGAATATTTTTGTGCCATTGGCAGTGCTGTAATGTACATCAGTAGCTGATGTTACTCGTCAAATTGTCACACTGTCTTTCTGCAGCTTTTAAGTTACCACGGTGAGATGAGACAATTACATTTAGTAAAAACAAAACATAATTTCAAATGTCATGATTTCCAGTCCTTTGCCTTCTGAGCGAATTACACAAGGACAAATTTGTAGTAAAGTTAGCCTGAAACCATTAGACGTTTAATTGCTAAATATATCTTCACCCCCAGAAGTTTAACAGCTAGCCAACATAAATTGTTTTAAATTCATAGAATAAGAGTAATTAGCAAAGAAATACGTGACAAGGCTGTTTGCACAGGAATCCAAGAGTTTTGCCATATCTGAAGGTATTATAAAGCATTACTACCACAGTTTTTGGTTGTGCTGGAAATGGATTTTCTTTTCAATACCTTAGTATGATAAGCAGCTCACAACACCGCCAACTCAAAGCTGTTTTGTCTTTTTTTCCGCATAGCCACCAGTATATCGCTGAATGTGCTTTTCCCCCCAGTGACTACGTGTTGAAAATGCAGCCGCAGCAGTAGCTCGCTCTCTCATGCATGCACTCAAATGAATTCCTCTGCTGCTGGAGTTCAGCTCATTTTCTCTGAATCAGAATTAACAACTAGCAAATTAAAAAGTGAAGCATACACAATCTGTTTGTATTAATGCTTTCACCCAGAAGATAAATCACATCTTGTGACTTTTCTTGTCTTCCAGGGCTGCTATGAGAAAGTTGAAGAGTGGCTTGAAGATAATAAGCACCTACTCGGAACCATCGGCATGTGTATCTTGGTAGTTCAGGTAAGATTGTTTGTGCTGGTGTGTTTTGCCATCACTCAGTATGTCAAACGCAGTGGTGATAATGAGCGTGCCTGTCTTGGCTCTGCTAACACAGTGAAGCACAGGTATGGAGACCCACAGACAGCTCAGAAGAAAACAGGTGAACTGCTCATTAGGGTTCGCTGATATGCGGAAATAGAAAGTGAAAGTCTGTCAGTCCCACATGATTTCTTGCATTGGTTCATTATAGCCCTAGAAAGAGCATGAATTCGATGGATTTGATTATCAATGAAGCCAGGTCTAATATGTAACCTACATTCTGTGGAGGTGCTTTGCATAAATGTTAGACTCAAGATTTTTCATGGAACTAGGCCGAGACATATTAAGAATAGTCCAAACTTAGTCCAACTATAATCCAAATTTTTTACTTTATAATTTGGCATATTTGCCACTTTTAAAGTTAGCAAACTCAATTTAAGAGTATCTCTTAACAGTTTCACAAGTTTACATGATCGTCAAAAGTTTACATCAGGTTTACTGACATTAATTGCAAGGTAGAAATCTCTCTGTTAATGCACGAGTTCTCTTAAACCCGTGGTCTGTAATTACCTGCAGTTTATTGAGGATAATAGCGCACAGGGGTCTTTACTAAGTACTTTTCTCAGGATGGACTAAGAAGTCACCGCTGGCTTGTAAGCAAACAATTGCCACCTCATCCTCCCCACGGGCTGAGCTGGGGCAATTCAATTGTCACATGTGATTTACTTAGATCTCATCCAGCAAATGCCAGCCAAATCTGGTTTTTAGTCACTAAAATGTGTGCTCTGTAAGTGCTTTGTTGTTTTCAATTATTTGTAGAACTTCTAAAAAACCATGGTACTTTCATATATTCCATTGCACTGTTAGATCACCATTCATATTCCATGAAATACCAATCAAAGTAATGACGCACCAATGCTGATACCGGACGGTCCAGCTGACCTCGACGCTAAGAATTTTTTCTACTGGCCCGGTTGGGCTAGTGGTTACATTTTTTAGATACCAGTGAAACATCACAATTTTCAATTACAGAAATTTAATAAAGTAATCAAATGTAAAATAACAATGCACAGTCTTTAATGCACAGATTAAATATTAATCGCCATTCAGTCAAGAGCAGTGGGTGATTTTCGTTTTTGTATTTTGTTGTTAGATGAACATTGAGGACAAAGACAGCGGTAGGGTTATTAGGCTGCTGTCACTTTAGGATCTGGACATATCCAACACACTGTTACACACGCGTTTTCTGTTTTCCTCATACTGTTTCGCTATGCTATGCGTGAATATTTAATTTGTTTAATATTCTGTTAATTAGATACATTTACTTAATAGACATCCTTCTCTGATATATCAATTTTGCTCTGTGTTTGCTCGGTTGTCTGTTTATTTTTTACGGGCACTTACTGTACACTTTGCGGTATCGGTTTTTGTTATCGGAGCAATTTTCCGAGTTCAAGTACATGAGCGCAGAATCTGGTGCAGCCCTATTACTGTAATGTTTGATTAAATAGAAGCCAAATCTTTGAGTGGTATATAAGTTATATCAGTATCAGTTCCAATATCAGTTCCAAGTTACATTGCCCAGAAAGCTTTATAAAAACATGGTACTCCTTAGTGTACCATAGGTCTTTCTCTTAAAAATGCATGGATGCTGAAAGGAATAATTTCCTCACATTTTTCGAACACTGCATCTCTGGTTGTCAAACGTTGCTAGGGGCTTAGACTCTGTGAGAGTCTGCCAAGATTTACAGTTCAGTGTCTGTGTGAATTTATAGTGTAAAGAAGAAGCGATGTGATACCTTCAAAGCTCAAAGATGTGCGTCTGTTGCCGCCTCCTGTTCTGTTCGGCAGCTTTAAAAAAATAGCTGTGGAAAGTCAACCACCGCTGTGAGTTTGATGTATCAGGATAGATCTAAAAAATGAACTTTAAAGAGGCAGTATATTTGCAACACATTTCCATTTACCTCCATGACACTATGCATCTTCTCAATGCTTGTTTTTTGTTTTGTTTTTTCTACAAAATTTTCCCAAGAAGGTCTATAATACTAGCATGTGATCTGTTTGCTTCCATCTTTACTTACTTACTCGACAATTATTTTTTCCAAACACGTCAAACACCTGGGGCCTCATTTATAAAATGTTTGCGTAGAAACCGTCCTACAATTTGATTTTATGATCATTTCTCAAATGTGCATACAAACATACTCAAAAAAGTGTGTACGCCTCTCTTCCAGATGTGAAATTTATAAATCGCAAATGATCGTGGTTTCAGATCTCCGACTTGTAAACGACCCTTAATTAATGTCATTAACATATTAAAGAGCAGCAGTCAACAGCCAAATACTTTACTTAAGAATGGCGAGCAGCAAGAATTGCTTAGAATTCCAAATACCTGCAGTAATACGACTCTCTGCCGCCCGTCAAAGACCGTTTTTTAAATATGTACACACACTCTAAACACACAAGTTCAAATCTGCAAAAACGGACTTGCCCTGAACTGCAAAAAAAAAAAAAAAAAAAGACAAACAACACTGATTGGCTGATGGCACCACAAGAAGACAGTCCCAAACCATTCACTAGTAACTGTCATGAGCTGTGACATCAAAGACATTTCATGGATTGAAGGGCCCTTCAGAAAAAATGCCCAATGGCTAAATAATTTATTATTATATAAAGTAATGAGATAAAACCAACAACAACAAAAAAAAAAATCAGTCAATGACTAATCATCTACTTTAATAAAATAAAATGAAAAATAAACAAACGGCAAATGGCAAAAGGTCTACTATAATTAAAAATAAAAAAGTTTTTTTTAAAATGCTTTGTGTTGCTGGCAAAATACCAATTTCCAATAAGGTTACTTTTTTAACATTATTAAATGCATTAGTTATCATAATCACCAATATTTGTACAGCATTTATTAATCTTGGTTGTTAATTTCTACATTTACTTATTTTTTAACAAGGTGAATCAATTAATTTATAAATTAATGTAATGTGTGTATTATGAACAAAAATTTCACATTTATAAAATGAAATTAACCCTTATATTTTATAAATTTCATGCATTTGATGTTAGATATTGACCCCTTAAATTTTCTAGTGTTTGATTAGGATAATCAAACACTAGAAACATCCAATGTTTTGTCTCCATTCAACCAAGCCATCCCGTGTTTGCTGACATAAAGCTCATGCGTCCCATTAACCTTTACATTTGGATTTTGTCATTTCAGCTCTTGGGGATGGCCTTTTCCATGACATTGTTCCATCAGATCCACAGAAGTGGGAAGAAGTATGATGCCTAACGCGACCGTCAAGGGAGGAGCCCTGGTGCATTATGGGACAGACTCTGGAGGACACTTCCTCCTCTTGTATCTAACTTCCACCACTGGCCAGCCCCTCTTCCCATTATTCCCCAGCTTACACCTTACCATCATCCTGTATAAACTTCAGTCATGGTCTATCTCTCTTCCACTCTTTCTCCCCCATCTGCTCATCTGCCAAAGAGACCCGGGGACAGAGAGGAATGAGAAGACCAACTTTTGGCCAGCATCCTCCCCACGAGGCCTCTGACTTTCTCCATCTCCTCTAGAACCTTTATTTTACGCTTGAACTAACTAACGTTTGCAGGAAGGAGAATAATGACGACAAACTGTGTGGCTTCACTAATACGTAAATTGCCCAACATTCAGAGCGATGAGAAAACATCAGATTGGAAACCTTTGGGGTGGGACGAATTTAAAAAGCATCGCTCATTATCACCTCCATCAGCAGTGTAAATGACAAACAGCTCCATTTTAGCATGATGCAGTTTTGTACGAGACAGAAAACTTTGTCGTTTTTGGCTCAAGACTTTTGTTTTTATAAGTGACTTTGTCCAAGCCCCATAATTGTCATTTTTTTGCACCTAATGATTGGAAGAAGGCGGTATAAGTATTCTGACTTCAGCGAGGTATGACCAGGAATCTGACTTTGTCTTTGTATGTCGCTACACAAGCTTGTTCTTGTGTTTAAAAATGTGTGATTTGAGGATGCATCGAAACGTGTCGAAAGTTTCAACCTGATGAGAACCATCACAAACTAATGTCAGTATAATACATCAAATAGGGACTGTTTTACCATATACAGACTGATTTGATCTGATTACCCAGCCACCCACCTGCAAAAACATCCTCTTTGTTAACCACTAAAAGGTTATTTTAACTGAACGGCAACTAAAACTCTTTAGCATTGACAATGAAGTGCAGTTTGAATGGAAGAAATAAGGGAAGGTTACAAGTAAGTAGACCCAAGCATGTTTAAAATGCAGAGCTTTGTGAGTTTGACCATTTCCCCGCGTTTTGCTCAATATATCCAAGTCTATACCCCAAAGAACGTTGAGACAGAGCCTTAATAGCGCATATTCCACCTTGTTCATGTTTGCACATTTCTCCAGGACAGTAATATTTACCTTTTGGGCAGACTTAAAGAGTTCAACCAAAAATGAAAATCTGTCGTCATTTACTCGCCACCGTGTTTTTCAAACCTGCAGGACTTTCGTTTTTGCATGGAACACAAAAGGAAAAATGAGGGAAAAGTTGTGATAAAAATAGTGCATATGACTTAGACTATTGCTAGTGCTTGTTTCCTCAACAGTCGGATTCAGAAAACTTGGAATATACTGTATATTCCAAGTTTTCTGAATCTGGCTGTTGAGGAACATACAGCCCTCCACCAGATCTCATTTATGCATACAGTATACATATCCAAACTTGCAGCATAACGATGCATTTCATCAGGTTTGGTGTAATTGATGCTTCTTGAGTGTCTCATCACTGAATGTAACTCACAAACTTTTAATAAGCTAGTGCGATGCTGCGGAGGGCAAGATGGATTGAAATTTGTTCATTTATAAAACTTTGTGATTGATGGGCGTTCTAATTCTGCAGAAATCTTCTGACCTTTTTGATGAGTTCTGTAGGCACGTATTATGTGGGCCAGATAATGACTTAAATTGGTGGTCTGTTCTGCTTTTGTGTCCCACGGAAGAAAATCATAGGGTACAGAAGGACATGAGCTGACAGAAATTTCCTTTTGAATTAATTATTTCTTTCCAGTAGGAAGCTTGACGTCTACTACTAATGCTAACCCAACAGAACCATGAACATAGTGTCAATACTGCTTCATTACAAGATATAAATCAGGTATTAACACATACAGTACAGAGCCCCAAAAAAAAGGAACCAATACAAGCACAGTTGTAGTTTTAGTTGGACTGCAATCCTCCAAACCATAATTAATCTTGAGAAAGAGCGTCTACAGTGTTTCTGTTTCCGCACACCTCAGCTCTATGGCCCGTGTTATTTTTCTGTCTCTCTCTGCTTTTTTTCTGTCTCCATCTGTCTTTTGGTTTCAAGAATCAGGTTGGAATGGTTACATTCCTGCTGAATGAAGTGATAATGCTTCTGTATCACATAGCCTAAAGGGACTTGGTTCAAAAGAAATGCATCTTGACAATGAAGTTTTGGAGTGAAAGTGTGTTTACCAGTAGACGGTTTTTAGGGGTTTAAAGTCACTGAGCAGTAGATCGGGTGTGATGATGGCTGCGAGAGTGGGGTCATGTGACGGTCTCCAATCGAGACTGTCACTGAGACTACTTAAGACTACCCCTTAAGAGCTTGGCACGTGCACATCGTTTATGTTTGACCGAGACGGACGTAATAGAGCACTCGAGACGGAGAGAAGAATAATAACACCGATCATCCCATCAAACACTCACTGACACACAATCTTTGTTTACTGTACTGTAGAAATATTGCTTTCTGTAAAACAGTTGGGACCAGAAGCGACGGCTACTTCTAACGTTCATCCTCTGTTGAAATGGAGGGGAAAGAGTGAGTGCTCGATGAGTGTAGAAACTCTGTCACTCTACAACTGCTGCTATAAGAGCCACTTGTGCTTCTTACGATAGTGGAGAAGGTAAAAGAATGAGAAATAGCCGACTCAACCTCACTCACTTCTCTGCCTGGAAGCATTTAAAGTCAACATGAAAAAAACATGTTTTTTTGTGGCTGTGTATCCATATATATTGTAATATTTTATATAATCACTTAAGTATTGTTTTTGGCCAGAGGTTATTATAATTACTGTCGTAGGTAATGCAGCCATTCTTAAATCTAATAGTAAAATCATTAAATCAAAGGGATAGATAGTTCACCCAAAAATTAAACGTTCCAAGCCCCCTAAGACATTCGTTCATCTTCAGAACACAAATGAAGATCTTTTTAATGAAATCGAGGGCTTTCTTTCTCTCTATTGAGAGCTTCCAATTTGAAGTGCCAGAAAGGTATAATTACAGTAATCCATGCGACTCCAATGGTTTAACCTCAATTTTATGAAGTGCTTCATTTGCGCAAAAAAAAAACAACAACATAATTTACCACTTTATTTACAAAATATCAAGCTTCAATGCACACACAGGGATTACTTTAATGATGTTTTTACTACCTTTCTGGGGCTTGAAAGTGGTAGTTGCGTAGCTTGTCGATGGAGGGTCAGAAAGCTCTCAGATTTCATCAAAAAGATCTTCATTTGTGTTCCGAAGATGAACAAAAGTCTTACGGGTTTGGAAAGATATGAGGGTGAGTAATTAATGATTTCATTTTCTTTTTTGGGTGAACTAACCCTTTAATGCTGGTTGTCTAATAAAGGTTACAAATAACAATAGATTTGAAAAAGGTGCATTATTGTTGGGATACATCAAGACAGAACTTTCAGGATTATCTCCATCCTAGTTTGCAATAATACAGTCAATTCCATATGGATAAACTATTAGTCCCAATATACATTAATTTGAATCAAAGAACACACTTTTTCACTACTAGACGTGTCATATTATTGATGTAAAAGGGGTTATCAAGGCTGTTTCCTGTTGGCTTTAAAGGATGTGTGTTATTTATGAGGCATTTGTTTCTGGACGATTGAAACAGCATCTTTCAATCAGTACCGCATGTTCAGCATCACTAGCAAATAGAAACCGTTCAAACAAATTCTCTGATATGCAAGTTTGGCTGCAGTTAGGCCACAGTCAACATTATTACCATCATAAATGAAAATGTTTTTGTGTTATGCCTGGTGGTCTGGCTTCACGAATTATATTAGGTATACATATTAGGTCTGCACTGATGCACGCCATCTGCTCAGTGTACTATCTCTAACCCCACACGCTAAACTTCATGATGTGTTCCAGCCCTCTTATCTGACTGATCTACAAACTTAAACAAAATTGCATCCTGTGAACTAATCCCACATGTAAGCGTTCCAAGGTTAGGAATTGTTTGAAAAGATTATTATTTTTATTTTTATTTTTTTGCTCCTTGTTTCAATGTTTTTAATCTTTTGAAAGATGTCTTTAAACCCATCTCTCCTCTTTTCTTTTACTACAAAAGTATATACCCACGCATATACAATACCCATGTTTTCCTTTAGATTTTTCCACTGTTATAGGCTACATTGTGTTTTTAAATCTGAAATTCAAGTTAAATCATATGTTGAGTTGTTAGTGTTGAATGACAGTATCATCAACAGCAGTTTGGCATTAGCAATTTTACTTTTTTTAATCTATTTTGTAATGCATTTGTGTCAAGCTTAATGCGTGTAAACATTTCAGTACAGATCATCTCATAAACCGTTGCAAATGTGTTTGACATCTGGGGCATATCTGTTTAATACGCAATGGAAATATTGCTATTTGCTAACTGTCTAAATGTGTCTGTCAAATATCTAAAGGTGCAAGAGAATCTCAGTGTTTGATACTCCAACACAAGGGTTGTAATGTCATTTTTAGTTGTTCTTTTTTGTACATTGTTCATTGTTTTATGTTGTCATTGTTTTTGTATCATATTTTCGTCACTTATTGATTTCAAGGGTGTGCTAAACATTAATTGAGACAAATTTTGCATTATATATAAACCTTTAATTTTCCTAAATGTTTTTTTTTTCTTTGCCTCTTCTATTGCCACATTATAATTAATTTATGTTGGGTTTTCATAATTAAACAGATGTGTGTGGATACTATACAGCACATACAAATTCACATTATAGTTTCTAGCAATTGTAAAGTAGAATTTTTCATTGTTGTTAATGAAGTTCATTAACTATTAATTGCCCAATACTAAGGAGTTATTTTCAAGGCATGGTCTCTCTCTACATTTGATCATATTGAAGATTGAAAAATGCATACCTCCAGAACATCTAAGAACATTCTTGCACACCCGTGCCATCTGATTGTATATTTTGAAATATTGTTTCAACAGTTGTTGAAACTAATTTTGTACCCATTCAGTGTGTATTCATTTTTCCATGTTTCTTTAGTTTTTGTACCTATTAATTCAAGAAACTAAGTTGTAGATCTGAATTACATGTTGGCATTCGTTGGTACTGAATTGTGATATTTTAATCAACAGTGTTGCAGGGACATTGAAGCTTTTTATTGGTGATCTAAATGCACAACTAATATAATTATTGAATTTATTTCTCCCATTAACTGACACTGCCATAAAATGATCTATTAATTTGGTGTGCTTTGGGCTAAAAAAAAGGGATCTAATAAGTAATTCAGTTCTATAATCGCTGTCATATCTGTATTTTTTGTACTGCCATCCTAACCACCACCAGTAAGCTGCACATACAAGCTGTAGAAACGTATGCTCTTGAGTGACGTGTTTAATGTAGTCCTGGTGAGTGGCAGTTATCAGATATCTTGTGAACCCGGATTTGTCCTGTGGAGTATTTTGCTACATGTAAAGCACTATAAATATATTAGGTGGTGCACTAAATTGCATTCTTTAAATCCTACTATTTTTTAAATAAAGAAACGTGTGTTGCCAAACCCCTGTAAGAATGTTGTTTATTGCCTTTTGTACTCTTTTTAGAGGCTTGACATTTTAGCAAAATATGGACCATTTTACAAAGACTGCATTGTCTTTCTCATTTAATCCAAGATCACATGTATTTACTTTGTAATTAAATGTGTAAAATTAAAACTAATATGATATCATAATGTTTCCAAATAAATTGATAAAAAATATATCATAAATAGCTTAAAAAATTCAGTTGTCAGCCATACAGATAACTATATGGTCGAAATAAATTAAAATAATAAAAGTCACTATGCAAAGTGCTTCTTTCATACAGAATGTTTTGTATCAGCCCTATAAGAAAGTAATTAGACATTATAGATCAATGCTGTTCTCTATTCTTGGTCGGGTCAATACTCTTATAGCTACAGTATATTTTAAAAGCTGAGTAGCATCTGAATATACAAGTATTATGATAGAAAATGATACAAAGGATGCAATTTTTGTGGATGGACGGCGGCAACAAACAAATCAATGCAGTTAGCAATAAACCTGTGAGAAAGACTCTCAACAGCCCGATTGATTGTCCTTCGCCTCTGGAATAAAGGATTCAATGAGCTATACCGGTGCAGACAGAGAAACAGCAGAGCTCCTGCTGGGAAAAGGCAGTCAGAGTCCAAACTACTCCTGAAACTACAGTTTCATGATGGGTCACTTATATTTAGAACAGCTTTCCAGCAGTAGAGGAGTGCTTGTGCTGTGACTTCCCTGGTTTCCCAGTCATTGATCTACCAAGAATCTCGCAGAAGCCCTGCTAATAAAGTCATCACTTGAAACCAGCGAGCGGGCGGGTGACAGTCTGATTCACTGAAGTCTCAAGGTTTCTTTTTCTTTCCCAAAGTGTGTCTGTTACCTTAGACAGAGGGGGATATTGTTGAAACTAAACACTGGAAAAGCCCTGTCTGTTTTGCCTAACTGCAAATTCTTGTCCACACTGGCGATAGAATACAATGGAAGAGCTTTTCAAAGCATCCAAAGGCAGCTTTTATGTAACGTGGTGCTCTGGCCATTCCAACAGACACTAATGTACGCGGCAAGTCAGTCCACATATACATCAGCTGTTGCAGTCAATTCCGGGCTATAGTTTAGCTGCAGTCTGAAACATATTCATGGTGGATGGCATATCTGTTTGGCGTCGCTGAATTTTTTTAATCGTCTTCAGTCTCTAAAAATCTGTTAGAATGGATAGGCAGGTGAGCCTTACCAGGAAGGAAATGTTCTCTTTCGTCAACCCTTGGATTCGGTACTTCCTGTTCTTCTTCAGCTTTTTATTCTGGGTAAGTAAGGCCTTCACCAGCTTCCAAAATGGGTTTTGTTGAGGGATAGGACATTTCCAGGCTGCAGAACATAAGCTCTTTGGCCAGCTTTGAAATGAATAAAACATCAGGGGGTGTAATTTAGACTCAATGTCGCAATTGTTCTTCTGCAACCGTAATGTTTTCTACATGACTCGTTTCGGAACACTCTATTTGCATACAATTGTAAGGAACTTTATAGCTATGAAAAGGGAAAAGGCCACTCTTTAGAATGTAATCTCAGAATATGATGCAGCGGAAGGCTTGAATCCCCCAAATCAAAACAAAAGCATCTGTTCTCATGCTCCTCTTCTGTTCGTAGTTTTTGTGGTGTGTTTTATCAGTGCATTGACTGTGATACAGGCTGCCTGGATCTGCCATTCAAATCAAGAACTGCTCGCACTGCAGAAATGCCTCACATTATGCTTTCATTCTGGACTCTCAAGCTTCCTGCAAACTTCCCACTGGATCTACTGCACAGGTTTAAAACACAAAACCTTGAATGGAAAAAAAAGTCTACATAAACCGTTCTGAAAATGTGTACCTTCATACAGCTAGGCCTAGGATATAGGCTTCGACACTGCCTTTTTGTTTTATTTCTTTTGTGCTTTTTTTATTGATCTTGGGTGTTATTTTTTTTTTTTTTTTTTCAGAAATAATATTTTTATTCAGAATCAGGAAGGATGCATTAAATGTATCAAAAGTGACAGTCAAGACATATATAATGACACAAAATGATTTTATTTTTTTATTTTTTTACTTTCTAATCCTGAAATTCAGCTTTGCCATCACAGGAATAAATTACATTTTAAAATATATTAAAATAGAAAACATTATTTAAACAATTATTTAAAATTATAATAATATAACTGTTTTATGGTAATTTTTGATCAAATAAATGCAGCCTTGGTGGACACTTAAAAATATTTTACTGACCCCATCTTTTTTTAACGTTAGTGTACATTATATTCTAGATTCCTGCATTCTTTTTTTATGAACACTTAAATGTGGGTGTTATGCATGCATAAGAAATGCCAATGCTTTTATTGTGTTTCCTTTTTTTTTTTGCTTGTTTTTTATCCATTGATATTCTGTACTCTTTCAGAAGATGCGTAATAGCACCACATTCCGTATAACAGTGAAAACACGGATTGCCAGAAAATGACGTCAATGGCGGGGAAAGAGCTAAACGATTAGAATGTAACTCATATTCTAACTGATGCTTTTCTGAGTATCACAGTTTCAGCAAAACCTCATCTGTTAGTCATCAGATGACTAGGTGACACTAACAAAGAAACAATAAAAAAAGCAAAAAGTTGATTCATCGTTTAAAAATGTAAATGGAATAAAAGCATCACACTTACATTTGCATAATTTGCTTGATTTTGTCACATTATCAGCAGTTGCTGTCACTCATATTGCCTCAAATTGGCAACTCTCACTGAAAACAAATGATCTGTGGACTGTGATCAGTGTTAATTGTCTTTTCTGAGTGAGTGTTGTGTTGAACAGCACTGCCAATTCACACTTTTCACACTAAACCAATGTTTGTGCGTTGTACAACAGACAGACCTCTGGCAGCATAATCCATCAGTCTTTTGTTCCAGTCGCAATGACTGGCTGGGTTTTTCAGAAAAGCACAAACCCGTGTACATGGAGTAGCTGTTTCTCCACTGCACCAAATAATAGGTGAATAGCTCTTTAACCTGATTCCTTATGTATAGGCTAAGTGTGTCGACACCCTCGACGAATAGGCATCAAGTCTTAAGGAGTGAGCTGATAGGATTCAACTGCTTTTATTAAAGGGATAGTTCACCCAAAAATGAAAATTCTGTCAGTATTTACTCACCCTCATGTTGTTCCAACCCCGTAAGACTTTCGTTCGTCTTCGGAACACAAATTAAAATATTTTTGATTAAATCTGAGAGCTGGATCACTCCTCCATAGGCTTCTTAAGGGATCGAAACTGGCCGGCCCAAAAGTTATGAAAGCCATCGTTAAAATAGTCCGAGTGACTACAGTGGCTCAATCTTAAGTTTATCAAGCGACGAGAATACTTTTTGTGCGCAAAAAACAAACAAAAATAACGACTTTATTCAACTACTCATTTCCTTCCCTGTGGGCCTTGAGATTTCACGTAGTGGAACTGCGCAGCGCTTCTGTGTTATACGTCACACGTAGGCTCACCATTGGCCAACGCTGGTCGTGTGTGATGTGTGTGATGCGTGTGACGAACAACCTAGAAGCTTTGCGCAGTTCCTCTACGTGAAATCTCAAGGCCCACAGGGAAGGAAATGAGTAGTTGAATAAAGTCGTTATTTTTGTTTGTTAATTGCGCACAAGAAGTATTCTCGTCGCTTGATAAACTTAAGATTGAGCCACTGTAGTCACTTGGAATATTTTAACGATGTCTTTCATAACTTTTGGGCCGTCTTGCCGTCTTTGTTTAAAAAATAATGATAAAAGCAATAATGTATGTGGAGAGACAAAAACAGTCATGGTCAGAATTATTTGCACCCTTGGTAAATATGATCAAAGAAGGCTCTGAAAATAAATCTGCATTGTTAAACCTTTTGATCTTTTATTTAAAAGAAAAAAAAAATCGAACCTTCCATTGAAGTAAAACAAATGAATGTGAGGGGGAAATCACATTTAAAAAAATATTTTTGGTAACACTTTACAATAGGGTTCATTAGTTAACATTAGTTAATGTATTAACTAACATGAACAAACAATGAGCCATATTTTTGTTACAGTATTTATTATTCTTTGTTAATGATAGTTAATAAAAATCTAGCTGTTCATTGTTTGTTCATGTTGGTTCACAGTGCATTTAATAATGTCAACAAATACAACCTTTGATTTTAATGAAGTATTAGCAGAGCGCGTCTACGGAGAGCCTGGCCACGTCGTATTGTACAGAATTTTGGTTGTAGTTCCACCAGAGTTCCACGGGGGGCGATCATCTGAGTACAAAATGAATGGGAGTCTATGGAGCTAGACAGCTAAATTTGTCTCTTCCACCTGATTGCCGTTGAGAAATTTTAGATTTGATTGTAGGTTTTGCAAGTTCAACATGGGTTATAAGTCGAAAGTTGAATGAAGGAGTACTTATGTCCTTTCAATTTCTTACAGGTTGAGTTGAGTTATTGTTGCCCGTAACACGTAGAATTCTGCTAATGGACGCTGATTGGTCAGTGAAGGACTGATTTACGACCAGAGATACCGCTTGATGGCATCGTGGCATCCGAAGCGGGACCAGAATGTTAAGGCGGACTTAACTCTTCTAGCACGTGTATTTAGCTGTGTCAGCTGTGTTGTCGATGCCTCAAGAGAAAAGAAAGTGAAGAGCGTGAAAGCATCAAAGTGACAGCAATGTGTAATTTCTTTACATCTCCTTTCGAATACAACATTCAAATTACTAGACAAAATATTATATCCTGAGAAAAGTGGATTTTGAGGGGTATGGCTCCATAGACCTCCATTCATTCTGCACTCGTCCTGTGAGCGCCCTCATATGGAATCAGAGTGGAACTGCAACCAGTTCAGAAGCCGGATGTTTACTGAGTGGAAGTTCTCCCCATATTAGACATTCTCTGGTATTAGTAAATGCTGAAATTAACATTAACTAAGATTAATAAATGCTGTAGAAGTATTGTTCATTCTTAGTTCAAGGTAGTTAACAAATGTTAACTAATGAACCTTATTGTAAAATGTCACCATGTTTTTTTCTCTAATATACGTTACCCACAATTATGGTACCCCAAGAAATTCTTATAAGTAAAATATCTCTTAAGTATATTCCCCTTTATATGTGTTACTTTTTTTTGAACACCAGGGTGACTGGGAACATGGCATTGTCCAGCAATGGCTTCCTGTTCACAAAAGTATAAATATAAGCAAACACAAAGGCCAAAATTCCCTTAACCATCAAAATAATATCACCAAAGAATATAGTTTTGATGTACAGCAAAAGATTGTTGAGCTTCACAAAATAGAAAGTGGCTGTTAGAAAATCACTAAAGCATTGAAAATTCCCATATCCACCATCAAAAAATATATCACCAAAAGTTGTTTGGGAGGGTTTCAAGAAAAATACTCTGTTCTCATTCAAAAACAAACTCCAGAATATTCAGTTGTTGTCAGACACTACTGGAAATTAAAATGGGACCAGATTCTATGGTCAGATGAAGAAAAAAAAGAAACAGGAAAAGAAAAAAAGCCATTTTGCCAGCAAACCCCACACAGTGACAAAAAATATGTACAATTAAATAAACTGCTGGATCTTTAATGTCGAGGGCCTATTTTTCTACTTGAGGATGAGGACATCTTATTCAGAGACATGGCAAAGTCAAATATTAACAGATAATAAAATCAAAACTTGACCGCCTCTGCTAGAAATCTTATAGCCATTGTTTGGATCTTTAACCAGGACACTGATCCAAAACTAACAACAAAATTGTCACAAAAAATGGGTCACTAAGCACAAAATGAAGCTTCTGGCATGCCATCACAGTCTCCTGACCTGAATCCTATAGAAAACTGAAGAGGAGAGGAGAGTGTATTAACATAGACCTGGGAGAATCTGGAGAGATTCTGTATGAAGGAATGGTCTCTGATCACTTGTCAGGTGTTCTCATTAGGCATTATAGGAGACTCATAGCTGTTATCTTGGCAAAAAGAGGTTGTAAAAAGAATCGAAAAAAGGGTAATTAATGTTTATATATATATATATAACATATGTATCTGACCTACCATATCTCACAAAAGTGAGTACACCCTTCACATTTCAGCAAACATTTTAGTATATCTTCTCAAGGGACAATACTATAGAAATGAAGCTTGGATACATGTTAGAATAGTCAATGTGCTGCTTAAATAGCAGTATATATTTACTGTCCTCTGAAATAACTCAACATACAGCCATTATTGTCAAAATAGCTGGCAACAAATGTGAGTACACCCTAAGTGAACATGTCAAAACTGTATCCAAAGTTCAATATTTTGTGTGAGCACCATTGTTATCTAGCAGTGCCTTACTCTTCCTAGGCATGGAATTCACCAGAGCTGCACAGGTTGTTGCTGGGATCCTCTTCCACTCATCCGTAATGACATCACGGAGCTGCTGGATGTTGGACACATGGCGGTTCTCCACCTTCCGCTTGAGGACGCCCCACAGCTGCTCAATAGGGTTTAGGTCTGGAGACATACTTGGCCACTCCATTACCTTCACCTTCAGCTTCCTCAGCTTCAGAATGTCACAGTACATGTTGGAATCCATGCTTCCCTCAATGAAGCTCAGCTCCCCAGTACCAGCAGCACTCATGCAGTCCCAGACCATGATGCTACCACCACCATGCTTGACTGTAGGCAACACACAATTTTCTTGGTCCTCCTCACCAGTGCGTCGCTACACATGCTGGACACCATCTGAGCCAAACAAGTTTATCTTAGTCTCATCAGACCACAGGACATGGTTCCAGTAATTCATGGTCTTGGACAGGTTGCTTTCAGCAAACGTTTTGCAGGCTTTCTTGTGAGCCAGCTTCAGAAGAGGCTTCCTTCTGGGATGATGGCCATGCAAACTGACTTGTTGCAGTGTATGGTCTGAGCACTGACAAGCTGACCTTACGCTTCTGCAACCTCTAAAGCAATGCTGACAGCACTTATACGTCTGTTTTTTGAAGCCAGCTTCTGCACCTGACGCACAGCACGAGGATTCAACTTCTTTGATTGACCCTTGCGAGGCCTGTTCCAAGTGGAACCCTCCTTGGAAAACCTATGTATGACCCTGGCCAATGTGCTGTAACTCAGTTTCAGGGTGTTACCAATCTTCTTATAGCCTAGGCCATCTTTGTGGAGAGCAGTAATTCTAATTCTCAAATCCTTAAGTTATTTCCCATGAGGTGCCATGTTGAACATACAGTGGTCAGTATGAGAGAATTGTACTCAAAGCACAAATTTTAACGGCTCTAATACAATATACACAAATTTTTATGGTCCTGTCAAGCAGACAAAAATATGAAAATGATGAATAGGACATGTGGGTTTGCATGGTTAAACGACGTACAGTATTTAAAGTATTATCACTTAGGGTGTACTCACTTTTGTTGCCAGCTATTTTGACAATAATGGCTGTATGTTGAGTTATTTTCAAAGGACAGTAAATATATACTGCTATACAAGCAGCACATTGACTACTCTAAAATATATCTGTTTGCTGAAATGTGAGGGGTGTACTCACTCTTGTGAGATACTGTATATGAATGTTTAGAAAGTAACTACGTTTCGTGACTTTGTGTAGTTGAATATGTCATGTTATTTATTGATGTTTATTCATTTTTTTAGGTGTTTTCTCTCCTTATTGTAGCCATTGGGGTATATGCCAAAGTTCAAAAAGCGACAGGTATGACAACTGTCTTGTGTGTGTTCCTCAGATGTGTGTAGATTAGTTAAGAGGTTTTCTGTCTTTTTTTTCTCCACAGACACAGTGCGTGACACGTTCCTCATTGATCCTGCTGTGATTCTCATTGTGGTGGGGGTGGTCATGTTCTTCATCACCTTCTGTGGATGCATCGGAGCTCTGCGGGAAAATATACGCCTCCTTAAAATTGTGAGCAGAAATTGAATTACTACACATAGTTAACATATTTATTCAAAGTGACGTAAAAATAAGGATTACGCTTCATCTCTTTCAGTAGTTAAAATATAGAAGTATAAGGACGACCAGGGCTAGTTGTCACATGGGGTGTATCTTGGGGACTAAAAGGTTATGATATGATATGATATGATACATGAATATGATTTCAAGGTTATTATGATTATCAAAATTGAAATTGTTAAAAACATTTTTGTTTATTGAAGTAAAGCTGAAATACAATAAAATATAAATATAGGTAATTAGATAAAAACTTAACTGAAATAATGGTGCTTTCAAGTCCTCCTGGGAAGTTCGTATTTGGGAAGTTGGGAAGTCATGTTTATGACGTCAGGTCACTTTCCTATAGCCCCTCCCCCCCAGGCCCCCTTGTGGCTAATGGTTTTTACTGACAACATGTCCCACATTTGTCTTATTTTTCTCTCTAGGAATTATGTTCAATAACCTCAGTAGCCAAGACATTTAACCCTTAAATGCATGAATGTTTTGCCAATCATTATTAAATATTCCGGTCTTTAGTGACACAGATCTATGTTTAACACGGATGAGATAATATAATACTCTCCTGATATTAGAGAAATAATTGCAGAAGAATAAAATAAAGCATATTTTGTTACCTTTTGGAGCTTGGAAGTGTTCTGTTTGAGCAGATGTTTTATCCCATCATCACTGTCATCATCAGAGCCCATTTCCCAGTACATTCAGCATCTGGCTCTCATTCGCTATCTCAAACAGATTTTTAAAACTATCATTTTCAACATGTTCAAAATAAATATATATTGATCACAGCATATTCAACAGATCCACCATCAAGAGACCGTGATGCTAATATTAGATTGCATTCAGTACTTGCTCTGCAGTAAATCACTGAGCCATTTCAAGTTTTGCTGATGATAATTCCTATTCGTTTGTTTTCTGCCTGCGGTAACTATGAGTGAAACGTCATTTCATCATTGTGTCTCAGACATTTCCACCTTCTGGAATAAAGGTGAATTGCACTTATTCAGTCATCAAAGATTCAACTATTGTTGTCAATTAACATACAGTTACACACCTCGGGTCGTTATAGCAATTGATTGAGGAATACTAAGAAGGTTGATGTCTTACTTAAAAAAAAATGAATGAGGAGGATAGTAGTGAATGACGTCCCGGGTCACTAAAGACCCCAGCGTTAAATTAAGGGTTAAAGTGTAAAAAAAATAAACCTACACAGCGAAGCTCAAAGAGTAGAAGGTGTGACAACTAGCCTCAGTATTCTCTGTACATATATCTGCTATTAATCAGTTAAATGTGATCCTTTATTTAAATAGCAGTTACAAACAATGTTCATTAGTAAGCAAATCTTCTTTCCTGTTCCTCTCTAGTTCTCATTTAGTCTCACCCTGGTTTTTCTTACCCAAATGGCCATTGCAATCCTGGGCTTCTTCTACTCTGACCAGGTGAGCTTTCACTTGAAACCATAGTTTATAAACTAGATGTGTTTTCTGCAGAACTGATATGGGATACAGGCTAACACATGAAATATGTTACTGTTACGACTTTCATACACTAAGGGTCGTTAAAGATTAATTGTAACATTAGGCTATGGCTTTTTTTAGGGAGGGTTAACATCTTTTAGCAGTCATCTGTCTCTAAGTCCATCTCATGGGATATCAAGTCCATTTAAAAGCAATTCACCATTCACTTCCATTGTTCATCTTACCCGTAACAACAATTCTAGCTATAGAGTTTCCTACCGGCCCACTATTTCCTTAATCATTCGAGTGGAATCTTGAAGTTCAACAGTCCAGGAGAAGGTTGTGTGTATTACATCACACTATACTTCGCAGCACACACCGTTAAACTGGGAGGGCAGTTTAACGATGTCGCTTCAAGCATCTTCGCTGCTTAATGATTAAAGAGCTTTGCCACATCAAAGTGGGACCAAATGTTCCGTTTCGATGGAGGCTTTCTAGGAGTCTTCCTGTTAATGACATTCAGAGGTACTTGAACATGCCAGCGTTAGAGGAACTGACAGGGGAGAAGGAGGGGGCAGGGGGGCCCCAAGAGTTCATTACCACACTAAAGCATATGCTATTAGAGCCACCATGGTGAATTAGCGCTGTCGACCTGTCTCCCCTAGCACAATTACATATGCATATACAACCCAGATGTAAGTGTTTGATTTTTAGGTAATATTATGGAAATATATTTGGTGGCTAGATTGTATGAAGTGTCATGTTCACAGACACGTGATGCTCTGGGGCAATTTGTGAAAAAAGCCATTGTGCATTATCGAGATGACCTGGACCTTCAAAACCTAATGGACTACATCCAACAAGAGGTAGGTTTTTTTTTTTTTTTCAGACTGTGCAGACTTGTATCTGGCCATAGGCTAAAGCATACCAGGCACCATATGACGTCATGTGCATTTCTTCAATCAAAAAAAGTATACACTTGCTTTTTTACTGTCAAAATTTATTTATTTTAACCAAAATACAGTAAAAACACTAATATTGTGAACTTTCAAATAATTGTAATTAATAATTGTATCATTATTGTATATTTTAAAATCTAATTTATTCCGCTGTCAAAGCTGAATTTTCAGCATCATTACTCCAGTCTTCAGTATGAAATCATTTTAATATCCGGATTGGTTAAAAAACAATTGTGCTGCCTAATTATTATTATTTTTTTTTTTTTATCAATTTAATGCATCTGAATAAAATGATTAATTTCTTATCATTTCTACGTATATCATCTGGACCAATGCTATGGTACTTTTTATCATTTACGTAGCTTGTCTCAGCTTGGACATTCTGAGAAAAAAAAGGCAACCTCTAATTTTTTTTGGTCAACTGTATATTTTATCTCTAACCATAGTGCTGAGATTGGTAAATATGGTAATGTGAACTCAACACATGCATGGCTCTCAAAAGGAGCAAATGTTCTCTTCCACAATGCAGCACATCTCCTGTCTCTTTAGATTATGCCTTCCTCTTTGTACTCCTCACAATGAAAATTGTCATGGGTCCAACAGATGAGAGATGAAAATGTGGTCTGAGAGACAGTGTCTAAAAATAATATTTTATCTCCCTTCCTTCTTTTGTTCCTTGCAGTTTAAATGCTGTGGCTGGAACAACTACACTGACTGGTCCTGGAACCTCTACTTCAACTGCACTCCATCAAACCCCAGCACTGAGAGGTGTTCAGTTCCCTTCTCATGCTGCACTCCTCTGCCAGAAGAGGTGAGGTTAAACCAGCTATACGCAGACCGATCTTTAATCTGCAGTTAAATAAATGAAAATGGACATAGAAATAAGCAGATATGAGATCTGTGTGAAGTAAGGATTCACATGCCGCTGTACGAGCTGCTTTGCACTGGTGCGACTGGAGCTCTAAATCATTATAATTACATTTTAACTTTACAATATTGTTTTATAATATCCTAGTTTCACCCCTTTAAATTTAAAACATTCTCTCAAATGTTCATGGAGGCAACAGATGTACAGTAATGGTATAATCACCTTGGAAAACCATATATTTGGAGAATAAAAATAACACCTATACTGTATATCATTTAAGTTTGGAGTCGGTCAAATATTTTAATGTTTTTATCAAGTATTTTGTGCTCACCACTGCTGCATTTATTTAATCAAATACAGTAAAAATAGTAAAATTGTGAAACATTTCACAATACATTTTTAAAATATTATTTATTCCTGTATTGCACAGCTGAATTTTCAGCAACTCAAGTCTCTTCAGAAATGATTCTAATAAGCTGATGTGGTACTTAGTTAAGAAGCATTAGTTATTATTATTATTAATGTTAAAACCGTTGTGCTGCTTAATATTTTTTTTGTGGAAACCATCATACTCTCACGCTGAGTGGCTGTAATGAAGAGCACGGCGATGGAGAATTCAAAACCATTTTTAATAAACACAATCCAAAGGGAAGATGCAGGAGATAATCTGAGAAAAAACTCACAACCATTATAACAGAAACAAGACTGAACAATTAAAGAACTGAGAAAAACGAAGGGCGTACAGTCAGCATTACATCAAATCTGACCCTCTTTACTATGTTAGCGCACATTACTAGTCTTGTGGTGAACAATTTATCTGTGGAAGTTGATAAAAAATGGCCTTCCTCATTTGATGACGTGTTTGACGGCTTGAGTAGAACATCCCTTCAGCTGTCAGTCTGCTGAGAGCTTTGACAGCAAGCTGAATGGAACGCCCACTTTTCTTGATCCAATCAATTCCCAGTGAAAAAAGCAAGCCACACCCTCTATTTTTCTCACCCAGGCGTTTCACTCGGAAAGTACGTCATAATCCATAAATCGGTCGCAAGTCCCGCTTCAGGGTGACTTTAAATACACTGTGTAGGCTGCGTCCGAAACTGCATACTCTCTTGAGTAGGTTCTTATTTTGAATAACTAATTACTTCAAGACCGCTAAAAAAGTATGTTCTATATAGTATGAATGTAAACTGGACGTACTACATTTGCCATGTTGTCATTATTATGTGACCTACCAGCGTTAGTTACGTCGCTTCACTGCAATTCACATATCCCCTCCCGTGGCCTCATGGCTGCGTTCCAGTCCAAAATTGGCCCTGTCACAAATGGCGCACTTTATGCGCACTTTCGATCTCGTGGACTTAAATTGCGTATGCTCCCCGACTTTACGAGTCCGTAGGCCGTCCCATTTAGCATTTTAACGCTCTGAAGTGTGCTCAGCAGCGCCCCCTTTGTACCCTTGAAGCGATCTTCTGCGAAGCCCGCATAGATGCAGGCTCCACGCACTTTAACTACCCAGGAATCCTTGCAAAATACCAATCAGAAAACGGATGGGAGGAGATTTCGCTCACGGACAATTGTTAACATGGCTGAGAAGAAAATATTTAAGTGTAATTATCATTACGGTTTTTATGACAAGTTTATACAAACATTATGATCATCGACCAGTGGTTGATGTCTCAATCATAGGCTAATAATAGCGAGCTGAATAATATGATTGCATTATGAATCATTAAATAAATAGAACAGAATGTCATGGCTTTACTGAGTCATATCTAAACACAACAACAATAGGCAGCATATTTCCCCAAACCTGTAGCTCCTGTCCATAACAACAATCAGACCGTCTTCCTGTTTCCGGCGTGACGATCGAGTCTGTCCCAAAAATACCTCTCAATGCGCCCTCGCAGGACTCGCGCTAAGAGCCCTATAGGTCTGCACTACATGACGTCACCGAAGTGTGGACTCTGAGGAAGTCCACAAGTCCGGAGTGTGCCATTTGGGACAAGGCCATTGTCATGCCCTTCACTTGCTAACTTCCCTCCATCTCGTTCACTCGGATGTACGTCATTGCTTACGTTGCACGAGTGCCCACTACTGGCGGAAACAGCTGAATTGGAACGCCTAAGCCCTTGATTTATTATTTAATTTTTTTTTCCCTTTAAGAATTTTTTTAATGCAGCATCCAAATGAATATAGGTGTGTTTGGGCTGTTTTAAATAAAAAATATAATTCATAAATGGTGGTTTGTTGTGGTGGTGATTAGACAATATCTGTGGTTACGTCACAATCGTACTGCATTTTGGGACATATAGGTGCCTGAAGTGTACATATGAAGTAGACTCGCTCCCTTTGTCAAAATCGAGGGAACGAGGGTTTGTCCATACAAACTTCCCTTGTCCACTTCATGAAGTGGAACGCACTTCAAAATGGCGGCAGGAATTCCCCCTAGGGGAAGTGCTTAGGGAAGTTTGCAAGTGCATGTCTAAAAGTGGACTGGAACACAGCCATGGGATAGTAAAGTGTCCATCATATACACACTTTAAAATCCCACCGGAAGTAGTAGGTCATCCGGGTACTTTTTGCCTACTCTTTTATGAGTACTGTGAATTCGGACATAATTAACAGAACAGAACTAAGAACAGATGATCAACTAATTAGTAACCAAGGAAAGTAACTATTGGTGGGAAAATGGGAACAAAGGAAACAGGTAGGCCTAAGAGATAAACCAGAACAGAACAAACACGTAACATAAATCTTTTTGAAAATCCTTTTGAAATTAATTGTATCCTGTATCACTCAATGCATACACTGAAATTGGAGACCTAAAGCATACATACAAATGATTTGCTGGAAAGTTTTACTACTATAGCTCATATAGTAGCTCTTTCTTAGTGTGTACTTTCATTTAAAAAAATCTGAATTTTCACCTAGTGGATGATAAAACCAGTGGGGGGGGGGGGGGGGGGGGGGGGGGGGGGTCCACTATGGACCCATGCCATATAAACTTATAGGACCCAAAACATCATAGAGACTCACAGGTCCATGTTAAAAGAGCCCACTTTCAATTAACCCCCCACCCCCAAGTATATCCTAGCAACAGCACAGCAACATGCTAACAACCACTCAGAATGCATTAGCCACTGCAAAACACAAGCAACCACCTAAAACACTCCTAGCATCAAGGTGGCGAGCGTTGCACATGCAGGCAAAAACCATGTTAACTGTATGTTATACAGTTCAGTTATACAGTGATCCTTCATTTTGATCCTTTATTTCAACACAATCCCACCCTTTTTGTTCTCAGTCTTTGTAGTGTAGCATTAGCGCAAAGGCAAAGTTGTATTATTTTTCATCTCATCAGCTCAGCAAAACTGTATGCGCTCATTGGTTTATTGAACTCTGCAACAAAGTGCCATGAAAGACGGATTAAGGGTGTCCTTTGGGCCTTCATCTTTAATGATGATGGCCTGCGCCGCTAATTACAACCCCTGTTATAAAAGCTTTGTGAAGTTAAACAGATTGGGTTTACCAAATGTATCAGTAATTCAAAGTTTCAATTTCTACACAGTTGTCTTAGCAGCAATTTGAGAAGAATTGATGTGTTCTGAATTGCTTTCTTGCCTCTCAAGGCAGCAAATGACCAAGCGGTGCCATTTTGGCACGGCGTCCAAAGCGGCTCCTTGGCTGAAATGCTAAATGTGTGCTTCAGTTCAATCCGTGAGACGTGTCTAAATGCTGATAAGATACTCAAACAGAACATAGATCACCAATATAGAGTGACTCCTTGGCAGACCTAAATATTATGGTCTCTGTTCCCTTGGCAAATGTCTACGGTGATTGCTGGATAAACACTCTCTAAACAGGTCAGAGAGAACGAAATGCAATTCTTTCAAACAAAAACAGAAGGAAATTGAGGAACTATGCTACATTTATGATGCCACGGGAGAAAAGCTGTTTGGTTTATGGGTTTAATTGTCTTACAGTATTCAAACATGTTGTTTGTATCAAAAGGAATGACAGAAAACACTGTGATTCATCCAAACAGCTGTTCACATGGAGACAATGGCGCTTCTCTATGGCAGCATCTGGGCAGATGATATGAAAATGAATCATGGCATTATTAATGGTGACCTGTTCAGGGATGCATTTGGTTTGTTTAACCAACAACATAAAATATACTTTTGGAAATGCTGTTGAAAGTGGTATTTTATCCCCGTTCAGACACAAAAATGATCTTTCATGTGTAGGTTTTTTGTCAGTTATCAGTGATGAGTGCTGAAAGCTGTGTACAAAGATCTCTGTGTAGAAAGATCTTTATGATTAGACCACACAATTTTAAGTAAATTCCTGGTGCAAACATTTAATTGAAAACTGCATTTGTCTACAGATTTAACCATGACCTGCATTCTACACCAGCAACCCACAAATCAAAAGGGAATTCAACACCTGAAAGCATGGTGAAATGCTCACACTAAAGTTGTAAAAAGCTGAAGGGGAAATGACTGGCCCTGATCCATTAGATAACGTAGGATGCAGTCGAGTCGAAAGGAGTCAAAAACTGCCCATGGTTGTAACATTGAACATGCAAAATACCAGATTAAAGGAATGAGAAAAATCAACAGAATCAAAAGCACAAAGAACCTGTACAATGTTACTTCATTTACATGTGTACCTCTTGTCGGGACAGTTTTATGCAGGTGTTTTCACTGTGCTAAGGTATTTTGGGTGGTTGTATTATGTGGTTGCTTACTAGCCCTGAATCTCCCCAGATAATATTCTGGTCCCTAGAAATATGCAAAGGAGCAAAGGAAGAAATATGGCAAAATATGCATAGTATTAATGGTGGTGCTTATTTGAGCAAAACTACTAATTAATCACGTTTGTATTTGTATACTATGGATTTAAAATGAGATGCATTAAGCAAACATGACAAGAATAAGGCTAAAACATTACTGCCCCCTGCTGTTTAAAGACCAGTAACATCTGAAGAGACAAAGCAGTAACGACAAAAACATCTTCTCTTTTACTCTTTCAGACTGTGATCAACACCATGTGTGGCTTTGGGGTTCAGACACAGAACTATGTGGACGCCACTAAATCTATCTATCCGGTGGGCTGTGCAGACAGAGCTGTAATATGGATTGAATCTCACCTGATGTTAGTTGGGTCGCTGACTCTGGGTCTCGCTTTACCACAGGTAACATTCAGTTGAATGATTTCAGTTTCTCAAAACGCTTGGGGGTCTTCTAATCATGGATGCTGATTGGTCAGTACAGCATAAACAAGCATTGCACTGAATAGGGTGGTGCAGCTGTGATGTTAAAGCCTGGAAGACCCATTTTCCAGTGGTTCCCTCAGAATTGTAAGGTCTGTGGTAAACATATGTTGATGATACTTGGACGTTTTGTTCTACATCATAAATTACACACACTCAAAGTATCTTACTTATAAGAAATGTTTTTTTTTAAACATTCAAAATTCACATTTTTGATATGGGTGTGTGTAATTTACCCCATTATAAAAACCCATATGGAAATCTCGAGGAAACCACAGGCCAATTATTCTTCCGAGTTTTGACTTCACGGCAGCTTTCAATAGTAACCATTAGGCTACACATAACTATTGCTAAAGCTACACGGTTTAACTTTTTTTGTTTGAATTGAACTGAAATAATGAGCAAATACATCATAATGTATGTTTGTGACCTTTTTAATTATTTATATATTTCAGGATAGGCCTTGATACAGAACCTGAATTATACACACATCCCCTTTTGCCTATTCCATATAATTCAATGCAATGCTTTTCCATTCATACATTTTTCAGTGGGTGTTGGGCAGAAACTGAAATTATGATCCTCTCTCCACACACACTGCTGTCCTGACACAATTCTTCTGTTTGATCTATAGATCGCAGGCATCATTCTGTCTCAGATCCTCATTTCTGAGATCCAGAGAGAGATCGGATCCGTCTTGTAGAGGCAGCAGACAGTCACAGCATACCTGCAGTTCCGCCAAACTCTCTCACACACTGATGTGATGCTTTCATTCTGGACCGACTGCTCTGACACTTACAGCACATTTTCCTCTGTTTCATTTCACTCTGCCTCGAAGCATTTTCTTATTCATTTTCTATTTTGGTTTACATTTTGTTATTTGATAAAAAAAAGTTTGTAAAGCTTGTGGAATTGTTTTAATAACTTGAATAATATGTAATGCAAAATATCTTTGCAAGGGATTTCTTGCACACTTCCATGTAATTTATGTCATGCAATGGAAGAGGCTAGACTAACATTTAGACAGTCGGAGAAATGAACCCATTAAACATAAGACTTTGTTAAACTCTTTGGCTGTACACCGTGCTCTCTGATCTGATGTCTGTAGTTAAATGAGTTGGGAAAGCGGCCTGTAATTAAACCACCAGAGAACAGGGTGTAAAGCGCTTTAGGAATAGTGTTTTAAACATGTAAGGAGTGGGCTCTCTGGATCAGACGGTCTGTGAGCAGGGAGTTCGGCCGCACTGCGTCTCTTTCAGTCAGCATGCATCTAGGGACAAAACACAACAGCACCTGCTTCCTTAGAAAGAGTCCAAGAAAATCCCTGCAGGACAACACTGCTGTCTAAATCAGACATTTAAAAAATATTTACATGCACTTCATTTTATGTGCAACCTGTGTAGAACAGGTGGGAGTTTGAAATTTGGAAGAATTTCAAATTATGAGCATTGCATACTAATGAAATGCAACATGTAAATTTCTGTTTGGAACTTAATTACACACAAATACCTGGGATCCGTGGACAGCACATCAATTGACATGACGGTTCATCTTTAATGGAAACCCTGTGGCCTTGTATAGCAGTTTAACTGATTACTATATGAAAATGTCCTGCCAACTGTGCACTTTCAATCTGTTGTGTGCCTTTGTTCACAACCAGTTCATTGAATGCTTTTTTTCTTTTTCTTTTTGAAAGGTATTTGGCCATGGCTTCTGATGTATTATTCTATTCAGTTAACAAAAGTTGTTTATCAGCCTGGAAAGGCATCTGTGTTTATAACACAGATTAGTAGATAGCGGCAAGAAAAGAAAAGAAAAAAAAAAAATCAGGAAAATCTAAAAGGGTCGTACTAATTAAAACAAATCTTAAAGATTTTAAAATGCTACACATCATCTAGATTCTGCCAGGGGAATGAAAACTTAAAGCTGCAGTCGGCAAGTCTGGCAGATTGAGTGGACTTAGGCAAAATTTTGAATGTTTACAACTCTCATGCCCCCCCTCCCTATCAACGAATATCCTCCCACCGATTGACAGTCAGATCTTACACCCCCCTGCGCTGATTGGACACAATGAACCGGGAGCGGTGGATTTTTGCAAAACAAATAACACGCTCCAGGTGGAGTTAGAAGCTCGGGTTTTTTTCTAAAACCACTTTATTTATGTTGTTCTGTCGAATTATAGTGTCGATTTCACTGAATATGATTAAAAAAAAATTGCCGACGGCAGCTTTAACATGCTTATAATAGAAGTTAAAGGGATAGTTCACCCAAAAATGAAAATTCTGTCAGTATTTACTCACCCTCATGTTGTTCCAACCCCGTAAGACCTTCGTTCATCTTCGGAACACGAATTAAGATATTTTTGATAAAATCTGAGAGCTGGATCTCTCCTCCATACTAGTCTATAGGCTTCTTCAGGAATTGAAACTTGCCGGCCTCGAAAAGTTATTAACAACATCGTTAAAATAGTCCAAGTGACTACAGTGGCTCAATATTAAGTTTATCAAGCGACGAGAATACTTTTTGTGCGCAAAAATGAATAGTTGAAATAAAGTCGTTATTTTTGGGGGTTTTTTGCGCACAAAAAGTATTATAACTGCCTGATAAACTTAAGATTGAGCCACTGTGGTCATTTGGACTATTTTAACAATGTTTTTAATAACTTTGAGGCCGGCCAGTTTCAATTACTGAAGAAGCCTATGGACTAGTATGGAGGAGTGATCCAGCTCTCAGATTTCATCAAAAATATCTTAATTCGTGTTCCGAAGATGAACGAAGGTCTTACGGGGTTGGAACAACATGAGGGTGAGTAAATACTGACAGAATTTTCATTTTTGGGTGAACTATCCCTTTAACATTTTATTCTAATGTGGCAATTGTCAGCTTGCATCCTACACTGTCTATAGAGCTTAAGCTGTAAACCTAACAACACCTTTAAAGTGCAGCATAAGAGCACAAAAGACAACAAATGAGCTATTTGAAAACCATTTCCACTTAGAGGGTTAGAACACAACGTTTACCTGGCAAATTGTTGGTGTTCTTTGTCTCCCGACTTCATGGCAGCATGAATAAGGAGCTGACTGAAAACATCTCTCTGCAGAGAAACAAATAAGGAGGTTGTATATAGTGGAAACACTGCTTATCTTATACATACTGCAGTGAAGCGGTGAAAGACCTGTGCGTCACTGCCCCCTATCTCTACAAAGCGGTCTCTGATGGGTTTAAGCAGCTCCACGGCCTGGGTGTAGTTTCCCTGGTCATACTCCAGCAGAGCCTGACACATGGGTAGCCCCACACGCTCGGCTATCTGGAACTGATGGTTTTCTGCTGGGTCTCTGAGGGAGGAAAACAGACACATATGCTAAAATGGACATTTCTGTCATCACTTATTCATTCGTATGTCACTCCATACACAACAAATATGACTTAAAAAAAAAAAAATTAAGTTTACCAGCCCCTTGCCACTATATGTTTTACTAGATAAGGAAAACATTATTCAAAACATCTTTTTTTTGTGTTATACAAAGTAAGAAAATGACATTGTTTTAAGGTTTTTTCCTTGTTTAGACCTGGGGCCTCATTTATAAAATGTGTGGAATCCGTCCTACATCTGATCTTACTATAATTTCTCAAAGTATGTAGTGTGATTCAGAGAACGAACGTATGCACACACAAAAAACGTGCGTACAACCTCTTCCAGAAGTAAAAATGTATAAACTGCAAATAAGCGTGAAATTGTGTGCAGCTGAATGGTTTCAGATCTCCACCTTGTAAACGCTGACTAATTGATGTCATTAACATATAAAAGAGCACCAGTCAACGGCCAAATGCTTCAGAAAGGTGCGCGGCAAGAACGGCTTAGATTTCCAAATACATGCAGTAATCTGACTCTGTCACAAGGAAAAGTTTGTAGGTCTTCTTCTAGCCACTTTTCCACATCAAAGACTGTTTTGATAAATATAAATGTTGGCATGGATTTTAGCATACGCACACTCTAAGATCAAATCTGTGCATACACACACACTCTAAGATCAAATCTGTGCATACACTAAAATCCACGCCAAGATTCATATTTATTTTTTTGTCTTATGTAAAAGGTTAATTTACAGATTTATTTAGAAATTATATACATATTAATAGTTTCATTCTGCTTTATAAAAACTGTTCAGATAGCAATCAATAGCCATAGTTGTGTTTTGTTTGTTGTTCTATTCAGGTTTTATCCATCTAACAGTAGTCTAATGGTGAGTAGAAAAAAATTGTGTCAACATAATAGAAACAAAAATATTTTCCAGATAATATTTTACACATACTTATAATATTTTAGATTTTTTTACAGTGTAAATCTATGCAGCACGTGAAAATATATAATTCCCTTTCATATTGTAGGTGTTCTGTGGAATCAAAAAGTTTGAAAATGCCTGGTTTAGACAACCAATTCAACTTTTTTTTGTGTGCGTGTGTGTTTGTGTGTACAATTGTTACTTAAAGCCTAAAGAACATAAAGAGCAGAATGTTTTTCGTTATCCACTTGAGAAAACACTGCTTTCTTTGAACAGATGCTGTGTTGAAAATACAGCTTCCAGATGATTCCTCTCGATCATGTTATCTTATAAAACACAACACGCTGACAAGAAATATATTTTTGTGCTTCAGTTTACTTTCAATACACTTTGTGTTCCTTCTGTAAAGCCTTTACCGGAGGTTTGTTTTGGCCGTAATGACAAACCGGAATAAATTTGCATGCAGGGCCTTGAGAATGCCAGTCTTCCCCAGAGAAGGGACATTTATAAGAAATCTCATACAGAGCCTGAAGACATGCTACATTTGTCCACAACTCAGCCTCCACAAACTCCCACCCGTGAGCAGAACGTGGCTGTAATGTAATCTCTTGAGTGGGTTGTGTAATGCGTGCGGCTCACTTAGCTAGTTCCTGCAGACTCTCCAGCAGGCGCTGAGTGGTAGCGCTCTCCTTGCTTCCCAGGGAAACCATGAGGAAGTGCAGGTCATTGAAAAGTAATGTGTGGTCTTCTGTATGTGGCTGGGTCACCTGCAGCACCTCTCTGTAGCGGTCCTTCACGCTCACACCTACCGAGAAAACATATTTTAGACACACAAACACACAGTTGCACTACTTTTTGTGCATTTCAGCACAACGACATGACTCTTATTCATTAATCAAACATATCCCGTTTCACATCCCTCTATCCCAGCTCATTTGTGTTTCTGAACCATGCCTACCGGCAGCTACACCAGCCAGAAAGTAAGTGACGCTTCATTGGACGCTGCCAGCACCCCTCCAGCCGGTCCCTCCCAGTCATGCTAGACTTTACAATCCATTCACTTTCAGTCATACGTGTCACAATCGTCTCAAAGCCGTGACAAATGAGTGGAGGACATAGTGAAGTTGGTCAGGTTGTAAGCAATATTTATTAACATAAATAGAAAAATATATAGAACAGGAAATCAATTACAAAACAACTACCACTTATGTCTGACAAGCGATGTTAAGATGTCAATCAGAACTAAGATCAAAGTAATAGCAAAGGAAAACATAACTAAAAACAAACCCAACACAAAAATAAGTCTTGCAGCTCTGAAGATCTCCAAGGGATCCTCAACATTCTCAAAGCCTAAGATTATATACAGGTGCACATCACTCATGATCCTACACAGGTGTACATCATTCTCTTGATGAGTCTCCCAGCCACACCCACCGGTCCACAACAGCGGGAACAACCGGAGACCAGTCACATACGCATGTGTATATGGGAGAGCAAAAGTTCATGCTTGGTTACCAAAGTTCAAGTGAACTCTGTCCTGTGAATTAGCATAGTACAAAAAACATTTCAGCTCATAAGATTAATTCATAGAAGACAAACCTGAAAGCTGCATGGTTTGCAGGGCTTAAAGTAATTATGTAAGCTTGCACGCTTTAGAATGGCTTTCAGAGGATATTATATTAATAACTCAAATGATTTGAATACTTTTTCTAAACAAACATTCTTACCTACTATAATCATGTTTGATTTACTAAACAGGGCAAATTAGCATGATGCTGCAATACCGTAAATGTGCATATGGGAGTGGAAATTCTGCAGATGATCTACTGACAATGGGGAAATTAAAGAACATAGACAGCAATGTCAAGTGCAAAATGCTTTAAAACATGTTTTTTATTATTAAATAATGGCACAGATAACAGTAAATTGATTTACGCAAACCTTAGTAAATGACGTTGCATAATTTATTTAAATACTCTCCTCCCTTTCTGTAAAGCTGCTTTAAAATATAAATTGTGAAAAGCATTCTAAAAGCCGACTATACTGTAGTTTCAGCAAAGACTTTAAATATATCCCTGTCTTCAACTGTGCCAATACATGGGCTAAATAAAATGGAGCAGGAACAGGTTTTTTTTTTTTGTTGTTGTTTTCTTACTAATTTTTGAAACCAAAAGTTGGACAAACAAAGGTTGAACTCCTTTATAACTTACATTTATCTTCTCTGTGGAATGTCACAAGTCCTCGAGTCCCAGAGGTAGTAACAGGAGGAGATGTTTACGGTACATTACAATCTATGAAGTTCAGTTTTACCGTTCCAAAAGGAAACATGAAGAGAAACAGGTTTCGTCAAGCCTTTCCAAGGCACTTGACTGCAAAAATTATTTTCTTAATCAGTATTCGTCTTGTTTCCCTATAATCTTAAAACGCAAAATTGTGTAATACAATACAACCTTTTCAGTTTTCAGAGAATATATCACTATTTTATTCTTAAAAGCGTAATAGTTTTTTTCAACTTTTTTAAGCATATAATTGTTTATTCATAATATATATATAATATGTAAATTATACATAGATTATTATATCTCTATTATTAGCCATCTCTCAACCATCTGCCGTGTTCACCAGTCAAGTTCTTTACCCAAAAAGTTTAACTTATTTCCGAGATTCAGAAACTTGCCTAACACCAGTCTTCACATGATCACATGATGCCTAACAAATGATCTTCACACCACATCAGGACTTCAACACAGCAGATTCACGTCATATTTTCAGACAAAACCTGCTTTGATTAAACTGTTAAAAGCAAATGTGTTCAGCCTGCACAATCTGTTTAGATGAAAAACAGAAATGGACTCAACAGAAACATTTCTCTACTCCTGCTCAGAGATGGTGAGGTTTTACTATTATCAATCTGTATTTTAAGACTTAATGATATCTCACCCTCCAGCTCTAGCCTGTAGAGCAATGAACAAGCATCAACGGTGTCCAGCATGCCTCCAGACTTCACACAGCGCAGATAAACCTGGAGAAAGGTTTTAAATGTCCCATGACCAGTCATTTCTATTCCATATCTAGATAACAATTTGTCATCTTTCATAAACATTGTTACATTATATAATAATTTGTATAATGTATAATGAGTATAATGACAGATCATGAAACTAATTCATATATACCATATGCTCCTCTCTAATCAACCGGTTTGACAATTTCAGCTACGTCCATTACCTACAGGTGCATAAAATCCAGCATATGGCTGTGCAATCATCAACATTTTAAGTACAATTGGGTGTATTTATTCTGTTTTAGCATGGTTGGCACAAAGAGAGGTCCAAAACTAAATGTTTTACTAGAATAACTTGAATGACATGCACAAAGACCAGACCTGAACACCACTGGGATGAATTTAAAGGGGTTATGATATGCATTTTTGCCTTCCCAGAACTGTGGAAGATGATATAAAAGCAAAGGGGAGACCCAACTCCATATTAACATTACATTTTGCTCTGGTGTCCACAAACCTCTAACCATGTAGATTCATTATATACTCTACATTAATTACTGTATTTATATAACTGAGCTTTTAAGTTATTCAATCTTTGATAATGGCTTTGAAAGTTATCACAGTGTTATTTACATTTTTTAACAATTTTCTAAATATAAATCATTCTAGTTGAGTGTCTTCGCTGTGCCTTCATGGAGACTAAAGGCACCTGCTGAGGTGAATGTAAAAATATTCTATTGTCACTTCAACCCTTCTATTCAAGATAACAATTTTACGATATAAAGAATGATCGGTTATTAAAGTAATGCATTTAACTCTAATTTTAGTTTAGTTCTAATTTCTATATACTGATGATCTGTACTTTACCTGCAGTAAATGAATGAATGATTTATATACTGTATATTCTATCTAGAGTGTAGTCTAAAGATGTTGCCCTGGAAACTACTTGGCTTGACACCCATATGCTCCTGTCTAAATCAATTCAACTTTCACCGTCTTAAATCCGTCACATTCCATATGGAACACGAGACAGGATTTACACTTCTCCCCTGGTGTGACTAATTACATTCACCACATGTCTACATGATGCAAGCTGACGGCAGTACCACAGGTGGTATCAGATGGAAATATCTTGGATATATACAGAATATTTTACCATATACACGTACCATGATATTCACGTGGTACTCCAAAGCACTTTAAAGAATACCATGATACATTGTATAAAGAAGAAAAAAAAAAACATGGTATTACAATGCAAACCACAGTAGTACCATGCCACTTCTTAAATGCATTGTCAAAGAGTGTCATAAGCACAGTAGTGAACTGACCTGCTCATCAAAAATATTCAAAGCTGCTTCATAATTCCCCTGTGGAAGAAAGAAAAAAAATCCATAAAAGACACATGGATAAAAGAAACTTGTGTTCTTTTTGTAGTGGATGTAACTATGTTGCCTTTCTTTTTCTTACCTTCTCAATGTGATATAGAGCCCAGTGCCAGTAATTATGGCACGCCAACATGTCAGACACCTTTAAGGGAGAAATAAGACATCATATGACCTGATTTGTTGTTTTGTTTTTACCATACACAATGTGTGCTGCACGTTTTATACAATCTTTCTGAAACTGACTATCCAGTCTTTCTCTGTAGAGGCCATGAACTTTAGCCCCTGGTCCACCTCTGCCTTCATCTCATAGACATGAGCCACAGCATGGACGCTCCAACCGTCCTGAGGAGTCAAAGCCAGGGCCTGCAGGAATAATGCATTATAATAATGGTGCTTTCCGTTAATAAGAAATTATGGGAAAAAAAAACAGCATTTATATATAGCATAAATATAGTTCAATATTTTTTAAAATATTAAGTTATTAAGTAATTAATAAAATAAATAGTTTTCTGTGTGGGGAACTATAAAATATTAAATATCCAGTACACTAGACATGTGGACGTTATTTGACTTATGACATCTGATATTCTGTTTATTTTCACCAGTTTTGCAAGACAAGCACAACACATTTACTGTGTCTGGTGCATTAAAAACAGGTTTATCACATTAATATTAAAATTATAATTAATAATGCATGTTTAATAGACTAATTAGTCCTTTTTACATTAAAGTGCCATAACATTGGAAAGTAGTGAGCAATACTAATGAATTACATTAATTAAATATGCAATAAAAAAATACTACCTCTTTTGCCATTTTTTCAGCTTCGTCATAGAAATTAGTCTCAAGAAGCCCAAAGGAATACATCCCTTTAAGATAACTGAAAACACATCCAATGAAAAAAATGTTTGGGTGAACCTTCCCTTTAATTTGATTCATTTCATTTCAGGACACTTCTAAAATAGTGTCATGTGGACCAAGTTGGGTTTTTAAAGATATCTTGGATATGAAAAACTGAACCTGGTAAAATGCTAAAATAAAATAATTATTAAAGAAAAAAAAAAAGATTTCAGTGAAAAAAGATTGAGTAAAAATGGTCAAATGATTTCAAGCTAGCATTCAGATAGGCATCGGTGGAGCACGAGCACCTGCCTGTACAATGGCATATGTGGTTTCCAGTGGGGCAGCACTCTGGCCACCGAGTCCCTCATCTGAATCTGTTCACCCAGGTAGAAGAATCCATCATGGGCAAACTTCAGTGCCAACATGTCTGTGGGATGATCAGCCAGAATACCCTCCCAAACCTCACAGGCCTTGTGCAGGGCTCTGAAACACACCATTTAATGTACTTCATTTATTAAAATTCAAAAACCATTTTACATTTACAGTGTTATTTTAGTATTATTTATCTACTATTATAGTATTTAGCTTGAGTAATTCTACTATTTTTTAAATATACCTTAATATAATATACCTAAGGTAACATTTCTAATTAAGTTTTTTTTTCTTATATTAAATATACATCTCAGATTTATTGCAATTATCAAAAACAATTTTAGTTAATGATAACAACTGTATTACAGCCACTGGTATTTTGAGAGGATCCTTTTCAGATGAGCATTTTTTTTTGTTTTACCAGCTAAAATTTACTAAATGTATGTCACCTCTGAACCCTCTTTTAAAAGTGATCTTTCACAGAATTCTAGTGGTTTGACTAGTCAATTCATTAGAGAACTGAGAACATAAATGATTGGAAAACTTCTGTAAAAAGCTTTATTCAAGAACTTTAATCAAGCTAAAACTTAGTTTCATATGACAGTCACACTCTTTACAGCCCAAGGATACAGTAGAGGGAACATGAATCTTAAAAGAACAAATTCATAACTGCTTGTTGGCCAAAGGCAACATTGCTTAAAATTAACCAGAAAAAAAAAGTGAAACATCCGTAATGTCATCGGATGAATCTTCTCATGCAGCTCTTAATCTGTTTCATGTGAACTCACCCTCTAGAGAAGAGCTCCATGGCTTTCACATGGTTTCTCTCTCTGGACGTGAGCTCCTGACAGTTCGCCAGCTCCACAGTCTTCCTCACAGCGCTGGCCAATCTCTCATCCCGCAGGACTGAACTTCTTGTGCCCACCAACTCCAGCCCAGTAGAGATCACATGACCCATAACTGCAGCACAGTGGACACACTAATGAGGACTTGTCATGGATGGATTGTATAAACCTGAAGGGGTTTATCTTGCGATAATGACCAAATGATTGTACATTATCACACTTATTACACAGTTACTTACCAAATAAATAAATAGACAAGATTGTTTCCGCCATAGAATAAAATTTTAACTGCAACATTTTCTATCACATTACTGATTTTTTCCCCCTCACAATGGAGTTTATATCTTTTTAAAGCAATTCTGACTTTATTTCTCACAATTCCAGGTTTATAACTTGTAATTCTTACTCCCCCCCCCCCCCCCCCCCCCCCCCCCCTCAGAATTGAGTTTATATCTCAGAATTTGGACTTTATAACTCACAATTTCGAGTTAATATCTCGCAATTCTGAAAAAAATAAATAAAAATAATTATATATATATATATATATATATATATATATAATTATTTTTATTTATTTTTATAATTTTTATAATTTATTTTTATTTTATATATATTTATATTGTATATTTATATATAACGCGTTATTATCGCGTTAACGCATTTATTAATTAATGCCGACATTTTTTTTTTATCGCACGTTAACGCAGTTTTTTTATTTTATTTTGAAAGTCCGTTGCTCACTGGCTCTGAATACACATAGGCCTACAGTCAAACCATGATCACAGGAGGGGTGGGATATATAACCCACCCAAACCAGCAGTGGAGAGGCTTTGGCAGGTTCTCAGGTGAACAGAAAGGGAGACAGCGCTCCGCGAGTGAATGACAGGCGCTCTATACAGTACCTATAAAACCTATAGATAACTATTTTGACTAACTAAACAGCGAGCAGAGGATCAGTCTCTCTTCCAATGATTTGTGCTGCGCGTCGTGTACAAAAATAGACAATTGAACTTCTGTAACGGGCGGGCGCGTGCGTGAGGCGAGCATGACCGCAACAGTTTCACAGGAACGCACCCGCGAAACCATGGCATGATCGAACCTAAGCTACTATCAGAGAAGTAACGTTGGTCGACTTATATCTTTAGTAGTGATCATGACCTCTGACTACATAGACTCTTTCTGCTGCTCCCTGATACAAGATACCTGTTGATACCTGTTCAGAAAAAAAACAACAACAAGAAAACTGGACTCGTTTTAACAAGCTAGATAAAAGGTAATGCCCTGGCAGTGGCAAATAGCTTTGTTTAAATATTTGATTTGATTACATTAATGTTTAAGTTGAGATTTACAAGAAATATTTAATTGATACTGTGTAAAGGGAATACTGCTGGTATAAAAGCACCTTATGTTTGTTTAAAGTTTTTGCAAACCACGTTATTGCACTTTTGTGTATATAACAGTACATTTAAATCAAAAGTGCGCAATACACTACTTTAGAATTCATTATTCAATTTTGCGCACAACAATGCGATTAATCGCAAGAAAATTATGCGATTAATCGCGATTAAAAAAAATGTAATCGTTGCCCAGCACTAATATATATATATATATATATTTCTCGCAATTCGAAAACTCACAATTCTATCTTTTCTTTTATTTGCTCACAATTGCGAGTTTATATCTCACAATTCTGATTCTTTTGTTGCAATTCCGAGTTTAGATATAAACTCAAATTTACTAGATATAAACTCGAAATTGTTAGATATAAAGACAGAATTGTGAGATATAAACTCACAACTGTAAGGGGAAAGTCAGGATTGTGAGATAAAAAGTTGCAATTATTATTATTATTTTTTTGGTGGCGGAAACAAGCTTCCATTATAGACAGATACTGTGGAGTGATATTTTAAAAAAGTGACAGCAGAATACAATTTACCAATAAAGAACCATGCATTCCAGAAGACATTTAAAACAATCTTTTTTACATTGACGTGTTTATCAAGACAGACAATGCTCAGTGTTGCAATTACGTACCAAAGTCCGGGTCTGCAGCTTTGACAGCTGTAATACAGCCTTCTATTCCTCCCAGTGTCTCATCATTACGCCAGGTCACATACTAATAAACAGAGACAGTAACATTCAAGTTAGTTATATGCAGAAGAAAAAGTACATTTATTAAAATCATATTGATGTATGTACCTGAGACAGTATAGCATCATATAGTTTACAGGCCTCATTGCTGCTAGTGGAGAGCAGCAGACCCTCTGATTTCCAAGCCTAACACATGCACACCAGAGAATAAGCAGTGTAACAGATTTGATGGCCAAGTAAGATGTAAGTGCTTGAATTAGTTTTGTGCCACCAACGTCCCCTTTTCGAACGTCCCTTTAGGTCCGTTCAGGAACACAGCTGTTGTTTTGTTTTTGTATTACTGTTACATTGTGTTGTTTAAGTATTGTTTACAAAGTTTTGTCCAGCCTGTAACGTGCACTGCAGGTGATATAACATGTCATTCTACTGTTGAGTTGTTTATTGAAGCAAACTAAACCTTAAACCCCAGGTCAAAAGGTAACGTTAAACACTTGTATAGAGACATTTCTCAAGATAAATAAACAGTTCGCCATTGCGTTTTTATCTCGAGAACCCCATAAAAAGGTACCTACTCAGAATAACTCGAGAAACCATTATATGCACTATATTAAAAACAATTTTCTAACTTACCTTGCAATCTCTGAAACTACCAGCGTTCATTCTCACAGACGATAGTTTTCTGAGTGATGATGACGATTCAGGGACCTTTGGAGTCGAAACTTATGATGTGTCGGTTGAACCGGTTCACAAAACCAGTTTGAATGATTTGTTCACAAATCGTTTCTTGTTTAACTTAAACAATTAACTGATTTATTGAATCAAGAGCCCCTTTTCGAACACGGCCGACTCGCAATGTTATCAATATTTTTAGCCAAGTGACGCATTCTATAGGTTCTAAATCGCAAGCGACAAACTGAACTGGGACATATTCAACAACAAAACCCCTTGCTAATTAAATTATCTATAAGGTTTTACTAGAAACATTTAGAACGCCATGCCATGATGTCAGGAAATACGTGATGACGTACAAGAATGCAGTAAATAATTTTTTGAACCAGCTCATTAAAACGAACCATTCAAAGGAACCGATTCACAGAAATGAATCTTTTCCACCACCATTGTGTCTGTCTGAAAAGTAAAAGCAAATAGCGGCGGCAGAGCAAAAATCAGGAGTGGATTGTTGTGCTGCATAAAGCTAAAGAACATATGCACGTTCCCTGTTTCCAAATGTCAAGATTTACTTCAGTTTGGCTTTTGTATGTATTTTTTGTTGTTTTTAAAATCTGAAGATAATTGCTTAATGCATTTTAAAAGATTTGCATAGAGGATTTGCTGATCCTAAAGCAAATTCCAGTACTTGTATAGTAAATTAATTAAGGTTATTTTTTAAGTCAAACACAGGCCAACATTGTAATGATTTAAAGATGGATAAATAGGATGAAAAAAAAGACAACAATAATGAACTATACTAATATATGCAAGAAATAATAATAAATCAATTCATAATGTAAATAGATGAGGAAAAAAAATCAGAAATAATCTGCAAACATCACAATCTTTAATGGGTTAGATTTCAAAAGCTGACCAACAGCTAAATTTTATATTACATTTCTTGAATAAAGCCTGCATATGAAATGAAGTTGAATTAATTTCAACTTCCAAGAGTGTAAAATATATATATAAAAAAACATTGTAATAAAAGAAAAAATGAAATTGAGTCTTAATTTTTAACAACTGCATTGTTTATTGCCTCTGCATACATTCAACACTCTATATGCAAATTAGCAACAAAGCATTTTCAAGACCAAACATATTTTTTAAAAATTAGGATTGATTTACTTTACATATAATACATTTTTCACACGTTAATAAATACCATAAAATCTGTCCTCACATTTTACAGTCTAAATAACTATCGTTGACCACGTGTTTTCATTCACAGTTATCTGTACTCACAAGTCAAACAAACAAACAAAAAAACAAAAAATCTGTGCCCATCTATACAGCTTAACAGTGACTAAAATGAAATGTACACTTAGGGAAAAAAGGCATGATCATTTGATATATCGATATGTCCTGTTCCAAATCGAGCACTACTACGAGCTCCTGCTGTTAATCAGCACTGGTGTCAGTCAGCAGTGCTGAAATGTTTTCATGTGATAATTTTTTTTTTACAAAGACAATTATAAATAAAACACTCTGAAAACAAAAGTAAACTCTGTGGAGTGAGGAGCCGTTGCATGAAAAGTTAAAAAAGGCATGTTGCTCCAAACCTGGAGAAAGTGGAAAATACAACACCAAACCTTGGTGCCAGATAATTAAATGTGAATAGGGGCACAATCTCAATCTCATTTTGATACTAAATAGTCAGAAAAGCTTAACTGTTCCTGAAACCACTGACCAACCAACAAAATGCATTTGATTGTATGTCAATGTATATTGTGTGTATATGTGTTCTTATGAACTATTTGCATTGAGGAAGTTTATATACTAATATATACTCCACTGCTTTATGTAAACTATACAAGTATCAGATATTCGTGGATGATAAATGATTGTAAACTGTTTTTAGGATATATGTGTGGTAACGCCACTCAAGACAAATGGAAACCAACATCAGTGAAGTATGTAACAAAGAACTTTTCGCTCCCAGCGTACACCAATATCTATAATATCAGGTGGCTACCGACGAATTCAAAAATTTTACAATTGTCAATGCTACAAACACAACATGTGCCGGTTGCTGAGGGAGTTCTGTGACAATTACAGAAATCCATCACATGCTTATCTGTGAACCACACAAGACTTCATTCATCTGTTGAACGGAGGTCTGATGCTTATAGTGTGTTATATTAAACAGGAGAGGAGTGTGATTGCAATGAAACACGGTAGAAAATGCATTATAGGAAATCGAGTCCAAATACCTGTCATCGCTGAAAACGTTACAGTTGATTGACCAGACATTCTGGGAAAAACAAGACTGGCTATATGTAAGATCATTAGTCTCAGACTTCCTCAACATCAGCAGGATTGATATGTCACCTTTCAAGACCAAAAGAAAAAAGAAAAAAAATCCCCAAATGGATCCATTCTCTTTCTGACTGAGAGAACGTCTTGGATGGAAGCAATGCCTTGGCTGCCGAGGGACAACGCGCCCTGAGTCGAGCCAGGAGATCTCGTAAACATCATCATCGTGCTCGTGAGTGGATTTGTAAACGTTGCGTTGACATGCCCCAAAAAAACAAGGGCGGAGACAGACCGAATCTTTCTGCAATTTTTTACATTCCCTGCGGTGGAACTGGGAAACGCTGGCGGTCAGAACCATGTCGTCGTTGTTATGCTAAGCCCAGTTGAGGCTGAATCCCTTGGAGAGCATCACAGACTCCAGGTCTTTATCCTCCTCTTTCTCCCTAAGTCTCTGCTCCTCCAGCAGGGCCACCAGAGAATCTCTTTGCTCGACGACCTCTAACATCTCATTCAGAATCTGCTTCTCCTCCGCCAGCTCTTCCTCGGTCTTTAGGTGGTCTGTAGAGGGTGAAACACTGATTTACACTGAAGTTCATTTAAAGATAACACCACCCTGCATCAAATTTGCTGAATGAAATTCAATACGTTACAAACTTTGGTGTGCCGATTCCAAAAGTAGTCTGTTTTGCTCTAGTACGTAACACATAAAAAAAAAAAAATGTGCATATAGCATTGCTATTTTCAACCCGAAATACTTAGTGATATACGAGTGAAATCGAAGAAAGAACTGATGGGACGTAATTTCGAACAAAATTAGGCCAAAACTAACCTCTCTGGAGTTTTTGGGAGTTCGAAACAGCTTGCCAAAGCGAACTTTCCAGAAATGATTACGTAATAGGTAGGTGTGCGCGGAGGCTCCGCCTTCTTTCACATGCAAATCTTTTCCAGTTCATTTCTCCTCCAGAGTCTGTTGCGATCAGACGTCCGTGAGTGAAAACATGAACACACTGGAGGAGCAGCTTTATAGTAGAAAATTAAGTTGTACTTCTGATGAAATGAGAAACTGACACCATTTTCATGTTTAATACGGTTAAAGCTGCTTGATTTTAAGCAATCTAGTGTATAAAGTGCTATAGATATATATATATATAAACGTGACAAATTTATTAGAGTGCTGAATTGCAGACTTCGTGCAAACATCCACATTGATATGATCAGATGCTTTTCTAATGCTTTATTTAAAAAATGCTTGCAGTTTTCTCAATATTTTTGTGTTTATTTTATCATCGAGAGGAAAGCACGCAGCACATATTTACATATTCATCTAACCGTCGCTCTGAGATGTTTGATAACAGTATATCGCTACTGTATTTCGAAAGTCATTTTACCCCAAAACGAAGAACGATAAAGAACTTTGACATGAGTATATCGGGGCCAAGTCTTGTATCATTTCGTAATCACCAGAAAAACTGCCACAAAGACATGATTCCTATCTTCCCCTTAGCCAGGTTACAACTGTTTGTTCAATACTCTGATTTTCACATATATGACATTGTATGCCAAATCCTAATTATGGCCAGTGACAGAAGAAAATGCAAACATTATCAGATGCTTTCTGCTACATCTGTGGGTATTTTACTACATCCAAACAGAAAATGCATTAAAGTTTATGCACACGCACGCACACACACACAATTATATATATATATTATATCTAAAATGTAACATTTTAATTGATATTTTAAACTCTGCATCATCAAATTAGGTAATCTTAGGCCTTTATTGCCAATCAGAGCTGTGTAATGCATTTCATTTTGTTGGTGTTAAAATATGAACAGGTCTATACTGGAGAGCAAAGTACCATCTACTGCCATGCGTTCTCGTAGTTCCTGTTGCAGTCGACTCTGTCTGTCCTCCAACTCCAGCTCACGAGCACTGCAGAAAGAAAGGATGGAGTAGAATTAAATGGGAGAAGAGGGCAAATGACTGTTAAGCTATAGAGTTTGAATCTTTGATGTTCAAAGATATTGGATTCTTTGATGCCCCACATGGACATCAAGAAACCATCTGCCATAAATGCACCATAACATCCACACAAACACAAGGTTTTAGATGAGCAGATGCGACTTTAAGCAGAGTACTTTGAGAAGAACATGTGAAAGTTAAAATCATCTTTTATCTGGACGATGAGTTGTTTCTGGTGTTAAACTTACACTGTTATTAAAATACTGGCCGGATAATTATATTTATATTGTGGTTGCTAAATTGCCAATTCTAAAATGCTATGCAATTTTGTCTAAATAAATGAAAAGTAATATATCAAATGAAATCAGGCATCACAAATCATAGTGTATAGAATACAAAACAAATGGATATTCATTCTGAAATTTGCTAAAAATTACATTTAACAGTTATTAAATTATTAGTGTATTAAATTTTAACTTAAATGAGCATTTCTACAGTAAGAAAATGTAAATGTAGAAATCGCATGCACAATTACATATACAATACTGACCGATTACAAATGTGATAGCCTAAAAATGCAAAACTATTAAGACCCTCTTCTCATGGAAATCCAATTTTTTTTTGTTGATGAAACTATCCTTTTGTAATTTGGGTTTTGTTGATGAAACTGTTCTTTTGGCTTAATGCATGGGCCATTTGGTGCTCGTCAAACACAGACGCGCAGTTAATTGCATCCGAGGCACAGACACTATGTAATTGCACCTTGTACTAGTCACACAAATGTAAATAGAACAAAACAGAATCGAATAAATGCATTTGGCAAAACATGTCAGCACCATGCAGTTGCCTACAGCATATTTGCCTGTTAGAGATCATAAGTTTGTTCCTTTTGTACAATGAATAAAAACATCCAGACTCTAGACAATACACTTGAGTATGCTCATTTTACATTTGAAAATAATACAATTTCCATACATTAACATTGAAGTTTTTATTTTCATTTTTTTTTATTGATAAAAAGCATAAGCTCTAACATACTTCATACAGTTGTTTATTTTTTATATGGTTAACATTTACGGAGATTTGCATGAAGCACAAGCAACAGGACTGAAGCTTAATCTGAGTGTCTACTCACAATATCATCAGCTCCGATTCATAGCGCACCAAGGCATTCTTCTCCTGGACCAGTTTAAACCATTCCTGCATCAGCTTTGGATCGTCCTTTTTACCCATTCCTGCAATGAGCACATTGGAGAAGAATGAGGAACCTGGCAGTTCACCACCCACTGACACACAGACCTGTCACAGACACCCACACAGCAAATGTGATGACAGCCAAGCCAGGATGTCTTTGTCAGGGCAAGAGGGGGTGGGGGGGGGGATGTGGAAGACCATGATGAGGTCGAGGCTGCCGGGGTTCACAGAGGATGGCGTGGAGGTGCGACTTCTGATTGGACAGCATTTCATGATCAATGCTGATCAGACTGGACTTCTGAGGCATTTGGTCTTTTTCAAGGCAAACTTTAAAACCTTTTTTTTGTTTTCAGGACTATCTTATTAAAGTAATAATGCAAGGCAATGTCAAAGGTATATTTCGAAAAGAGTAAACATCTAAATTCATCTTAACTTTACCTTTGTGAGTACGTAGCTTGCTCCAAGGAGGTTTCCCCCAAAAAGTTACCCAATTTTACACCATTTTAGCCCAATATAATGACAATAAGTAAGGCATATCATAAAGAAATGTTCCAGTTTTAATACAAGTTTGGAAATATGTATATATACAACACTATACACTACTGCACAAAGGTTTCAAGTTACTAAGACTTTTTAAAAAATAAATTAATACTTTTATAGAGCAAGAACTCATTAAATTGATCAAAAGTGTCCATAAAGAACATTTACTTCCATTGTAAGTGACTTACCACAACCAGAATTTTTGAATGTTATGAAAACAAAAAAGAACAAGCCAAAATCATTTTCTGTAGTAGTCGGCACTACGCAGCAAAAGGCTGCCAATTAAGCTTGTATTGAACCTGGAACATTCCTTTAAAAAGTGCTCTGGGTCAGGCTCATGATTCAATATTCTTTACATGCACTGCAGTTACACGTTAGACTGCGTGAGGTAAAAGAAAAGCCTCCTGGTATGTGCTGAAGTCCATGATCAATGCAGAATACTGTCACCGACTGTATATGGGAACAACTGTGCATGTCAGCCCATGCTAGTAGTCCCAGATGTCTATGAATACCCTGTCTCCCATCCCTACACACACACATTAACACACAAGTGAAGCCAAGCACTGAGATGAGCCATCGTATGGTAAACCTGGATGCAGCATGACGTACTTAGCTGACGGAGAGGCGACTCTAGCAACATGTAAGGAAAAAAGACAGTACACACATAAATCGAGTGGCTGTGCTCGCGGTGGCTGGCCTTGGCTGTTTTAAACACAGAGGCAAAGTAGAGGTCCTCAGACACAAAAACAGTGAGAGACAGGGACAACAGAGGACAGGGAGGCTAAACTTATCCAGTGTGACGCACTGTGAGTGGCCTCCCCCACACTCAGCCCCATGCTTTCCCAAGAGGAACAGAGAAAGAAGAACCACAATTAGAACAGTCGTAGAACAACCACGCTAACGTCGTGCCAAAAGGGCACTGTTATACACAGGCATAGTTACACACACCAGATTACAAACCGACAGACACACCACAATGTTGCCGAACATTTGTATTTTGTGCTACTGCATTTAAAGTCAACATGAAAGATGAAATCTCATTTGAAACCATTGTAATTCTATATTGTGATATTTCCATTCCAAGCAGAAACAATATTTATTAAGAAAACTGAATTGAAAACTCATTAAGTCATATAAATCATAGTTTTAATAAAGCATATAGTATAAATTAAATATAAAATATATTTATTATTATTACTACTACTATTACATTATTGCTACTATGTTAACCAGCAATAAAATCAACATTAAAAAATGTTTACAAGTATTAGCTGAAGTTTTTTTTTTTGCATTAATTAATTACTAGCCAAACATAGCCAAAAACCAACATTAATTTCCCCAACATAGTGGCTTCTCTCATGCTATACGAAAAAGAAAAAACAAATTTTTATTACATTTAATACATTTTGATGTAAGACTACCAAGCAGGGCTGCTGCACTTTTTTAAAAAATCAAATTTCTTAAAACTTAGTCTTAGACCTGAACAAATGAAAATGAATACTGTATGAACATACAGAACAAACCCATTCTCAAAATACATTGTATTATTTGAACAGTAGACTACTAAACTCCTTAACCAATACTAAAAATATAAAAATAGTAAACACATGACATGTAACATCTTAAAACATCTAACAGTGCTTAGTAAAAGTTCAAATCTAACATGCATAACCGGATGTAATGTGACTGTTAAAATGACATGCCAAATGACTGAATGGCTGTGTGAAACATTTAAATAGCCTACTGTTCAGAAATAGAAAGTAGCACATCCTGCTTTATTTACGGGGTTATGGCTGCATTTCTGCTGTTCCTTAAGCTCCATCTAATGCAAGAGAGTGAATTTGCATTTTTATTCAGTGCTTCCCCCCCATGTTTAGATCAGAGAGTGGATGCCTCTTTAAGGCAGCGCATAAGCAATGTTGTAAATATTAATAAGTATTCTATTAAATACTTCTAATAAAAAAACATAAATTTGCCCGCTCCCTTCTCCCAAGTGACTCATCTCTGGTAAAGCGCACACTGTGACGTACTACATAAAAAAGAGGTGTGTAACACTGGGTAGGCTACTACCAAAGACTTGGTGCTACACAGCATATATTTTTTCAATCAGATCGCCTTCAATTTTAATGCCTAGCAGAAAAAATACAAACATTTAAGACTTTTAATAGCCTTCAAATTAGGAGATTCTAATTTGAGAATTTTAAGACTTTTTAATTCCCCCTGGGGAACCCTGCAAGGCAAACCTTTTTCGTTGGAATAATGTTCATAATAAGTCCAGGAGTCTGTAATAAAAAAAAATAAAAAATCAAATCAAATTTTGATTTCATGTTGACTTTAAATGAGCGTAATGGTATGACAAAGACATCAGAAAAACTACCAAGTTTGGAGACCTCACTTTCCTGTTGTGTTCCCCTTACACATGCTATCCTTCACAGCAAATCATCAGTTATGGAAACTCATGAACACACAGTGAATATAGTCTATGGATTACCATGATACAGCTCTATAAAGGAGCTGTGTGGTTGGGACACGTATTTGACAGTTTTAGAACTCGGAAAGAGCAAATGACAGTCATGCTGTTATTTAAATTCACACTTAAAGTCAGCAGAGCAGTTTCCCCCAAAATACACACTAATGACCTTGTCATCATATCATATCAGGTTGGCTCTAACGTACTAATTAGAAACGTATTGTATGCTATATTCATCCTCTTAGAATGTCTAAAGTAAGGTAAAACAAAAGTAGAATCTTGATTAATAAAGGAAACTAAAATGTAGCTTTAACTTATGTTGCTTCTGCTGAGGGCTGGGCGATATACCAAACATTTAGTTTTTTTTTTTTTGCTTATCTATTTATTAGCATCTAAAACTCTGTAGCAAAAATGCGGATAGTGTGGTCAAGTTTGATTCATTCACCTAAATCAGTTCTTTCAAATTGGCCGATTTAAACACTGATTCATCAGATTATTTGGGTTAGCTTTTCAGAGCAATCCTTACATGACACATTACAAGTTTTAAAATGTAATGCATGATATTCATAAATTCTTTCTAAAATTGGAACAAAAAGTCCACAATAGAGGCAAAGTAACTACTAGCTTGTTTGTAACTAATTTTGTACTTTATTAGGCCGTACGCTCTCCGTAAAGTAATGCATAATCGTATAATATGATGTTTACCTTCAATGATCCAATGATTCAATGATGAGCAGCCTTCAAATATGTGAGCAGAAACTTCTTTTGCCAAACGGTAAGTTTCCATTATAAAAATATAAATATAATACTACTTTATCATGAATAACTTAAGTGGTTTTTATACATAAATAACATTCAGACACTGTATTAATAAGGATCAATAAATAAATACTGATAAAAAAAAAGTACATAAATGACATTTATTGATTATGACTTTTTATTTATTTGACATGCACAACAGCGGCGCACTATTAAGGATGGGTTCGGGTTGAAGAGCTGCTAACAACCTCTTTCTTAAAGGGGTCATCGGATGCAAAATTCACTTTTATATGGTGTTTGCAAATAAATGTGTCTTTGCAATGTGTGGACTATTGCTATTTGATAAAACTCTGAAAAATATCGTCCAGCCCTACTACTGTTACAAACTTGTACATCAGAAGCATTGACACAATCTGCTGGGGGAAACCCACGAAGACTGGACACACACGGGCAGCGGAGAGAAGTAGACTTTGTAGTCGGAGGGCAAAAGCAATACTCCACAGGTCCAGTGGGTTGTCATAGTAACGCTGCTGGCCATGTTGTTATGAAAACACAGCTGGCCGGCGGCAAACATGACGGGGTTTACGTTACCTTTAGGGGCACAGCAGGGGCAGAGGTACAGGGCTCTTCGGCGAGGGGTCCCGACATAGGGCTCAACTTCCACAACACAGGAAAGTAATGAGAGAGAGAGAGAGAGAGAGAGAGAGAGAGAGAGAGAGAGAGAGAGAGAGACCAGAAGAGTGAAGTCAAGAAAGAGGAGAGAAAGAAAGAGATGTGGAAGAGAAAAAAGTGAGGAGCGAAATCAAAAAGGGAAAGAACTCTGGGGAGAAACTAAAAGCAGCAGTGTGATGTGACATAGTAGGAGGAAATGACACGGGACAGAGTACAAACATGAATGAACTGAGAAAGAGAGGTGAAATATTGCTTCTCTTTGAACTTGTCCTTTTGTGCACTACTGAAGACAAATAAGTGGTGACTCAAGAGCAAACCTAATGTCTGCATAGGCTTCATCAAAGAAGTACAGTATGCAGCTGTTGGTCTCCTGAAAGTGGGTTCTATTCATACAGAAAACTTGGATTTTAAGACCTAAGGTGGAATTATTATATCATCTCAGGGGAGGTTCCCATTCTGTCAGGGTGCAAAATATATTTCTCAATCCTCACACTACGTCTGATGTGGAAATGAGCAATCTATAGAGCAGGTGTCAATCCAGCCACAAGAGGAAAAAAAGAGATCTAGACAAAAAAAAAAAATGCGTCAAATGAACTTGAGAAGAATGACTGGCACCAGAGTAAAGGATTTTGCCAATGATGCATGGGAGCAAATGAAAAGTCAGATACATGTACAATTCTTTATGCTCTGCCATGCCAGGGTGACAATGTTTTTTTTTAAATGCTGAAACAATTGAATGACAGATGTTGGGCAGTTCACAACAAGGGACTATCACAGAGGAGTTTGTCAGCGCAATCCTTGAAAGACAGACTGCGACCTTGTCTGCATTCAGAAGCGGTTAAAAATAATCAGCACTAATACAACCTTGTCTTATGTGAAGAATGAGGAGGGTTTTTTTTTCCTTAGTTGCCTATTCTACATTCCTATCCTATCCCAACCTCATCTACACTGTGTAAATAAATAGACATTAAAGGTTTTTTTTTTTCACTGAAAGGAAGGGTTTAAATCTAACATGCAATGAGCACTCCTCTTAAACCTCATCATCTCATATCGCTGGCTCTTCCTCTGCAGTTATGGGAAGAATTGGGGAACTAATTATCCATGAAAAGCAACAAGCTCGCATTCTTATGCAGACATGCATGGAAACGACCCACGGGAAAACCAGGCCATAAACAAACGCACACTGATGCAAAGTTATCCAAAACGGCTTTCTGAAGTTTTTAATTAATCGGTTACAAAAATGTTATAGAAAATACAGTTGTCCCGTATTGTTTTGGAAATGACGACCAAGTGTTCAAGCCAAGAGAAGTCTTAGGCCTCAGAAAGCTGACAGTAATTATGCAAAGTGTTTTTGAGCTAGGATTACGAGAAATCCACCAACTGTTAGCAGGTCTGCCAGCAACTAGATTGTGATGAGAAAAACTCACTTTTACAGGACAATCAATCCAAGTGCACAGCTCACATGTTAGCCACTTAATCTCTGTGCAACTGTTAATAAAACAAAATAAAATGTAGCCACAAGCAGCAAGTATGGGGTTGCAGCATTGCAATTCCAAAACAGAAATCTAACGAACTTTAGCAAGTTTAACTCGTTTTTGGATCTCAAATGCTTTTCCATCATCTTGAGCCAGTTTACCAGAACATTTATAAAATGTGGATATGTTGTACTTACCTTAGTTTCCTAATTAAACGATTGTTGATAAATACTTTTAGAATTTGTAAAGACCCATAACCTAACACCTAAAATAATAAGATCCCTTTCAAGAACTTATTAGCATGCTTTAAGAAACACCTTGTTGCATTGAAAAAGATTCATAAGATGGTTAAACAATGCCTCAATGTCCTTTGAAAACAATGGGTAATTTATTCACCAAAACCACGCTATCTCCTGCCTGCGTGTGTGATTTCGGCATGGCTTGCCAGTAACTTCACACTGTGATCAATGAAACGCAAGACAATACACTCATTCAAACAAGCACACAATAGATTCACAGTGTGAGATGTAAGGTTTGGGAATACAGTGAAGACGCACCACACATGATGGAATCAAATCGCAAAGAGGTACAAACACTGGGATCTTTCGGGGTCCGGGGCCCCTTATGCAACTGAGCAGGTATGGAAAGAAAATATGAAAACTAAAATGTTGGCGAGTAAAGCAGACAGGGATTGGCTCTACAAAAGGCTAGAGGGGAGGGGCTTAATCAGGATTAGCTACAAGCTAGGTACATCTGTTTGCTTAAGCATTTTGGATTTGTTCTGCTACATATTAGTGGAACATTTTCAGTTTGCAAACTAAGATGCAATGTGTCATGAATGCCAATGCAATGTGGGGGAAAAGTGTGTTTTGTTTGGCTCAGATTTGAATAATACACAAATATATTAAATTATTGTAAAAAATATTTGTTTACAATTTATTAATATATTTAAAAAAATGAAATGATCATAAAAAAATTAAATCATGAAATATATATATATATATATATAAAAAAGTAATATTTATATATAATACATTTAAAAAAATACAGGAAATAAAATACAAATTACTACATAGAAGCATATACATATTTAAATTATATATAACAGGGCTCCAGACTAAGTTTTTGCCTTGGTTGCACTGGTGCGCCTAATTTTTTTATTTAGGTGCACCAGCACAAAATTTAGGTGCACCAAAATTTTTCCTCAGCCCACGTCGCCTTTTACAGCACCATTTCAAGGTCACCTTTTTATCAAGCTCCATACATTAATATATATTATGTAAATGATTTTAAACAAGAATGAGGTGTAGGTAAATACTTTTTTTTTATTTGAAGCACAATTAATACTATATATATAAAAAAATGCTTAAAGTGCTTCACTGAGCTGCCAAACTAAAACATTTTAAGCAAAATAAAACATTTCAAAATAGAAATAGAAATAGAAAGTGCTTCCCTAAACTGATGGCTGAAGTAGCTCCATGTCTGGGAGTGTTGGGTCTACTTTTCTTAAAGAAAAAACTCTCCATGTGTCTATTTCTTTTCATTGTTCGTCGTCTGTTTTCTTGCGTTTATTTTGCTGAGGCTGATTGCCGTTGGCTCGTTTACACTGTAGGTCTTAATGACCAATTCTGATTTGTTGCCTATATCCGATTTTATTGACCGTCCATTTACACGTTCTTAAATTGTGACCCATATCCGATTCATGTGTTTACACTTGACATAGATATGAAACATCGCGCATGTTTAAAGGGGGTTCATGCACAGATGGACGAAAGCGCAGCGAGAGAGATCTCAGGACTTGGAACATACACGATCTCATGAAAGTACGTATCTGTAGCACTTTTATTTCTCGTGCCATTTACACGCCAACATAGTTTTTGCGTGCATATGATACGCACTGTAAACGTGCGTATTGCACGCCATAAAGTGCGTATCATATGCACGCAATATTTTTGGCTTAAATGGCATGATAAATAAAATTCGTGCTAAAGATGCACTTTCATGAGATTAATGAGGAGCAGTGGGTCCGAAATTTTAGGATGAGCAAGCCAACCTTTTATAGGTTGTGTCAACGTTTGTCCACATTCCTCTCCTACGACACGACGTTTCGTCATCCGTCCCTTTGCAGATGCGCGTCAGGGTTGAAAATCCTCAGAAAATCCAATCTGCCTGTTTACATGACGCATTGGCACATATCTGATTTATTTCCACATATGAACGAGGCCTGAAACCGATCTCGAAAATATCCGAATACATGCGTTTTTTCCTGTTTAGGCTACACGGTCATAGAACACATCCGATCTGTGACATATGAGCAAAAAATTTGGAATTGGGTCACATTTCACTGACAGTGTAAACGGGTGCTCAGGTCGCAATTTCAATCACACAGCACGGAGCAGTGTAGGCCTACAGGAACATCTGGACCACAGCCATTCAGAGGCAAAGACCCGCCCCATCTCTGTCTCTGATTGGTTTAGACCACGATATGATCCAACCATGAGTGTGAGTTGCGACAAAGGAGAACAATCGCTACGTTTGTGGAGACGCAGCGGATGTGAGGACATTATGTGCACCGGTGCGACCTAGGAAATATTTTAGTCGCACCCTGACAAATTTTGGTCGCACTCTAGAGCCCTGTATAATTAATATTAGAAATTGCAGGGCCAAATGTGAGAATTTAGGCGGAAGGGGTAAATAAGAGAAGACAGGCTTCAGTAAGTACAGGGGGAAAAGAGGGCGTTAGTTGTTAGTCCATTTCAGGCAACAGATTTGAAATACATACCGCCCAGATGCAAATCCAGGATCTCACTGTAATTAGACTCTCCCCAATAGTCTACAATAAGGATATATTAGAAACATATTACTGCACACACAGGCACAGCCAGTAGCTTCAAGTCATGCATATGTTGCACACAAACACACACACAGCAAGTAATGCCAAATATACATTATCACAACTTGTTATTTGGCATGTAAACAAATGTAGTTAATTGCATTTATATTGCATGTACCGTAATGGTAAATGGGCACATAGATTTGTTGCACCCCTGCATTCCGCCACAAGGGCAGCACAGACTCAGGATTGCGACTATGTTCTTGCATCTTAAACAGCTGGGTTTTAAAATAAAATTCTGCCAGAATCATTGGTAACACTATTTCGATATTCACAAGCCATACACATTATGTGTAGTATAAAGGGTTAAAATACTTGAATACATTTTGCTCCCTAATATACAGATGACTTGTTACACTATTTTGATGGTCCACTTAAAGGGATAGTTCACCCAAAAATGAAAATTCTGTCAGTATTTACTCACCCTCATTCCAACCCCGTAAGACCTTCGTTCATCTTCGGAACACGAATTAAGATATTTTTGATGAAATCTGAGAGCTGGATCTCTCCTCCATACTAGTCCATAGGCTTCTTCAGTAATTGAAACTTGCCGGCCAAGAAAAGTTATTAAAGACATTGTTAAAATAGTCCAAGTGACTACAGTGGCTCAATCTTAAGTTTATCAAGCGACGAGAATACTTTTTTTGCGCAAAAACAAACATAAATAACGACTTTATTTCAACTATTCATTTCCTTCTCTTTGTGGCTCTAGTCAGTTAAACTAGTGTAATTGCGTATAGCTACGTCACACGTAGGCTCACTATTGGCCGACGCTGGTCATGTGGGTGATGCGTGTGACGAACAACAACAGAAGCTTACGTTATCACACTACATGAACTGACTCGGCCCACAGAGAAGGAAATAAATAGTTGAAATAAAGTTGCTATTTTTTTTTTTTTTTGCACACAAAAAGTATTCTCGTCACTTGATAAACTTAAGATTGAGCCCCTGTAGTCACTTGGACTATTTTAACGATATTTTTAATAACTTTTTGAGGCCGGCAAGTTTCGATCCTTGAAGAAGCCTATGGACTAGTATGGAGGAGTGATCCAGCTCTCAGATTTCATCAAAAATATCTTAATTCGTGTTCCGAAGATGAACGAAGGTCTTACGGGGTTGGAACAACATGAGGGTGAGTAAATACTGACAGAATTTTCATTTTTGGGTGAACTATCCCTTTAATATTTTCTACTAACTATAAGTAACTTTGCAACTACATGTCAACTTATTCTACCAACCCGGACCCAACACCTAACAGTCTACTAATACTCTAATGAGAGTTAGTTGACATGTAGTTGCAAAGTTATTTATAGTCAGTAGAATGTCTAAAGTGGGATATCGAAATAAAGTGTAACTGAGTAATCTGTATATGAGGGAGAAAACTTGTTATTCAATGCATCTCAAGCATTTAAACCCTTTATAGTATGGCTTGTGAACATTTGTTACGCTGAACAACAAAACATGAATATAAAGCATTTAGAAGACAATTTCCAAGTAAAGGTGTTTTAAGTTTGACAAAATGGAACGGAATAGACTAAAAATTGAAGAAATAGCCTATAATACGGTTACATCCTCCGTCATTCATAGTGGATCACGTCCAGTGAGGCGGCACACAAATCTATGCTTGGCGTGATCAGACTGACTGGACATGCAGTTGAGACACTCATGAGGAGAGACCAGGAGAGACAATGCTCGGCATGAGGATGGCATGATACGCTGGGATGACTACAACACCTACTAGTTATCACAATGGATACCTGAGCGTCTCTTACGCTGTTTTGGACTAACACTAGAACCTTTATACAACCCTTAGAGAGAGTAAAGGATAAAAAGAGATTAAGCAACACTAGATATAAGATGGGATGGAGCAGGAGAAAGAGGAAACAATAATTGCAAAATCATAAATTTTGTTCAACTGCCTATAACTACCCTACTGTTTTACAAACCATACATTTTGTACAATTGAATTTGTTACAGCTAGAGTTACTTGAAATTAACATCATTTGTTCAAATTTTGCAAAAGGAAACAATTATCTTTGAATCCAATAATGAAAAAGATTCTAGCAATTAATTTAGCGGTTACTGTAGCACGTATTGAATGGAAAGTATTTGATAGCCCTCTGTCATGTGTAATTCACTGCAGAAAACACGTCAAATAATAATCATGGGACTGAGAAAACATTAATTCTGCAATATCTATATTTGATATGTTAGTAGTAATATGATTTAAGGCTTTTCAAGTGAATAGTTTTTTTTTAAAGATATTTTATAGAGGTAGCTGGGGCAGATTTCTATTTGTATGTAAGGTACAAATACTTGGAATTGACAGACTAAAAAAAAAAGTAAAAATGTGTCCAAGAATACAAAAAAAAATAAAATGCTTGCAGCTGGAGAGCTCAAACAAGCAATCTTGGCGAATAAATAATTTAGAGCTGAGCATGACTAGGGGAAAAAATTATATTCACTACAAAAATGTCTATGACTTTCAAGGTTTCATTAATTATCATGGCCTATTTCAAGCCTGGAAATCACAATTGTAACATTCCCTAATATTTCCAGGTTTTCCATAATCACGGGAACCCTGAATGAAATGCTAATGTTATATCTCAAGCCTGACAGAATGAAATAAATTTAGTAATGAGATACAAGCTTCTAGCAAGGTTTGAATAAATTAAAAAAGGAGATCCTGTGCATCAGAATACTAGCCCAAGTTCACAAAATGGCTTTTAATCAAAAGGCAAAGGATGCATAAACACAATTTCACTTTTAATTTATGCACTGTAGTTTGAATCTTGACGCTAGAAACAGCAGCAAGCAGCGCTCTGACATAAAGGTCAAAGAATAGCTTCATAGAAAAGCATGAGTTATGAAGATCTGCTCCAAGGCTTTAACCCTTCAGCAGAACATCTGAGAAACCATTTTGATCAAAAAAAAAGTGAGACAAAGAGAGAAATACCTGCTTCCCCTCGCAGCGCCTTTTCCACCGCGACACCTCTCTCCTCCAACTGCCTCTGTTTCTCTTCCACCTGCTCCAGTTGCCTCTGAATGATCTGAGGAATCAAAAAGCAGCTTCTGGTTGATTTCACATTCTGCATGATAATGGCTGAAATTAAACTTTTTGACAAACGCGTGCAAAAAAAGTCATTAAAATGCTTTCACCTGGGCTCTGTGGAGCCTCTTGAGCTCCTCTTGCTTGGCCTGCCTCCGTGCAGCTTTTTGTACTCTTCTTGTCAGCTTGGCGTTGAGTTCCTCCTCTGTGTACGTCTTCTGCAAAAGGAAATTAAAAGTCAGATGCATTCCTGTAACCAGTGTCCGGGTCAGTTGAAGACGGATCCTTGTCTGGTGTCTCATGGACATCTATGGAATGAGTTTGTATATATATTACTACAGCAGAATCTAAAACAGAGCAAAATCTCAAAGCTAATCCACTACTTGGCTGACATACTTCTGACTTAAAATTCTAAAGCACCTCTATATACGATTTTGGCAGTAAAATCAAAAGTTTTTATCCCAGTACAAGTAACTTTTATCACAGTATTGGTTCTGTATATACCTCTATATATACCTCTCTCTCTCTCTCTCTCTCTCTCTCTCTCTCTATATATATATATATATATATATATATATATATATATATATATCTCTCTCTCTCTCTCTCTCTCTCTCTCTCTCTCTCTCTCTCTCTCTCTCTCTCTCTATATATATATATATATATATATATATATATATATATAGAGAGAGAGAGAGAGAGAGAGAGAGAGGTGTATATATATATATATATATATATATATATATATATATATATATATATATATATAAAACAATATAGTTTTTTGCTGCAAATAAACTAATACATTTTATATACATATATATATATATATATATATATAATAAACTCAAAACAGTACTAAACATTACTAAATGGAGAGTTGACTCAAGCTCTTAATTTCCAAACTAAATAGATTAGATAAACAAGATATAGCTAGACCACAAATCCTTTAAATCTTGATTTGTTACATAAATGCATAATTTACAAAACAGACAGTACCGTGACTAATGTCATAAAATCTTGTTGTCTGCGCATTTCATCACAATTGCACAGATCCAAAGTGTAAGATAGAACAAAGTGTAAGATAGACAGAGACCAAAAAAAACAAAAAAACATGAGATGCTTCATGAAAGTCAGGTAAAAGCTATGAAATGAGAAAAACGAGTTGCATATGAACCAGTGAGGTACACCGTATAGAAAAACGGTATGCATGTAAACAGCCAGAAAGCCTTTTGAGAATGTCATGTGATGCAGTTTCATCCTCCAGCAGAAAGGGGGTGCTTTAGCCTTCACCATGCAGCAGAAAACTGTTAGTAATAAAATAAAGCAATCTCTGGACTAACAATAACAGACAGTGGTTAGGCATGACGGTGTGATATGACATGCGTAAAATAGGTAAACCCATGGGAATGAATGAACACACTACCTTTGTGGCATACGATCTCTTGAACGCCAATGCATGAGGTACATAAAAAGACTTAGAAAAATAAATAGGAAAAAAAGGAAAACAAACAAAACAAAAATTATGCGATTAGATGGGTTAATGTACAATTGAATCAAATCAGGATTCTACGACAACACACAAACACAAACACAAACATTTAAGGACATTGGGATGAGTGCATAAGTACAAATTAATGTGATTGTGTTTTGTGCAAGTTATACTCGGGGTCCAAAATTAACATTTACCAGAAAACATTTTTCTCCACAACCTCATGTGGCAAAAAAATACCTATGGCCAAAAAGTTTTACATTGGCAGGTGTGGTAAAAAGTTAATTTTGGACCTTTTGGACTACAAGATTACGCTAAAAGATTTGCTAGAGGGTAAGAGCACATCAGCAACTCCCCCCACACAAAAAAACACTAAATAAAATAATAATTTGGACAAACAGAAAAGAAAATCACAAAACAGTTTCATATCCACTAGACTAGTTAAGAAAGATGAACACTGCACTCTAAAAGTGACTTTTTTATTCTATGAATTCTGAACACTATGACTTCTTGATCTATACATCTAGCTCAAGTCTCTTTCTATTCACCTTCACACAAACGCACAAGAATGCTCGATTTCTTACAGGTTTCGAATGAAACACCATGCTGAATATTATTTTTGTATGTTTTAAAAATATATATTTACTGTTTTTTTTGGCATAGTGTTGCATTCGTGTTCTGTCTGAAAACCGGTAGTTGTGCAATTGTGCAATACATAATCACTGAAATACCTCTTCCTCTTTTCCTTTCTCCTGTTTCATATCCTTCATTTTCACCCTCTTTTTCTCATTCTCCCTCTCTATTGACCTTTCCTTGCCCTTTTCTGTCACTCGTCCTTTTTCCATAGCCCTGTCCTTTTCCTTTTCTTTGGATTTTTCATCTTTATTCATCTCTTTTTTCAAATCTGACACCAAGTCAAACAGGTCCACATGGCGCTGAGAACAGTAAAAAAATTCATTAAAATTTGAGAAGCTTCAGGAAAAAAACAATAGACTCAAATGAGAAAAAAGAGGCTCTTTAAATATTATATAGACTTACATCACCCTTGGACTTCTGAGAGGATATTTCCAGAACATCATCACAGGAGAGATCAGAGTCCTCAGAAAAGCTGAGATTTCTCCTCAGACGTAAATCTACATCAGTAAATTAAAGAGAACTTTGCATAAGAAAATCACCAGTTGAAAGAGACTGAGAAAACATGTGCAAGTTAAACTAAACTTAGCAAAATTCTGCAAAATTTTAACATAACCCATGAGGATCTGAAATGAGCCGTACGCGGTTACGACACAAGCCTCAAAACGGATTTGATTTTTTTGACATGCGCACACGGCGCGGATATTTTCCCGCTCGTGTCGCATACTAACCATCCACCTTTCTCTGTTTTAAAAAGCACACTTAGTATTTATCTATTTTGGGTCCTAATTTGGAAACGACGATCACCCAAAGCTTTGTGCCATGATGCTTATATTCAGGGGTGCACATAATTTATTTTGGTCTGGTTCTCAGGGGAGCACCTGGAGATGGTGCTTGAAGCTCACATTTTACGCGGCACACTTATCCTACAAGCTGTCGACATCACTTTCCTCCTGACTGCTCTCCTCATTATAACACTATTTGGTCACAGTAGAAATTAAATATAGGTTCATCTTTGTTAAAGCTGTATTTTTTTTTATTTATTAACATTAATGATACAGACTACAACAGGAATATTAAGGCTGCTGTCACTTTAAGACCGAATACACGGACCGAATATACTGACACACATCTGGGTTCTTTCTCAACTGTTAACTTATGACATAACCGAGAGAATGCTTGCTGAGACGGGTATTTTGACGCAATTTTGTGTGAATGATTTAAATGATTAAATTGACAAGACAAAACATGTCCAAATGATGAACTTTCACTCTATGATGGTTAAACTTAGCAGTTAAACAGTGATTTACATATGTGCCGAACCGTGGGGCCTGATCCGTACAGATCAACTGCTATCTGTTGTACCCCTAATAATAAATTAACACACTTATCATCATTGATATCTTACCAGAGATGGAGAAAAATCCTACTCCAGTAAGTAAACGTGTACCTGTCCCCAAAAATGTTGGTACTCAAAAGCATTTCCCTCCACGTTTTCGGCTGCACATCGTTTATTTTTACCACGCATGTGCACATGCGCACCAGTTATATGCACCCCGTTAATATTTTATGCAATATACTTTCATGCTTATTACATGTACCTAAATGTTAGCAACATGGTACAGTGAACTCCATTGAAACCACTTTTAAAGTGAATCTACCGTGCTGAGTGTTCCAGATCGGTCACGTATGAGGTTCGATACCAGTTAGGATGCTGGCTTAGAAGGAGCTGCCTTCGTAGGTTTCATACTAGATTGTAGAATAAGAGCTAGGATAGACAATAATACATTTTGACAGGGATGAAAAAATCTGAATGAAAAATATTCCAGCTGACCTGAGGACCTGTCCAGAGGTGATTCTTTCTTCTTCCCTGAGTCTACAGTTGTAGAGCTTGAGGGTGTGCTTGGGCATGACTTGTCGTCTTTTTTCTTTTTGTCCTTCTTGTAGCCAGAGAACACCGCCTTCCACAGGGACTTGTGCTTGGGTGGCGTTTCTTCTGCGCCAGATAGTCTTTCATTTTTGGCTTTCTTTTCCTTTTTGTTCTTGCGTGGAGAAAACAGTGAACTGCGTTTCTTGCTTTTGCCTCCTGTGGAGCTCTCCGAAGATGTGACTGAACTGTCCAAGGTCTTCCTGGCCGGTGTTTGTAAGAAACGGTCAGGGAGTATGTCAGTCTGCTTTTTGGACTCCAAGGCCTTCACCGCAGATTCCTTGTGGGCATTTAATGGCTTTTTGTTTTTTCCTGTTGTCTCGGGAACATTCCAGGCTACTTTTGCCACAGCACCCTTGCCAGCCTCTGTTTCTTTCATCTTACTAAGCTGCTTGGCCATAGCATCTTTCAGAGCTTGGCTTTTCACAGACTTTTCCCGTGCCCTCATTCGCTCTTCAGCGATCTCCTTGGCTTCAGGAGAAAAATGCTGGGGATTTTTTGCAGTCCGGGAAACTCCTTCAGGAATGCTGGGCTTGCCATTTTCCATTGCCAGTGCCAGGTGGAAAGGAGGCTTGTCTCGATTGAGCTTGCTGGTTGGCGGGGTGTAAAATTTTTCCAGACCACTTGTATCTGGAGTCCGGTCATCGTAAGTGTCTTCAACATCGTCAGCAAATGGTATCTCTTCTACGCACTCCACAAAAGATTTCCTTACTTCTTCGCGCCGTGGTTTATTCGGTTCCTTTATCCTCATCACAACAGGTGGGTTAGTTCTGCGGGGCGGCACTGGTGCCATAACTGATTGTGGTTGAGGGGGACTAACTGGTGTCTTAGGTTTAGGAGGCATAGTCTCAGATTTGGGTTCCTCAGAACCTTCAAGGAGGTTGTCCCAGGAAGCCTGAGGCCTTTTGTTTTGGAGAGCAGCTGGCTCCTCGTTAGGTGGAGGTGGTGGGGGACTGGAAGGAGGTGTGAGCATGGTAGAATCAGAGTTGTTGTAGCTGTCACTAGTTGCCGTCTGACTGGTAGTCACACTTCCATTAAGACCCAACCCTGAACTGCTGCTCAAGTCTTTCTTCTCAGAACTATTGCTCTTAGGTTCCACTGGAGATATAACCTGACCCTCCAAGGTAATGTTGATCCTGCGTATGATAGAACGTCCCGTGAAAGTTGGCTTCTGCTCTTCAGACAAGTCCTCTGGGGTGTAAGACCTGGGAGATGATGATTCAGGCGTTGGAGCTTTCACAATGCTCTTCTCACCCATTATTTTGCGTCGATCCAGAGGTGAGAGTCCTAAACTTTTTCTGATCTCTGCACTCTTCATCCAGAACTCCTCAATGAGGTCTGTTTTCTTGATGGGGGTTTCCTCAGGTGCTGAATCATTCAAGGGTTCATTGTTTTGGTTCTCAGAAGCAGGTTTAGCCAAAGGAGTGGAAGTGACTGCTGGTACTGGCTGAGTTCTGACAGGGGAGCTTGTGGAGAGGGGTGAGGGTGGCTCATGGCAGGGTTGTGATTGGGTACACATTGGAGATAAAGGATTACCTGTTGGAGAACAAGCACAAGGCTGGACAGGTGATTTGGGAGACGCCATCTCTGGTTGTGAAACAGGTTGAGAGCAGATGGGTGATAACGCAACAATTTGAGCAACAGGAGGATGGGGTATTTTAGCATCAGGACTCTGAGGAGGGGGAATGTTCAGTTTGGCATTACCAGGTAGATAGGGCTCAGGGAAGAAACGTGCACCTGTAGATTTAACTAGCGTTACAGGAGAAACTTCTTTCACCTGTATAAAGAGAAAAAGAATGGCATAATTTTATAGTATGCAGTGGCTTTTGTTGCTACTTAAAATACAGAGCAAACAAGTGAGCCCAAGACATTTAGATCTCGCAAACCTGTATTACCTCCTCAATGGGTAAAGCAGGTTTTTGGATTGAAGACAGCACCACGTCCACAATCAATTCCCTTGGATTTGCAGATGTTTTCTCTGCAAGGAAAAATAAAATTGGCTCAAATATTGATGGACATCGAAAATCCCCTTAAATTGAGATTTTAATCATCAAAGTCTGAATAATTATGAATAAATATGATTGCGTTGATGCAATATGTTCAGAGACGCAAGTCATGCAATGACATGAACATTTGCAATCATTGGTCTCAAACAAAAATGGAAAAGGCATGAAATTATATGATTATGATTAGGTTATGATTACCAGTGTTGAAAACATGTTCCTGGCTCTCTGGTTTGCCCATATCCACTGGAAGCATCACCACTTCATCTATGCAATGTGAACGAGCTTCGGCCTCTGCATCTGAGGGAATGTCCTCTGTGAAATTAGAAATTAAAATAGTGTGAAAATGTTATAAGGAAATACATTTGAAAAAAGCAAGGTTTTAGCAAAACAGGCAACACCTTAACCTTTCTAAAGGTGTAATAAAATCACAACAAAAAAAAGGTATATGGATTTGACAAACCTTGATCTATTTCGGTACCCGGCTCAAAGTCAGGACTGCCTGCCTCTGCGTCGTCATCCTCTTCACAAGGCTCTGGGATCACAGGAGAAGAATAAGATGAATAAGTTGGGCAAAAGGCGAAAAAAAAAAAAGAAAAGTAAAAACTATTAAACTATACTAATGCATACGTTTTGTGGCTAAATTATGAAATAAGTGTGCAAAAAAAGAACAAGCAAAGAATGTATCAATGCTAACAAATCTTAGTCTTTAGGGAACTTTAACTTTAACACAATGAGTGCACATGACACAATGTTGAAATAAACAAATGGTATTAGTAGTTAAACACATACAAGTATGCAAGTTTACACGAGGAGGATTGGGATGTGGGTGAGTAAAGAGTTGTGAATAAAAGGCAATGACACCAAACTGAACATTACAAACATAAATAAATCAATAAATATGAAGACTTAACTGAAACACCCTCTTCCACTCACCACCATTTTTGTCAGCAAACTATATTCATTAATGTTAATATTTACACAAAAGTTTTGCCTCTTACCAGCAAAACTTTACACCATAGCCAAGTTTTTTTCTTTTTTTACAAGCTTCAGAATCGTATGCAACCATTTTCATTCTATTTCTGTTTTGTATGCTCAAGGTTGCCATATTTGAGTTTTGTTTTGGTGTGTCCACTCTCTGAACCATGAAAATATCTAGAAATGTTTTTAGTTATTTTTGGCTTTAACCTCTCCATAGCCTTGTGCTGTAGATGAAGCGCTTTGCAATTATGTAACAAGCAGCTCATTGTGTCCTCCAGAGATGCACCACAGACATCCTGGGACAATACATTTAGAGTGTACGAATTCTTTTAACATTCTGTACACTCTTTTTTTTAATTACATGACATTTCATAATTTGTGTTATTTCAGAAGAATACTTAATGAACCATGTTGGATTCATGCATTAGTCAGTGTGTGTTTGGATCAAGCTGAATTATAAAAATCACTCCAGATGCTGTCTCACGACTCCAGCAGCATGCAGTAGTGTCGACTTTGATTGCACGTTGAAACGTCACATGCAAATACGTGTTAAAAAATGACTGCGGTGGTGTTAAGTGTTCAATAGTCCTGCCATGCACTAATGTGTTTCTGTTAGCACTAATATAAGCTTTTTCCTCTCTACCTTCAGACATCGAGTCCAACCAGGCTCTGACAGCCTCATGACGCATGGATTTGTGGGAGGGGGCTACAATTAAATCAATGGAAAATGGAAATGGGAACAGTTACATGAAGTGCATAGTCACAACAAAATACACAAATACATTCATTCATGAATAAACCAAAGAGATCAACAGAAAAAGGGGCATGTAGTTAGTTAGCAATGCCGCAATATCCACAATGTTGATAAAAGGAGACATAAGAACACAAAAAATATAGGAGAACAAATAACTCAACCAGAGAAACGTCAACATATTGTCAACAATAACAAACAAATATAAAAAGTATCAAAGGAAGATAAAAGAATGCAGAAAGTATAAGCAAGCAAGCAAAAGACTTGTGGATGAAAGGAAGAGGACAGAAGTTGTCCAACTGACCAGATAAATTCACATCAAAAGCAATCACACATGCAAATCCGACACAAATCCCACAACAGCTGGTAACATTCATCTAGAGTTCACCACTATTAATGCTAATAATCATTTTTCATGTTATTTTAAAATGTAAAAAAAAAGGCTACAAGTTAATTTGGGCATCACAGAATTAGAATGTACAACATGAAAAAATTGATATTCATTCTGAGATTAACAAAAGATTACATTTAATCAGTGTTTTTAAAGATTAACTTTAAGCTAGATGATGGCACAGGCAAATGAGCATGCACAACTAAATATTGGCCGATACCAATACACTTTAAAAACAAAAAATCCAAATCACAAGGAAAAACCTTTGAGATGCATGTTAATACCAGGTGTAAATGGGACCATCTACCACCCCTAAAAAGCCACCGGGCCCAGGTATGACTCCTCCACATGGGGTTACCTGTGGAAGAGGTGGGCTGTGTGAGCTGGGTTTTCAGCGAGGGCTGAGAGCCTAAGGGTGACAGCGAGGGGCCCTCCACCACCCTTTCAGCCTGTTTGGATGTCAAGTGTTTGTCCATCTGGTTGTCCAAAGGGTCTACTGGATGAATAGCTTGTTGGATGTGCAGGTTCCCAGCTGCATGGGGGCATTACCGGTAGCCATTAAGGTGACAAGATCGTTTTGTAGGATTAATTGGCGAGCCCATTAGCACGTCAGGAACAGAAAATCCAATTTGTTTGAAAAGTAAAAAGGTCCAGGTCACGAAAAAGTCCCCATAGGCAGCAATGTGAGCAGAGAGTGAGATTCAGCAATAAATGGCCAAAGAGAAACAGTAAAGACAAAAAAAGATAGGAGAACATTATAGTTTAGAATAGACTGTGTAAAGTGCAAGTTAGTACATACTTTCATGGAGGAGCCTTTGCATGCTACTTTTTTAATTACAGCAATAAAATAAAATAAAATAAAATAAAGAACCATCAACTCCATGGGTGCTTTCACACTTGATCTATTGGTGTGAATTTGAGTAAACTTGATCAGAGTTCAGTTTATTTAGCCAGCATGAAACTGTTGAAACTAGGATTAACATTGTGCCATGAATTAACAGGTTATAGAAGGCTTTTCAGTCCACAAACCACCAACATTTAGATGGATTTAACGGCTCCACAACTGTAACCATGGTTTTGTGGCAGAAATAGTCAAATGTTTTTACATTATTCATTACATGGTTCATACATCTTTTTGGAGGGTTAAAATGTAGCACTTCCAAATGTAGCTCTCGGGCATCTTTGTCGTCGTTGTATTGACTCTCACTCTCCTCCTCGTCGTCCACCTCCTCGCCTAGATCCCACTGATCCACTGCCTCTCTGTCCTCTTCCTCTACCTCTAACGTTACTTCTTCCTCTCCCTACTGTTGACTCATCTGATGGTGATATCTAACAATGCACATACTAAAAAAATATAACGAGTAAACAAGGCATAATTACAATAGTTCATGTTTTTGACACTCATTACTTCGTACTGTAACATTCGTTTGTTTGTTGTGTCAATTTGAAGTTTGTTTGAAATAACAAACCTGTTCACCCGAGGGAAAACTCGACGAAGTGCTATTAGAAGACATCCTGTCATAGCTTTTTGGTACATAACGGCTACCGTAGATGCAACAAGCATTTGAAAACGTGAGGCGCTGGAGAGCACAATTCGTTTGAATGCAAAATACAATTTCACTGCTTTATGATTAAAAATCCCCCCACCACCCAGAGCTACCAAATCAGTTGCTAGTGCCACTGTCTGTAGAATTTAGTGGCACCGGTGCTATTGCTCTCAATATTAGTCTGGAGCCCTGTAATGATGATATAATTTGCACATTATAGTAGGCCTTTAATGCATTTCTCATACCTTTTTGCAGAAATGTCATGCACTCTGTTGGGGTGAACTATCTCTTTGAGGTTTGGTAAAAACATTAACAAAACAAGGATGGCATCCCTGTTACCCAGATCATCATCTCTCCCTGTAACCAAGCTCAGTTCAAACCGTTCATCTGTTTAAACAAAGCGGCAACATTCTAATCTGAAAAATGAAGCCTACCAGGAAGTGCGAAAAACTGCAATACATCGAAAATCCGATAGGGGCAGGTCCCCAAAGGGAGCAAATGTCCATAGACCCCCATGTTAAAATGTCTGTTTTCACAGCATAAATTCATGTTTTTACAGGTTGGTCCCATGGACTTTTATTGTATTTTTCGATAGGTTCCGAGTGCCTGACAACTGTGAGGGGGGTGAATTTTTTTCTTACTCGTTAGTTTAGATCGTATTTAGATATAAAATGTATGACAAATAAAGCCGTGGTTAACTTTGATTGACAGCTTGATTGACAGCTGATAACGGGCTGCGCCGAGTGGAATTCCTGAAATTTGCCGTCTAGGCCATGATCTGAAACAACACATCATACCACCTCTGTATCCTTTCTGAACATTTTGAACAAGATTTTCCAAGATGGCGCCGCCAATACACCCCATAAACGGCCTCAAAACCATTCTTCAGAAAGTCTATGGGTGACGTCACAGACAGTTTGTCCATACTTTTTTACAGTCTATGGTTTAAACATTTCCAAATCAGGCCAAGTGTGAAAACACCCTGATAAAATATCATTCAAAACACCTAAGTGGTGTCAAGGCACGACATTTCACCTCAAATTAGCATTTTAACGGAAAAAAAGAGCAGTTAGCATTTAAATTCATGGTAAAAGCTCCATACCCTTATAAAATTTAGAAAAATCAAGAGCCAATTAAAAGAGAAAAGCAGGAGAAATAAGCAAATTGTGTTAGCTTAATTTACAGATGAGGTTACCAGGCATCAGTATGTGCTAAAAGCCAAACGCATCCACAAGCATCACTACCTTTAAAATTACCCGTATCCTCTTCATTTGCAAGATTCTCCAACCAAAGACCTGACTGAAGCTCCCTCTCCCAGGGAAAATACTCTCCCGCTGTCATCCCATACAATTACCCCAGCACACGCACATACATAAAGACACACACACACACACACACACACACACACACAGGATGGAAAGATGGAGCAGAGGATAAAGAGACAAGTGACAAGTAAAAGATGGAAAAATAAATAATATTTTCACAGTACAGGATGACACAGAGAACAAGGAACCTCTAATAACATTCGAATACAGAAGTACTGAGGACTTCAACATCTGCCATGGTAAAATAATTTGTAAACCTAATGATTTTAAGGTCAGCATTAAAATGTTATGAGATAAAAACATATATTCTGATTGATGAACAAATGGTTCTTATGAGCTGGATGAACAATAATAAATTCCAAGTTATTGGGTTAACACTAGAAGTGCCAGAATTCCTTAACTACTAGAACTGCCACAAGCGGTCATTTTGACCACTAGATTCCAAACTCTATATCTTTAATGATAAATACCCAATTGAGAGATTAATGCAATTATTGTATTAGGATATCTTTTAAAAACAAAACAACACCAAACTGTGCATTTAAACAAGTTTAATTATACATTTATAAATAATAATATCATTAGTAGCCTACCGTAATCATCGCATATTCACAACAGATAGGCTATATTTCCATATCCATTCAACATAACTCAGAACAAGATAATAACAACTAAAAGTATCTTATTTAATTATAAAATATTTTATTGTAATATAATATAGAGAAAATAGGCTAATATAAAAAGCTGGAAACGAGCTGATCTAAAACAAAACAAAGAAGAACCAAAAAGGAAGCATAGGCTACAGAACCATAAAAAACACTAGCCTATATTACAAATTGTATGTTAACTATTTATATCAATATAGTGCTTGGCTATTTAAGCTTCACAGTCAAGGCAAGTGACCTCTCTTCTCCTCGCACAATTTCCACACAAGGGTTTGTGGCAAATTCAGTGCGGTCAAAATGACAGTTTATTGCCGAACTAGGTAAATATGTCCAATTGTTTTTTTTGCCTTATGTGTAATTTATATGAAAAACATTTTAAATGAAAATACAGACACTTTTAGGAAAAGTCAGGTACAAGCAGCATTTTATTTATTTTTTCAACAAAGTTATTGCAGATATAAAATTCAAAACGGTCAAAATGACTATCATGGCCGTTCTAGTGTTAAATCATTCTATCGAATGCTCCAGGGAATCCATCAGATTAGGTACTGAATTAATATCTGATTCACAGCAAGTTATCAAGACTTTAATTAATATCTGCCCATAAAAAAATAGTGATAACTATTACCATATGTGTACTTTAGATTTGTGAGTTGTTTAGTTTATAGTATGTCTTAACCTATTATTTTATTGATTGATTGATTGATTGATTGATTGTTTGATTGACTGTTGATTCATTCATTTTATAAATAATTGATGAATTGGACTGATGTAATATGACAGTATAATACAAGTACCAAGAGGTACTTCATATTGATGTCTAAAAATATAATACCATGGCATTATAGAATCCTTGATTTCAGATTGGTTGACAATGTTCCTGTGTTTCAATAATTCAAAGGTCCATTGTCAAATAGTCCTTACCTATTTGTTAGATTTCACCAAGTAAAATACTTTTGACTCATTTCAAAAGTATGTGTTGAAGAAAGTTATAAAAGGTTCTTTTTATGAAAGAGAAATACAAGACACAGTTGGATGAGGAAACCTAGTGAATTTGCCAGAGATGCCATAAACATAAGAAAATGCAGAAGGTTGAAAAGGCGAATAACAGGAGCACATTAGTATAAACCAGTTTAGAATCTCTGAATGATTCAGAGTCTCACTGATGAGATATATCAGTGTAAAAAATATATATATATCAGGGGCTGAAATTCTGGGGTTAGAGCAATCTCTTAGGAAATCTTTTATCTTACATTTTTCATCAGAAAAAGTAATGTAATTTCAGAAGTTCTCTGTGAATATGAGACAGCAGACAACCCCGGTGAACATATAATATCTAATCAGGGGAGCTAGACGCCACATACATAAAAATGATATGAAGTGGAAAGAGGAAATGAGACTCAGCAGAGCAAACACATTACAGTCTTTCTAGTCGTTTAGAATTATCTACTAAACAGAAAAAGAATAGAAGCTACTTCAAGATTGCCTTCTAAAATCAAATGAACCGCCTTCAAACGGGCCTTTCTGTCTTAGGACATCCATCTGCGGCCATTATTCATTGTGTAGAGACACTTTGATCACCTTCACAAGCACAATGAAGTCAACAGCACAAACACGATGCTTACCATCACTCGATTCCTCCTCTTCCTCCTCCTCGTCTTCATCTTCATCATCTTCCTCCTCCTCTTCGTCCTCGTCCATCTCTCCATCACCGTAATGAAGGGCATCGTCGTCTTCAGCTGCACCAGGGTCGCTTTCTCCCTTTAATTTCGTGTGGAGCTCCACCGCCTCTTTCCAGGGCACCCCGCCCAGATCGGACGGGCCGGCCGCTTCCGGTTCTTCATCCTCTTCCTCCATATCAGACTCTGAGCTGCTGCAGGCACGGAAGACACTGATGTGTTAAAAATCAACAAATGATGCCTGGCTGCTCTTTTTACTCGCAAATAAACACCCAAAGCAAGTTACCTACACTATCGTTTAAAGGAACACTCCCCTAGAGTTCTACCATTTTCAAATCCATTCAACCGATCTCCGGGTCTTGCGGTAGCACTTTTAGCATAGCTTAGCATAGGACATTGAATCTGATTAGACCATTAGCATCTCTCTAAAAAAAATTACCAGAGTTTCGATATTTTTCCTATTTCCTCTTCTGTAGTTACATCGTGTACTAAGACCGACTAAGTGTTCCTTTAAAAGACTGGGACAGGTTACATTTTTTACATTTTTATAAAGAAGTCTCTTTGAGAAGGGGAACGAGACACCACGTCTTGGATCGACACTATGGGAAACGCCATCAGCGTGACTATGACCAGCCAATGAAATTGGAGTGTGTACACATGTGCTTCAGACACCAGTGATGCTGATGACGTTCCCCATAGCGTCGATCCAAGAGGCAGTGTTGAGTTCCACTTCGAAAGAAAACAGTTGAGTTGGTTAGCATTTTTTGTGGAAACGGATGCTTTTTCCCCCCAGAATTCTGTGATGAATAGAGAGATCAAAACAACAGCATAATGTTATGGCATGTAAATATCTTTACTGTCACATTTGATCGATGTTATGCATACTTATATTAAGTAATAATTGTTTTAAAAATATATATCTTTATGACCCCAAACTTCTGAAAAGTAGTGTACACTAGATCTAAAATAACAAGATTAGGGAGGACAGTTATAGTATAGACATAATATATGGCACTTTGTTTTATTCATAAGAGATTGATTGGATCATGAAAATGGTTTCTATACATGGTCTCTATGTCTATCTATAGACTTCAGGACACTTGCCTGCATATTTTAAGCCAGAACATAAAAAAAAAATCAACAAAGGTATAAAAAAAAAAACTAGCAACACAATGTCCTCAAATTGTAGTTAAGAGAGGCTGTCCTTGTTACTCCAAGTCACATTCTTTGAACAATTACCATCTGCCAAATTTAAATGCCAACTCATATCTATCATATGAGACAGGAAGTAAAAAACATGGAGAATTTTAATTAAAAAAATACACTGGCCACACATTTTAATTACAGCAGAATTATAGTAGTTAAGTAATACAGTAAGTACTAATGAACGAACCGTTTTAATGTGTAACGTAATGGCCGATAATTTTAATCATAAAGGTAATTTAATCCTAAAATGACTATTAATTTGCATTAATAAGTGCAGTAACTAATTGTATTACATGTTTATTTCCTATAAATGCACATTTGACAGTAAAGCACTGAGCTTGAGTTGAGATGCAAATAAAATGAACTTTTATTAACAACAGTAATATGTAAAAACTAGGGCTGTCAGTTAAACGCGTTATTAACGGCGTTAACGCAAACCCCTTTTAACGGCGTCAATTTTTTGATCGCGAGATTATAACGTTCTTTTGGCCTAGCAAACTTTGTAGTTTTTTACATGCTTTTGCAACAGGATGCGGCATGCGCGGCGCTGCGCTATGAAACCCATTCATTTCAATCATGATTTCAATGGCTTAAGTTGCGCCGCGCGAGGACGTTTTGTTGCTTTGTCAACCAAAGCCCAAGCGCAGTGGCGCGCACGCCGCGGTCAAAGTTCGAAATAGTTCAACTTGTGACGCTGCGCATTCTTCGTCCTGTCTGAAAGTTAAACTACAACACCACACCGGATCTAGCTAGACCGAAAACAACAGGCACGCTTGTTTGGGCTTGCGATCAGGCCACGGAGAAGTAGGCTGGGTTAACGTTACGTTTTGAGTGGATGACGAGCGCGAGACGCCGAAATGGATGGCAATAAGATTCTGAATGGAAAGTTACTTCTAAAAAGTTGCCAAATGGTTCCATTGACAAGACCAAAGTGATCTGTGTGTTTTGTCGTTGTGAACTGAGCTATCATCGCAGCACGTCCAGTCTGAAATATCACTTGATGGCCACACACACACACACACACACACACACACACACACACACACACACACACACACCTGACGCGAATTCTCCGCCCCCTCGTCAATATCAGGACCATGTCAGTATTTCTTTAACCTTTTTATTGATGGACAGCGTTAGCCTACATCTTGTGAGAGATTATTTGCTCCAAGTGAGAATGTTAGTGTGAAATTGAACACAGTATATGCCAAAGTTGTTTTCAATAAAAAAAAAAAACATTTGCACAAAGCAAGCCGATCCACTTTTCCATGTTGATAAGAGCATTAAAATGAGAAAAAAAAAAAATAATGGGACAAAAAGAAATCAAGAGATATTTAGAATAAATCAAAATGTGCGAATTAATACTGGTGCGCACATTATTAGTGGTGATAGTAACTGCAGAGAAACACCCTATCATAGTGTAACCAGCATGATGTAAAGAAGAGAGATACCTGGATCCCTCCTCGATGTCGGTGGGTTTGTCTAGCACACTGCTGAGGTTGTGCTCGGCCTGTGTCTCCTCAGGCACCTCCTCCAGCTCCTCTCTCATCATAGACAGACGGTAGTTCTCCAGCTCGATCCTTTCCGGAGTCCCTTTAAGACGCTTGGCCACGCTGGGCTCCGTAACCCCGTTCACCTCTGTCACTGTGACGGACAGAAAAGAAAAAAAATGTAGTTAATGTAAATAGTTAATATTTAACAGAGAGGGAGAGGCTCAGGGGCTGGTGTGTAGGGGTGACATTGTAGTAATTAGCATAATCTTAGCATATTAATTGTAATGATGCTCAAATTCTTAATTATGTTGGAGCAAAAAAAAATTAGGGTTGGAAATACAAAGATGCATAAATACATTTTAGTTTATCATCTCCCATAGTAACTCATATTTAGTACTGCCCATCCACCCCACCTACTTTCATTGTTGTTTTGAAGCTAACACATTTCTACATATCGATGTTCATTTGCGCTCAGACAAATAAAACAAACACAGTCAAAGTTCTCTTTCATTTTTATTTACACAAGCAATGTTTGTTCTTCATTATCCAACATATATACTAGATTTAATTATCACGTTGGCAGTAAAATACCCTTAAATACATCCTTAAATAATAAATACAATGATTACCTTGCCTTTTTTTCCCTTCCTATAAAGCTTTGTTTTAACATTAATGAACAGGTAGACAGACATGTGTACAACTAATATGTCTATCCAGTTAAGTAAATCCCAAAACCCAAATCAAGCCAGTGAGAACATTTTGTGCATGTAATTTAACACAAATCATGACTGTGGTGGAAACGGTTAGAGGGGTGAAGCATGCAATCTAAAACTGAATTATGATCAATGTAATCTGAACTCAATGAATAATGGATATCCCTCAATATATAGATTATGTAGTGAAAGACCCCATGAATAAATAGTGTGTCATGTTCAGTTCATTCATATTTATGATTCCAGACTAATCTGATCCTTTCACTCAACTGCTAAAGGAAAAATAAAACATGCTTTCATATATTGGACACATTTCACCAACAAATCTAAAAGCATAAAATCAATTATTAAAGAAATTGAATTAAAGAAATTATAAAAAAAAAAAAAACATAGTTTGCATAAAGAAACTGTTTTTAGACAAATTATATCTGTTTTTAGATCAGTACTGCAATGGAAATAATAATAATGCATTAACAATGACCCCTTTTATTAGGCATAGCAGTATGTTTTGTTGTTGCAGCATTAAATGAAAATGAAGATGAAATGAACAACTGAGATGGAATTAATGTCTCAATGCAACAGTCTTAAACAATAAGCTTAATTTTCTTTATGCAAAATATAATTTTCTTTTTGAGGTGAAAGATAACAGGAAAATTCTTTATGATGGAAAATGTATATGATTAATGTTAATTAAGATGCTGCTAAAACCTCTTAAAAACACTAACCATTTACGCTTTATATATTTCATCCTAAGTAGCACAAACTCACCAGAAGGTTTATATTGTAAATCATTCTCAGTGATACACACATAGCAGATGCCATGAGCAGTGGTGTTAGTATGCAGAGAAGAATTAGGACATGAACAATCACTTGGACAGAGATGCAAGGATTGATGGTAGTGTAGACCAATCACAGGCACAGATGCAGGCACTAGCTCAGCAACAAGCTGCTCTGATAGGAGAGGGGAAAGGTAAAGCTTACAGAGTCCACCAATCACAAGCACTGATACGAGCACTACGCTACAAAATGTGCACAGATCAAAAATTACAATCACAAACTTAAAGGCACTAATCACAGATCTACACACAAAGGAGAGCAACAAAACAGGCAATAAATAAACAATTTTATAACACATGCAGGCAAAAAAGGGTTAACTATTATCGCACTTAAGTTATTTAATAAATATCACTTGTGTTATTTCTAAGTCACCAGCTTCACACAGCTCTAGATTATTTATTTAACTAACAGTACAAGTTAACAGTTAACTGACACACTTTTTAGCCTGAATGGTTTACTCATACCCAAAAGAAGAAATCTGATAAGGCTGCACCATTAAGAATAATATACATACTATACATCCAAGCGGTTTACAAAGAGTTAATCATTTGTGACATCATCAGGGACACACAAAACAAGCACAATATCACTAAATCACAGCATGTGTTGGTGGGAAGTGCCCATAGTAGCTCAGAGGCTGGAGGGGGGTCATGCTAGAGAATATTGAGCAGGAGGTTGAGAGTAAAGCAGGAGAGCAGATATACGCAGTAGGCGAGGAGGAAAGGAGAATCTAAGGGGTTGTGCGCCACCTGGTGGCGGGTCCAAGACATCGCACGTCGCAACGAGCGCATGGTGCCCCATACTCCTCGAGAGAGGCACAGGATGGGGCCTAAAGAAGAAAGGCGGGTACCTGAAGGGCGGAGTTCCACAGAGGCCTGAGAGGTTATGGCTTGGCCGGGGGCATCCACTGTGTTGGGGGTTACCGCCAACACCTGAGGCTCCTATGGCCGCAATAAAAACATATGAAAGTGAATTGTAGTTACATCAAAAATAATGTTGAAATAGACTATGGAAGGTGGGAATACAGTGTCAAAAAAAAAATCTCTCTGATACAAACATTGATTTTTCCCAAACACAGAGATTAAAAGACATCAGTACCTTGGGGTTTGAGGGAGAAGTGGCAGGTGCAGGCCGTTTTCTCTGTGCCAGACCAGAAAGTCGGTAGCAGTAGTGCGGTTTACAGTAAAACTTCCCTACAAGACACAAATTCACAGCATTGGCATCCGTTTCAGGACAACAATCAAAGAAAACCCTCAAATGAATTGATGCAAAATGCAACTAATGCGTGTGTCGTGGTTGATTTCCTCCTAACGTGCATATCTGTAACTACGCCATGTGGGAGGTTATGAAACGGCTCATAGTTAATAAAGAATCGTTGATCGTGCAGAGAATCGGTCCCTCTGTCTCAAAACAACAATATCCCACTGTGTTGGTCACAAGGTTCATCTCATGATAGCAAACTATGAGCAAGCATTTATTACAGGAAATTAAAGAGACTGCTTACATTAATCAAAAAAGCTTTAAAGAATATTCTAATTAAGCTCATAGACAATAAAAAAAATAGTTTTATATGAAAAAATGATGGTAACTTATAAGAAGCTATGAATAACATAATCAGGAGGGATATTCACTAAGTGGATTTAATTTCACTTTGATTTCATACCGTCCTCAACGTCGAAGGCGTACGAGGACAGGCGGAGGGTGGTGCCGCAGTAGTCGCACTTGAAGCAGCTGCGATGGAAAAACTTTCCTTCCGCGCTGAGACGCTCCATCACGTAGACGCGCTTCCGACAGAAGAAACACACGTCACTGCCACCGATGTTCTGAGGGAACTCCTTTCGCAAGGAACCCTGCGGAAGACAGAAAGGTGAGACATGCTGGTTCAGATCTTTTTAAGTAAGAGCAAGGAGTGGCACGTAAAAGCATAGACATCTACAAAAAGAGACAAGACATGAACCAAAACATTGCATGATTTTCTGTGCTTCAAGGAGTTGAAAATCAAAACACAACTGGGTGTTAAGAATTCACAATATTTACATAAAATAAGTTAATCAAATTTAAGATTTAGAAATTATAAATAAAAATCATTTAGAAATGTTAAAATGAGAGAAATATTTTAGAAATAAAAAAAAGATATTTTGAAATTCTAAAAACTACAACATGCAAAAATAGTAAAAGCTCAGCAATGATACAGTGAACCTTTCTCACAGGTCCTTTTTTCTTGGAACAAAAACTGTTGAGTAAGAGAACATGGATTTATATACCGGACACAACTTTTAACCCTTATGCAACCTTAAATCATCTTTGATCTTGTAGGTGTTATTCCTGTAAGGTTCTAGTAAAGTTGCTGTAGATCTAATTATGAGTGTACTGACTCATCTTGATCACAAGTAGTTGGTAATACCCAGTCCTACAAGGCCATGTACCAGGGTAAAATGTGCTATACAGTCTCAGTGATGTACACCAATACTACAACACCCATAAATCTTACCAAATCCCTTTTCTCAAGCAAGGGGCCGGGGTCATCCTTAGCCTGAAGCTGATTGGCTATGTGCTCAGCCATTGAGCTCACATCCCCTGTGTACATCTTTGAATAGTGCCACATGTAATGAACAGAACAAAAGAAAAATTGAGGGGGTATATATATATATATATATATATATATATATATATATACACTAAATCAATTATATGCGTTTCAAGACAGTAAAGAATTGGAAATACAAAAACAAAAGTTAAATGCAAATGTTCTTGTATGGTTATTTGTGTAGATGAGAGAAGGCACAAGGTGTAAAGCAATTCAGGACGAGACAAGTTGTGAGAAAATGGTTAAAAGGAAAATGGTTAGCTGAAATAACCTTCAAAATTACACTTTTACACCTCAACATACTTGATGCGAATACACACTTCCTTTTAGAAGTTTCAGAAGGTCAGTAAGATTTTTAATCTTAAATCTTTAATTTAAATTTTTGACAGTGACAGTAAAGACCGTTATAATGTTACAAAATAATTTCTATTTTAAATATAAATGCTGTTCTTTGAACGTTCTAATCATCAAAAAAATAGTAAGCAGCAGAACTGTTTTTGACGACATAAGAAATGCTTCTTGAGCAGCATATTAGAATGATTTCTGAAGGATCATTGATACTGAAGACTGTATCCCACTGTAGTAATGATGCTGAAAATTCAGCTTTATCATCACAGGAATACATTTCACAAAAATATATTAAAAATGAAATTGTAATATGTCAGAATATTACTAATTTTCAAAAACATTTAAAAAAAATTCTTCCCAACCCCAAAGTTTTGAATGGTAGTGCTTCAAGACAATGAAGAGTTAAACAAAACAAACTGTGATTGGTTGCCCTGGGCCAATGAAAATGCTATGGGGCTAATGCTAATGTCATCAGTTGGAAGGTCTGGCTACGTGAGACTAGGTGGAAATGGACATCAAGATCAAGTTAGGCTCACAAAATGCTTTTGGGAAACACCGCACAGATTAGTTTCCGGAAATAGCTTTCATGCAGCTCATGATGAATATAGGTCACATCCACCTTATAGCGGTGTTAAAATGGATAGCAACATACAGTACTTGTCCATATTTTGTTGTCTTTCAATATTCTTTGCTTCACACACTGATGCAAACATCTGGTTATATACAGGTGAAGACTGGAGTGAGATGCCTTTAGGCAAAAGGTTCACAGAGTGGCACCAACACATCCATGCACATTGCACACAAATGACTCCAGAACACAGCAGTCATTCGATGCATCATTGCTACCTGCCGGAAAGAGCCGTGGGAAAGCAGAGGGCTGTCAGAGCTCACATCAAGCGCCCTGTACCACTGCTCAGTGAAGAAGTGTGATGGCTTTTTCTTAGACTTTGAAAGACGCAGAGACAGAAAGAGAGATGAGGGGAAAGTAAAAGTTAAGATGACAGATGAACAGCATGCAGAAAGACTACAAATCGACAGTCTTAAAATGAATATTGCAGGTTGAATACAAGCTAACCTCCATCAACAGCATCTGCGACATGATAGAAAATAACAGAAATTGTTATAATAATAGCAACAAAAACAACGTATTTGTGTATATATTTTTTTGATTTAACAAACATGAAGCTTAACTTTCATTATAAAACAAACATGTCTTATAAATTCTGACTAAACAAGCCTGTCACTGCTTGCAGTAACGTTAATGAATTATATTACTTGGTGGAAGAACTGTATATTCCGATTATTATTATTAATATAAATAATGCAAAAAGTTATTGAACATTGCTGCAATTTATAAAACTACTGTTAAAATGTTTGGGGTCAGATATTTTGTATGACATTAATACTTTTGGTAACTTTGTTTTGCTTCTTTCAAAAACATTAAAAGATTTACTGACCTCAAACTTTTGAATGGAAGTGTATGTTGCTGATGCCACCATTTATAAAAGAGTAAAGTCATGTTACAGTGATTTTACCACACTTAAGGAGTGTTTTAACTGTGAACATGACATGAATATTAGCTTTATTTAACCTAGAACATTTCCACTCCATCTTTACTAAATTTGTTGTGATAATTACAAAAGTGCTTAACTGCTAAAATGCTAAGTTTAGGGCTGTATATGAATGACATGTTTATTCAAAAAATGTGTGTAGAAAAAAAAAAAAAAAAAAGAAAAAAAAAAGATTGTTTTCAAGGACACCCGGTGCTGAAATTTCACCTTTGGCTTTGCTGGTTTGTCTTTAAACTGAGAGGTTAACCTCTCAGCTCGCTCTTGAATGCTGGGAATGTGTAAAGGTACGTGATCATCAGAACACAAAATCTGCCTCTGCTGTGAGAGAGATGCAGTCTTAAAGTCATGGAGTTAGGACAAAGAATATGACCGTTTTCAGCAATACTGTGAAACCTTTTGAGTCATATAGAGTTACGTATAAAGCATTCAAACCATCATACTGTAGGTTAGAAGAACTTTGTGTTTAAGATGCAGATGAGACGTCCATGCATGTCTCTCCATGCTCAGGCAGAGCTACCTGATGCTGGAGGTCAGAAGGAAAGCGGGATTGCTCAGGGCGGAGGCCTCGGGTCAAAAGCCACTGCTCAATAAAGAACCGTGATGGCTTTTTCATAACCTTCACAAAGAAGATGTGAGGGAAAAAAAACTATTAACTTCAATACACATAGAAAAAAGAGGGGCACAAATGTTCAAGATTACTCAAGGCCACAACCCAACAACCCTCTACAATGCGAGTAAATCACTCGGTTATGCAACAAAAATTTCACGCTAGGTTACTAAAAACATCTTTAATTAGCCAATGCTAGTACATCGCACTATTTCACTCGCCTGTGACTGAGTTATACTAGAGGAAAAAATTAAGTTAGGCGCAGATATAATTGCATTGCTGAGAGCGCCCTCTGTCGCACCATCACACACACAATGAGAGAAAGAGAGAGGCTTACACATGCCACGTAAAGAGAATTGACGCGCTAGATCTAAATGCAGGGCTCGACAATAAGGGCTGCCCGATGGCCAAGAGTTGACGGAACTGTCATTGTCCCGTGCTGCATCGTCATGAAAGTGTATTATTTGCATGTGTTTTTAAGCCTTGCCAATTTAAACATACAAGCACAGCACACATTCGAGGTGCGCGACAGAAAACCACGACTGACGGCATGCAAATACTGAACTGAGTTCTCTTTCACGTCTTCTTGCGCTTGAACGGACAATTTCACACAAAAGTTATTTTAAAATGCCTGTCGTAGCGAGTATCCTAGTGAACAGTCGGTTATCTTAAGTGAACGTAAACAGTCGAGAAAGAGAATGCACGTGTAACAGTATCCAAACATTATATCTTAAAGTGATAGCAGCCTAATATTCTTGCTGCTGTTTGTGTTTTTAAATGTTAATCAAACAAAAGATTCACTGCAAAAATCATTCACTGCTCTTCACTGACCTGTTGTAATTTTATAAAGGATTCATCTATATTTACTTTATACTGTGAAGACTATGCAGTGTTATTTTACATTTGATTACTTTCTGTCTGTTTACTTGTACCTAATAATGTTTGAAATGTATATATTTTATATTATATTTATATAGAATATTTTTTTCATTTGCATTGTTCTTGCATTCAATGTAAAAAGTCTGTCGAGTGAAATAAAAAAAATATATATATATAAGCAAGTCAATGGTGACTCAAACTTCAGTGTGTCCGTAGAGGGTTGCTCAAGAAGAAAGCATTCAAATTAGTGTCATTATTGTCTTTAACCTGGTAGTGCTCTTGACTCATCCGTTAGTTAAAAGCATGCTGTTTTCTCTTGAATTGCTCTACCTGTGGCTTGTCCTTCCTGTCAGGCTTGCCTTTAAACCTAGCAACTAAAGTCTCCGCTCGCTCTTGAATGCTAGGGATATGTATGCACTCTGGCTTGTCCACATTAGGCAGGTTCTCCTCCTGTTAATGGAGAGGCTGATGAAAGCACAAACTATATTGCTTGAGTTTGAGATATCATTGTAATTGTAAATCTCTGTAGTTTTAAAACAGAGCTAACAAACGAATCTCTTGAAATAAAGAATTTTAAAAGAAAAATATAGCAGGTGTTTATTCCACAAAATTAGTTAAGAGTAGTTCTCCACACAAAAATGCATTCAAGTTATCAAAGATGTAACGGAAGTTCAAAATCTTAAAAAGATTTTGACAATGTTTTTAGAAAAGCCCCATGCAGTTGTCAAGGTTACCCTGTAACAGACTGAAAGGTCCTGGATCGCATTTGTTTCATCACTACCGCCATTACAGTTGTTTATCTCTGAATGGTGAACATTATGCTGCAGAGAACAAACAGAAATCAGTTCCACCATCATTAGCTACAGTATCTCAGACTAAACTATCAAAAGGGTAACAGCCCTATATTTCTAAAACAAAAATAAAACAAAAGCATGCTGATTCATTCCAGTTTACATTAAAATAATTCTTACCAAAACGCAATATCAACTTTATCAAGCGCCATAAAACAAAATGACACATTTTTGGCTAACAGAACTGTACGAAGTTGTTCATGTGAAGGGGTGTGCAAAATGACATATTTCCAAAATCAACTAACCTGACGAATGCTTGAAATTACTAACTACCCAGAGCTAAAAGTATAAAAAACAAATCACAAAACATTAGATAAACTACTCAACTATTAAAACTCATATCTAGTCATATGAAAAATGGTTTAATTGTATTTTTTTATTACCCCTTTTATTGTCTTTTTTTTTATATTCTTTTTTTATTTTTTTATTTTTTTTTATTTCATTTAGGCAATAGCTCCAACATGAGCAGCAAGTTGCGGGAAAAAAAAGGAAATGTATTATTATTAAATAATTAGGGCTGCCCTCTTATAGTCGACGAGAAGAGGATTAGTCAAGTTACATCTACCATCTTGGTCTCCGTGAACTGAAGTACGTCACAAAAACTCAGCGTATTACTTGCCTTAAATGAACGACTAGAAGTCGACTAGAAAAATCTTTGGTTGGGGCAGCCCTAAAAATAATAATAAAAAACTTATTTCCACTGTACTGTTTTACATTGCCATTTGCATGAATATGTCTGGAGGGTTAATTAATTCAGACCGTTAAATAGCTGTGGCACCATGAAGTCTTAAAACCTACAAAAAGCTTATCCCAAGAGGTTGCAAAAGGAGAAAACCAGCCCCTGTGAGAGACGCTGAGGTTAGTACTGGATGACAGGAGTGTGTCACCTGTGTGTGTGGAAGAAATGATGAAGAGGAGGAAGATGAGGGTGAGGAAGAAGAAAGGAGAATGGTTTTCTTAGGGCAGCTCCTCAAGACCTCAGTCCCGCTGCTGGCCTTCAGAGAGACAAGAGAGGAGAATATTTCACAAATGCAAAACCTCACACATTCCTCAGATAGAAAAAAACAAAACCCCGAAAATACCATCCAAACATCCAATCACCTACTACACACAAACACAACCGAAGTGACGAGTGACAGGAATGTTGTGTTAGAAAACAAACAGTGACCCATTAAAGCAGAAAACACAGCTGATAATCAAACCAGACTTTAGTAACATTTAACAAACACACAGACCTCCCATGCTGGAATGTCTAACAAAGCTATCAAAACCACATCTAAACCTATACAATCTGAGAATGAGGAATATCAAAGGGTATGGCTCATTCGTCTCAATCAAACTGGAAAAGAAATCAAAGAACACCAAAGTACAGTGTGGAAAGATATGCCTCCAGGTCTCCAATACATGAGCACACCTAGTCAAACAGGAAACTAACAACAACAGACAAGTACACCGAGGGATAAATGATCTCCTCATGGGTCTATCATCTTGGTTAGTACATTTGGAGACACAAGGAAGGACACTGGAGACACTATATTGTAATCTTAAAAGCAGGGTGTTTTTTCTACAGCTTTGTACCTGCTCCTGTTTGAAGGGGAGAGTTTGACACTTCAGTCTTTCCTTATAGCGGAAACTCATTTGCTCCTGTAACTGTGTGCGCCTCTGAATACACACATAAAACATGAATTCAAGGAGCATATCATGCTTCCCTTTCATACACGCACACACTTTCAGTTCAGGAACCTTTTTCTCATTAAAACAAATGAAAATACCAAACAAAAAATACCAAAATAGCTACATTACCGTTCAAAAGTTTGGGGTCAGTAAGATTTGTTTAATTAGTACTTTTATTTAGCAAGGATTGCTAAAATGATCAAAAGTTACAGTAAAGACAGTTATAATGTTAGAATTGTATTTCAAATAAATGTTGTTCTTTTGAACTTTCTATTCATAAAAGACTGAAAAAATGCATCATGGTTTCCACAAATATTTCAACCAACACAACAGTTTTAAACACTGATTATATTAAGAAATGTTTCTTGAACACCAAATTAGCATATTAAAATGCTATCTGACGGATCATATGACACAGACTGGAATAATGGTGGTGAAAATTCAGCTTTATCATCACAGGAATAAATGAGTTATAGGATGTATGGATGGACGGACGGATGGACGGACAGAGACTGCTTTGGTCAGCATTAGAGATTGCTTTAAAAAACTAAAATCATACTGACCCCAAACTTTTGAACGGTGGTGTACATATATTTTGACTCAAATGAAAAAAAAAAAAAAAAAAAAACGAAGCTACGAGGTAAGGATATGTCCAGTATCTTGCAGTCACATTTTTACAACCAAAGTATTGAGGGATGATATATTTTCAATGACTGATACCAAGGCAAAACAACAATAATTCATGAAACTCGAGCAGAATGAATTTCTGTCACACTAATTTGGTATATGTAAAGAGTTTTACAAATGATTTACAATTTACAAAAGAATGGTCACATCTTTTTTACCTCAATTTTATCTTTTTAAGTCTTTTTGACCTCAAATATAAGATCTATAAGGCTACATTAACTCAAAAAGTCAAGAAACGTGCTTTTGAAAAAGCATTTAGATTAAATGAGGAAAAATGGACATGCAAGACACATTTCAACAAAACTGACTTACAATACAAGCATCGTTAGAGTGTTAATAATTATGGAAATCTGGGAATGTACTACACTCTTTACCTTCCTCCATGCAGGGACTGAAGCCAGCCGCACTGACTCTTTCAGAGAGGGGGCGGGCAGAGAGGGGGTCAGCAGGAGCCCCAGATTAGGCATAGAGTCCCCCTGTGACCAGCAGCACGTACATGATGGGTGAAGTGACCAATGAAAAGTGGGAATGTGCCAAAGCCATTAACATCCATAGGATTGAGGAAAGAGAACGGAAAATAACAGAAATGAGAAATAAAGATAGTAATGGACATATAAGTAAGTAAATAAGAAAGTAAATGACTGAATTTACTGCAGAAAAAGTAATGTGCCATGCATGAATAAAATGTAAAGAAAAACAACTGAAAACATGCGACCAGGTTGTTTCAAACTAACAGTTTTCATGCAGGAAGTAGAAGGAAACAGATGATTGAGCAGACATACAAATGAACCAGTCCATGCATGAGACCACAGACACATGAGAAAAACACTGCTGTTTAAAAGTTTGTGATCAGTAAGATTTTTTTGTTACTAAAGGAAGTTGCATATGCTCACCAAGGCTGTATTTATTTAATCAGAATACGTGTGTGTGTGTGTGTGTGTGTGTGTGTGTGTGTGTGTGTGTGTGCATGTATGTATGTATGTATGTACTGTCACGTTTGATCAATAGAATGTAACCTTGCTGAAAAAAAAAGTATTAATTTCTTTAAAAAAAAAGATATTACACTGAGCCCAAAACTTTTGAACAGTAGTGTACAGATAACACTTATCTTGCAAAGCTCCAGGAGATAACAGAGTTATCAACCCCACACGGATCCAGAGCACAAAGGGTTTAGCTTCCTATAAAAAGCTCTCAAATCCTCTCTTCATGCCAGTCATTCCTGCTGGTTACTCCATCAGAATGAACCAGAGCATGAATCCTATCAATTCTACTCTATAAACCTGATCATTTCAAACATCAGGGGGGGGGGGGGGGTATTTTGAATTCAAAATATGAATTCAGCACATTAAACTGTTTATTCAAACAACGAAATAACATAACTGACTGTACAAAAAAAGGTTATAACTTTTAACTAACGTTTAAGTCGTTTAATTTTGTAAATTGCATAAACAATTCTTTCAATTCCTTACACACAGATACAATTCGAATGCCCCTTTTTTGCATTAGAATGTTTTTTTTATATATTATATATAACATATATATATAATAATATATATATATATATATAAATTTATATATATTATATATATATAGAAATATAATCAGCAAATTTTCGAAATTCTAATTTTATTTTGACAGCCCTACTTGTTATTTTATAAATCCACAAATGTTTGAAAAGTTTCCATAATCATTTTAGGCAGCAGCTCCAACCCACCTGTCTTTTGAGTCCAGTAGACTGCGTCGGTGCGTTCTCCTCAAACTTCGCTAGCAGCTGTGTGGCCATTGACTTCACTTTGTTGCTGTTGTTTGCTGCTCCAGCGGAGTCAATTTTACGTTCTGCCAGAGCTGTAGCTATAGAGGGCCTTTCGTCTCGATTAACCCTCTGCAGCTCTTCCTGAGATGTTGGAGAACAGGAATGAAAAAATTTAGAGAAGTACATACACAAAGCAATAGGTTGCAAATGTATTGATCCAGTAAGTTATGGCCTTACATCCTCTGACTGTCCAGTCTGGCTGGTCTTTCGTCTTTTCCCCAGTACATCCAGTTCCTTTTCTTTTTTATCCTATGTAAGATTTGAGAGGAAACGTTGAATGCTCAGATTACAATAACAAACCAGCAAACTCACACGTGGTGAGAAAGGAGACATGTTTACAAATGAAATCCTTGTAGGAGAACATTTTAGGGATTTTAACATGAAAATGAAGCATCCTGGTGCACTATGACAAGAAAATAAAGGGAAAAGACATTTGCAAAAAAAGAATAATTTGTCACTAGGGTTGGGCATTAAAACGATTTCAATTCAATTTGACTCAATTTGATTTGATATAGTTTGATTTAGGGCCGATCATGTACAGTACAAAGCAAATTTACTCAAATAATAATAATAATAAAAATCTCTCAACTAATGCTGTAAACTATACAGAGAACCTCTGAAGTTGGCACATCAATATAATATTGAAGGTTCAAATGAATTGATTTGTAAGCTACTTAAATTACACAGAAGGAACTTTTTATATTAACATTATAATACATTTTTAACTACATAATTATGTTTTACTTGTTTTTTTACATAAACCAGTTCTTTAATTTTTAATGTTTGAATAAGTCCACCATTTAAATGTTTAAGTAAAAATAAAATGAATATGCAATATAGTGCAAATATTTAGCATAATGCTCCTCTCCAAGTAAATTTTTCTAGCTAACTAACAAGAGTTTTTGTACATTGAATGGCTTTTCTGAGGCGTACATTGTTTAGATGCAGTGACGTCGTTCTGTGGTTAAAACACTGAGATTACATGTGACATGATACAGTTTTCAGTAAACTGTCCCATATCTTTCAACATACCTTCTGAAGTACATTGATATTTATTTTGTGCTGTAAAGCAGAAGAGATGATTGGTTCACGTAAGCTCCATGCTGCTGCTTGCTTGAACTGGGGCACGCCACATTAAAGAGCACCAAAAAAGATTGCGAAAGCTGGCGAGACATCTATGTTCTCACTCCTGTCTATGGGAAATTAGCCCATTTCTAATCATTATTGTGAGGTTTGTTGTGCTTGCAATTCCAGTCCCACCCCCCCCCCTTAACCCCGAAAAAAAAACACTCATCGGATCTACACGATTCACATAAATGACATACTTTGATTCAAAACAGCAAATTTCACCGAAAAGCAGCTAGTTTGCAGGTGTGCAATAATCAAATAATTCTGCAGTATCAAAAAGAAACTTGACTACCTTGGGGTTTCGTTTGCGGGATATGGCGATGCTTTGACCCAGTTTACTGAGGAATGAGATGGGTGATTTAGTGCTGGCAATCAACGCGGCCTTCTCCTCAGGGCTCAGATTGTGGTTTTCTGAAAAAAAAAATATATATATATATACATGAATAATAAACTACAACAAAATATCAAGGAATTGCATGCTAGGAAGAAGCATAATTATTAGCATAATGTCTCAACATTGCTTTTTGGTTTTACAATTTTCTCTGGATGCAATATTGTAGAACAACAACTCACCACCAGGTGGCACAGTGTCCTTGAACATTTCATAGAACTGGCTGAGGTACATCACCATGGAGAGCTTGTCAGGCTCCACCACATCAGACATCTCCTTCCCGGTCATGATGGGAGAAATTCCAAACTCCTTTTCAGCCACGTCAAAAGCCATCTGGTTGTTCTTCTCCACATCTTTCTCATCCAGCGAGTCAAAGTCACTATAATTATAAAACATCACAACTGAGAAACATCTCCAAATACCATACTCATGCTCATAAGCAAGTTGTAAGACTGTAGACAAGTGCTAAAAAGTTATTTAAGACAACTGAAACAAGATGACAAAAAAAGAAGAAGAGCAGAATCAGAAAGCAGATTTACAATTTAATCATACAGGTCACAAGAACATCTGCTAAATATTATATTCAAGAGCTGTTCACACTGACAGTGAATCAGTTGCAGGAGATTGTCAAGTTAGTATAGTCGATATTACTTGGTTGCTGCATCCAACACATGAGCTTCACTGTATGGAGTCCAACTTCTGTCGACAGCATTGTGTTAAATCAAAGACTTTGGATACACAAAGACGGTGAACTCATATTACTATGAATGGGAGAAAGTAAAACGCGCTAGAGCCAAACGGCAATAGGTTAAGTCATTGCGTCTGCCTTTTGAAGCTCTGTTGCTATAGATATTTGATGTTTCACCATTCAAAGAGATAGGAGCTGTTTTTGCATGACTGGAATAGCCGCCTGAGAGGCATTTCAAAGATGGCCGCCGGGTGAAATGACTCGCCTTAAAGGGACAGATGAATCTGCATTTGGTGCACTCCCAACAGTCTGTATTGCTCATACTGCGTCAAAATGGCAAACGTCATTGAAACTGTTAGAATGAACGCTTTTAGAACAGAAACCGCTTTTAGCTAAGAACTACTACTTGATTTAAAAGTGATCAAATTGAAAAAAAAATCCACATAAAACTGACATACCATTCAAAGTTTGGGGTCAGTCAAACTTTAAGAAATGATTGTCCACAAGGACACGTTCAATTAAACAAAAGTGACAAAACATTCATAACGTTACAAAAGATTTCCATTACAAATAAATGTGGTTGAATATAAAGTAAACAGTGGTTAGTGAAAAAATAAGTGGTTTTATCACAAAATACTAACCAACACAACTGTTTTCAAAATTGCTGATTTGGTTCTCAGGAAACATTTCTTATTAGAATGGTTTCTGAAGGATCATGTGACACTGAAGACTAGAGTTATGGCTGCTGAAAATTTTGCTTCAACACCACAGGAATACTTTTAAAATATATTAAAATAGAACATTTAAACTAACATTTCACAATATTACTGTTTTTACTGTATTTTGATTAAATAAATGCAGCCTTGGTGAGCATAATATACTTCTTTCAAAAACATCTTACCAACCACAAACTTTTAAACAGTGGTATATGTTCGCTAAGACTACACTGATAGCGTAAAAATTCAGTCTATTTTATTTGCATTATTAGATGAATACTTCTTATAGTAAGTATATCAAAACTATCCAGACACTTGTGCAGTGTATTAGTTCAGAGCTAGCGAGGAATACAGTATACTCCTCAGAGAATTCTCCTAATGCTGCCTAAAAACAAAAATGCAGACTAGTTTAGCTGACTATAACAAACAGCTCATAAGCAAAAGCTTTTAAAGGTCACTCAGCATCTGCTCTAATGGAGAGAGTTATGATAATGCTAAAGTACGTCTCAAAGGCTAATGAGGCTTTCAGCTGCTCTACATAACAGACAGACCCCAGTGAAAGAATAACTCCAGTTTCTTCCCTTCTGCAACTTACCCAACTGTACTTTTATTACAGTGTGCTGTACTCAACAGATGAATATGCCGAGTAAATAAAAACTACATGGTGAACAAAGCTATATATATCTCATTAAAAGTAACGAGGTGAAGACAAATGAACTGCCACAAGTGAAGAAACATTTGAGTATTATTATTAAAGACCGTATCACTGCTGACTCATATTCTGCAGCTTAACAGAAAAGCTGTTGAATCTTTGGCTCACTGAACCTTTTGTTTTGTGTCAAGTTTTTGACTAATATTTTTTCTCAGTCTCCTATTATAAAACAGGGCTGGGTATCGATACCGATTTTTTTTTTCATCTGATTTGATTCTGATTAACGAGTTCTCGATTTGATTCCATTCCAATTTTGATTCTTATTAATGTAAATATACCTCAGAAGTAAACGTCCATTTTGCTAATATATAAAAAAATATAGGACAGGGTTTCAGATTGATTCAAACCGGTGAATTATCTTTATAAACTATTCATTTAAAAAAAACTACTCAAAAGAGCAATTCATTTGTGAATCTGAATAAACTGGACTACATTAGTCTTTATAGTAATGTAGTATATTTTTATGTTTTCAGTTATGCCGAGTTCAGACTGCACGATTTTAGCCCCGATTTTGGCTCGCCGACAGGTTTTGAGAAATCACCGACAAATGCCCGAAATCACAGGCAAAAATCGGTGCTCGTTCACGCAAGTGACAATCACGCAGTGTGAATGAGCAAAGACGCGATCTGAGAGAATCGCCGACGCCCGTGATATATTTGGCATGCTAAATATCTGGACCAGTCGGCGATTCACAGTCCTGCTGTGTGAAAAGCGTTCTGACTGAAAACTACATCGGCGATGACCAACAGCCAATGAGAGAGCAAGATACAGGACAGCACAGACAATTTGGATCGCAATCTTCTTGTAAGCTATCATTTTTAATAACAAATTCAGTGTCGCGCGAGAACTCTGGTCTCACGCACGCGAGATCTTCCGTTATTTCCTCATCACTTCTCGCGTTTGTTTGGTTGTGAAACGTAGTTTGCGGACCAGGCAGAAGTTGTCGGCGATTCTTTCTTTTGTAAAGTCATGCAGTGTGAAACCTCCTGTCTACGATCCATCGTGCAGTGTGAACACAGCAGCAACTGAGTGTTACCCCAGATAGTCATGCAGTGTGAAAACAACAGTGACCCGATTATTTTGAAAATCGTGCAGTCTGAACTCGGCATTACACTCACCAAGGCTGAATTTAATTACAGTACAAACAGTAATATTGTGAAATATAATTACAATTTTAAAAATCTTGATTTTAATCAAGTTTTAATACATCAAAATGTAATCTATTTATATGACGGTAAAACTGAATTTTCAGCAGAATTACTTAATTTATTCTCAGAATTACTCCCGCCTTCATTGTCAATTGATAGAAAATTTTTAAACATTATAAATGTATCTGCTACTGTCACTTTTGTTCAATTTAATGCACCCTTGGTGAATAAAAGTACCAATCATTTTAATCATTTGTCACGAGTATTATTCAGTTGTTTGTGTAAAACCTTTAAATAAGGAAAAACCTACAGTAGAGAATGCATCTTTTATAATGATAGTCCAAAGCTCAATCATACAACAAAACCTCATTATTCATTTTTCTTATTAACTTTGCCATGATCTCCTGTCTTCTCACACTGCGGGGGCATATGACTTACACATCCTCTCAAAAACAAGTTGTGCTATTCTTTGTATGAACTGGATGTCTGATTCTCTGCTGCAGTGTTTGTCCTCCAGTCCTGCATCTCTAAATATAGAACCATAATAACACAGGGCATTTTTTGGGATCAGCATGTGGCATACTGCACTTACATGAGGTCTGGTCTGTATCGGTGGATGAGCGCACACAACGCCAAGCCACTCTTCCAGGACGTGGTGAGATCAGACACACTGACACCTCGGTATCCCTCCGTCTGCCTCTGACACCAGTTCAGCAGCTTACTGGAGCGCACGATGGACTCTGATGGGAAGTAAGCAAAGTCAGTAAGTGCCTCTGAAGCAAGAATGTGCATATACAATAACGGTATGCGCCGACATCCAATCGGATCAGAGTTAGTCACATAACCAGAGCAGGGCCTGAAGAACTTTCATGGTGCATTTCATTCCCTTTTGAGTGGTTATGAAACATTCAAGACATCGACAACACTGACAGCAGTTCTAAGTTTGTGAAAATCCACAAATATGTTAGTGCATAGTTGTTTAATTCTGAAGCGCTAGAAAGACACCTTTCCATTCCATGTCAGAGTTACTCTTTTCATACAATAAACTGCACAAAGCTTTTTGAAAAGCCTGTAGAATGTCATGCATTCAGCTCAGGTTCGCCCGTACAATTACCTTGCAATTGCTTCTCAAGCTGAATTTCTAGGAGGAGAATAAATCAAGTTATACACATTTACATTTGACACCATCCAACATGAAGGTTGAAAAGGCTATGGAAAAACAATTTAACCACAGCTGACACTAATTCTACCCACCATTTCTTGTGAGCTTAGGAGTTGAAGAGTTGACCACATTCTCCATGTCAACGCGCAAATCCCTGGTTTCTCCGGTGTCCAACAGATGCCGTACCTACGGACAATTACAGTATTAGTGCTCATGTTTATTTCTTACGAGGGCCACCACTATCCAAGCGATCCAATATCATATGCAATAATAAATAGTGGTCAACTTTTTTCTTTTCTTTTTTTCTTTTTTTTTTGCAATGGCTGATGCCAATACCTATAGCAGGGTGGCAGATGGCTGATTTAATGGCAATATATACATTTTAAAAAAAAATCTTAAACAATATTTACACAAAAGTAGGGCTGTAACAACTAATGATAAAGATTATAGATTATTAGCGATAATGAAAATAATCAACAACGAATTTGATTATCGATTAGTCGCAGTAGCGAATAACATTTCTTTGAACAAAACGCATATGGAAAACAGCAGAGGACACAGGAAGCTGCTGCAGTAAAGGTACATGATCCAAGTTGTCCAAAACATGAGAATATATTTATAAGCGTTCAAACGTGTTCAAACACATCTTGCACTGTTGGTCTTTGACAGATGCGTGTGCTATTTAAAGCATCTGACACGCGTTTTCTTCATGGCATAACTTACATTTTATGGTTGATTATATCCTTATCTGTCAGAAAGTCCCACAAGCATTTCCATTTAGCATATTTTGACAAGTGTCTTGTTAAACTTCAGTGTACAATGAACGAGAGCGTGTGGGCGCATATGCATCAAACAGATCGCACTAGAATAGGAGCATAATAATTCTGACTAAAATACATTTTGCTAAAAAAAAAAAAAGTTTTTTTTTTATTAAGTTGTAAGTTTAAAATTCTACATGTAGCACAAGTAATATATTTATGAGAGCAGTAACAGTAAATGCACTATTGTTGGAATAGTCCAACTCATTCGCATTCAGAGTGAATGTGTTCCTCATACAAGTTAACATTTTGTACTTTTATTTTTGCTTATTTTTAATTTAGTCATTTTAATTACTGCTTTAAAATAGTAAGCTATCAGTTGATTTTAGGTAAAGGATTTTTAATCTAAAGTCTAACCCTTTTTTGCTTATGCACAGCCTACATAGATGCATTCACTATATTTGTTTTCAAATGCTTTATATTACACATTGTTTGGAGAACAGCATTATGCAGGATGTGGAATAACATTGTTTAAAATAATTGATTTAGGTTGTTAAAAATTAAAAAGATTGTTAATGTATAATCATTTTTAGATTCTTCGTCGAAAAATGTATCGACAGATTAATCGATTATAAACATAATTGTTAGTTTCAGCCCTACTCAAAAAAAAAAAAAACAGTAAAATAATCTGAAAATAGAAGTTATTTTTGGGGATGCACCACCTCTGGCCAATGCAAATAAACCTTATAGCCAATAACTGATATATGGCCAATATTAAAGTTCAATACTTTTTGTCAATACATTTAAATAATTAAAAATCTACAAATCAATCATTTTAAATACAGTACAAGTCAATTTATAATGTAATAATTATTATGGGATTTTCTAAATATTACATTTAAATTTAAATCTTACATTTAATATTTAAATCTTAATTATTAAAATAAATATTTAAGACAAATTATAAACATTATAAATCCATATTTTAAATTAAAATAAAATCTGAATGCTGCCATCCGAACCCTGGTGTGCACCAAATAAGCGGACCGAGACCGCTGAAAAGATGGGTCTCGGTTGGAGTGGGTCGACGGAAATATGAACGCAACAGTGTTTATGTTCAGTGATAAAATTGCCAATCTGAAGGCTAATCGGACCAGGACTAAATGCTTATTTTTTTGGTTCGGACCAAGAGAACCAAACTACAAGTGTGAACACACACTAAATATCCAAAACGATTATATTTATCCAATTACAACTGACACAAATCAATTTTTAAAACAAAACTAATACTGGACAATAACCAATATGGTGCCAAACCTGCCAATATTTTAAACAGCTCTATTAATTATCCATTGCCAAAGCCTTTCAGCAAATTTTTTAAACTGAAAAAAATATCGATTAGTACAGTATGTTGGTTTAAAACTAGACTGATGAGTCAACTGTGCAAAAACCCACCTGGTTGGGTCTCACTTGGTGAAGGCTGATGTTGGGGTACCGTGTAGCTGGGTCAACGCTGTAGTGGCTAAAGTTCTTACTCACATTCTCTGGTGTCGTCTGTGGCAGCAGTCGATAGACACTTTCCCTGAAACCCAAGGGGAGCAGTGGTCATGATTACAACACACTATGATATCAGACCCAAATTCCCTTAATCTTGGCATTAGTCCCATTAGTGATGATGTCTCAGGAGGATGAGACCATAGAGACATCATGTAGGCTACTAGCTCGCAAAACACTTTCGCTTCCCCACAAACATGCTCCTTATTGCATACAAGTAGAAAAGTGCTTTACCACTGTGAATGCCGCATGCAGCAAAATAACAGTGCAGGGAGAAAAGTAACAGTAAATGACAGCCTGTGAGGGCTTGAGCTGTTTACTGCTCAGTTTGAAGACACGATCACGGTCAACCTCAATATAAGTGCTCTGCAGCAGCAGTATATCACTCTGGATGTTTTTGGTATGGTATAACACCATATTACTCATATTATTTGTATGCAGTAAAGGCTTTTTTTATATTCAACATTTCTATTTGTGTATGTACTCACTATTTCAACCAAACAGACACATTTTCACAATGTTTTCCCTATATAGGGCTGGAAAAGAAGCATATACATTTTTGTGATTTTGTGTTATGCAATTGTGTTCCCCACTCTTTAATCCATTTACAGCCCAAACTTTTAATATATGAAAAGTGCCAAATAAGGACCACAGTGTTACTCCTTTGTGTTATCTTAACGGCATATCTCGCCATAAGGGGGCACTGTTGTGGGGAAGTGGTGAAGTAGCACCTCTCTTCGGAGGGCGAAGGAAGAGTGTCTTTTTAGTTGTTATTTGTTCCTGTGTGTACATGAGGGACGGGAATAAAAAATATGTTTGAACTAAACGTGGGGTTATCTTTCGAGCTAACATTGGTAGCAGAGGATGGCTGTTAACTACAGGGTTCCACCAACGTTTGAAGAAGGAAAACCCTACGAAAGCTGGAAGAATGAAGTCAACATTTGGACCAGAATTACCGATTTTGGAAAAAAAAAACAAGCTCTTGCCGTCGCCCTGGCGCTATCAGGAAGGGCGCGGGATACGGCGATGGAAATTCCGGTAGATGATCTAAATAAAGACACTGGAATGACCACTTTGTTAGCGAAACTGGATGCTTTGTTCCTTAAAGAGGAAAAGGACAGGATCTACGATGCTTACTCAGATTTTGACCGGATTATGAAAGCAGCGAACATGTCCATGACAGACTATATTATTGATTTCGAACAGCGCTATTCGCGGATGAAAAAGTACAACATGGAGCTACCCGATGCAGTTTTTGCTTTTAAGCTTTTGGATACTCCGTGTTTGGATACGACGGATAGGCAGTTGGCTCTAACTGCATGCTCTGACTTAACTTATGCCTCGATGAATTCCGCTCTGAAGAGAATATTTGGCGGAAAAACGAGCGCGGCAGCACAAAGTATTAGCCAGGAGTCCGTGTTTGGGACAGGGCAGCGACGGCAGAAAAGTAAGTCCTGGCAGCAAAGCGCTCATCAGAAAACTCCACAGCCCGGTACTAACCCGCTAGATAAGTACGGACGGCGATCAAAATGTGCAGTGTGCCAAAGTACATATGACTGGGTCAAAGATTGTCCACATAAAGGTGAGAGTGTTAAGATTACAGAAGATAAAAACTGACATGGAAGAGTGTAATATTACTCTGTACAACAAAGAATCACCGACCAATGCAGAAATATTCATGACCGAATGTTTTGGCTCAGCAATAATAGACACTGCTTGTACTAGGACAGTCTGTGGACAAGAGTGGCTTGACAACTACAGTACTATGTTACAGAAGAAAAGTGTAAAGATGATGAAAGAAACCGAAGCAGAAAGTCACAGGCCTTTCAAGTTTGGAGATGGAAAAGTAGTTTACTCAGGAAAAAGAGTCAAGATTCCTGCAAAGATTGGCAACATGAAGTGTAATATTGAAACAGAAGTGGTAAACATCCCCCTGCTTTTGAGTAAGACATCATTAAAAAGGGCAGGGAGCGTTCTGGACATGGAAAATGACAGCGCAGTAATGTTCAACCAGCCGGTCAAACTAGACTTTACAAGCTCTGGACATTATTGTGTGAACATTGTGGACAATGAAAATAAAAATCCTGCTCACTCTGATCAGATATTAACTGTTGAAGATGAAATATTGTCAATCACAGACAAGATGAACACAAGTGAGAAGATGAAAGTTTTGGAAAAGCTTCATAAACAATTCGGGCATGCCTCTGCAGACAAACTACTAAGACTGATGAATAATTCTGGCAACAAGGACGCAGAATGCCCCAGCCTGTTGCAAAAGATCATAAATCAATGTGAAGCGTGTCAGAAAAACTGTAGAACCAAACCAAAACCTGCTGTCGGATTACCACTGGCATCTACGTATAATGAAACAGTTGCTATAGATTTGCACGAGCTTGAGCCAGGGGTCTGGTACCTACACATTATTGACCAGTTTACTCGTTTTAGTGTTGGTAGTGTCCTCACCACCAAGAGGGCTTCTGAAATTTTCAAGCGTTTTATCCACGATTGGATCAGTGTACATGGCCCACCGCAAAAGCTATTCAGTGACAATGGTGGCGAGTTTAATAACGAAGAAGTGAGAGACATGGCCGAGAACTTTAATATTGAAGTTAAGACAACATCTGCCTACAGCCCCTGGAGCAATGGGCTGTTGGAGCGTCATAATCAAACCTAAACTGAGATCATAATGAAAGTGAAAGCTAGTACTGAATGTGACTGGAGCACTGCAATGGACTGGGCCTTGATGTCAAAGAACCGTATGCAAAGTGTCCGTGGGTACAGTCCACATCAGCTGGTGTTCGGGCAGAATTCTAATCTGCCCTCAGTGCTAATAGACAAAGCATAGGCTCTAGAGGGAACTACCAAGAGTGAATGGGTTGCTAAGCAAATTTCAGCCCTGCATTCTGCAAGAAAGGCTTTTACAGAAGCTGAATGTTCGGAGAGGATACGGAGAGCTCTAAAGAAACAGTTACGGCCCACTGACGAGCGATACGAACCTGGAGATAAGGTTAATTACAAACGAGTGGACTGTCCAGAATGGAAAGGACCTGGAGTGGTCATTGGACAGGATAGTGCAGTTGTTTTTGTCAGACATGGAGGCACCTGTGTCAGAGTGCACCAACTGAGGTTAAGAAAAGTTACTCATTAAAATGAAGAGCCTCAGATTGTCTCTGAGGAGAGTAACCAAGGACAACGTACAGTGGACATCATTGAAGAAGAGAAAAATGTAGAAAACGCAGAGAATGATCCTTTATCTGCTGTTGAAAATGCAGAAGCAGAGAGACCAGACGTTGGAAACATTAACATAAAGGCTGGACAAATTGTGACATTTAGAAACCAAGCAAGTGGTGTTTCACAAACAGCAAAGGTGCTAGGACGTGCTGGAAAAGCCAATGGAAAATATAAGAACAGGTATAACTTAGAGCTACTTGAGCCTGCGGAGGTAGCTGGTAACAGTGAATCAGCAGATCTGTCACAATTAGAGGATCTTCATGTCCAGAAAGAGGTTCCAAATTCGGATACACATGAGGATGTTTTTGTGACTAAGGATGTGTCTTTTGATGAAGCAAAAGAAAAGGAAATACATGGAGACAGAACGAGGTGTTTGAAGAAGTTGAAGACTAAGGACAAAAGTGTGTTTCCACTCGATGGGTGTGCACTTTGAAATAGACTGAAAATGGATTAGTTCCCAAAGCAAGACTTGTTGCACAAGGCTTTGAGGAGCTACAAGTTTCTGAGCTGCAAAAGGACTCGCCGACTTGTGCCTCAGAGTCACTGAGACTTCTAGTGGCAGTGTTATGTCAAAGACAATGGGAACTTCACTCAATAGACATAAAATCTGTATGGACAATGGACATAAAAAGTCTTCCTACAAGGCATGGAGCTGTCCAGAAACATTTTTATCAAACCACCACTGGAGGTCAATGGCACAGGGACACTTTGGAAACTAAAAAATGTGTGTATGGTTTAGCTAATGCCTCATTGTATTGGTATAACAGAGTTAAAAGCATTATGACTGAAGCAGGAGGTATTGTGTCTAAGGTTGACCCTGCAGTTTTCTCCTGGCTTGATGAGGGCGCGAAGGTAACTGGTGTCCTTGCTTGTCACGTTGATGATTTCATATGGGGAGGTTCACAGCTGTTTTCAGAGTGTCATACCTTACCTTAGGTCAAAGTTCAATGTAGGTTGTGAAGCTCACAATAACTTTTCCTATGTGGGTGTGGATTTTGTGACTTTGGGCAAGAAGGTACAAATTCACCAAATGACATACATTCAGCACCTACAGCCCTTACATATCACGCCTTCACGAGCAGCAGAGTCCGCTTCACCTCTCACAGAAGAGAGAGAACAACTTAGGTCAAAGTTAGGTCAACTTCTGTGGGTTGTGAAACAGAGCAGGCCTGACGTCATGTTTGATGCAAGTAATTTGGCATCTTGTCTCAAACAAGCTACAGTACAGAACATTAATGAAGCTAACAGGGTAGTCTGTAAACTCAAGACCAAGTCAGTTCAGTTGAATTTTCAACAGCTTGGGAAAGACAGTAACTTAAATATGGTTACTTTCACTGATGCATCATTTGCAAATCTTTCAGATGGGGTACTCAAGGTGGGTACTTCATCGTTTTGATGGGTGAAAATGGGCAGTTCTCTCCTATTTCATGGCAATCTAAGAGAATTAAGAGAGTTGTCAGAAGCACTCTTGCAGGTGAAACGCTTGCTATGTCTGAGGGGATTGATAATGCAATTTTTTGTCAACTCTGTTTTCTGAACTGAATGCTGGTTGTACTGTTTCTCCTGTACCCATAATCTGTGTCACCGATAATTTCTCTCTTGTTGATGCACTGAAGTCTACTAAGTTTGTTGCTGAGAAAAGACTGCGTTTGGAAATCAGTTCGATAAAAGAACTGATCCAAATTAAGAGGGTTGATCAAGTGTTATGGTCTGAAACAAAAGATCAACTTGCAGACTGTCTTACAAAAAAGGGAGCTTCCTCAACCTCACTTCTTAAGGCTCTCTATGAAGGATGCTGGACTGTTAAGTGAACTCAAGCAAGCGTTTCCCCTTCCCTTACAAATAACCTTTTTTGTTATATTGTTGTTCTAATTTAATACACCATGACAGGTTAAGCTGGTCGTTTTTTTGTTGTTTTTTTTTTCTCTTTAGAGAGAGGGAGATTGTTACTCCTTTGTGTTATCTTAACGACATATCTCGCCATAAGGGGGCACTGTTGTAGGGAAGTGGTGAAATAGCACCTCTCTTCGGAGGGCGAAGGAAGAGTGTCTTTTTAGTTGTTATTTTGTTCCTGTGTGTACATTAGGGACGGGAAGAAAAAATGTGTTTGAACTAAACGTGGAGTTATCTTTCGAGCTAACACACAGCACACTGCACGAGATTACAATACATGATTTCATTCTCACAATGCAATAAATTAGCCTAGACCTTTCATTTCCGGAGTGAAAATTGTAGCTATATCAACAGCGAATTTTAATTTCTTCTCATCATTTGCACAGACTGTCAAAAATTAAAAGAATTCTGACACAAATCGAATTAAAATGCAAAAAATAGCATTTATTCCCGTTATTATAACTCGATGTGATTTGCTGAATAAAACAAGCAAGATAGTGAGGTCATGTAACAACCAAAGTACTTCATTAACTCATGAAACCATGAATATGCAAATTAGCCCCCACCTCCACTCAATCACACCTGCTCAGACTACCTGATTCACTCAACTTTACTGTAGTAAACCCTACACAATCGCAAGTGGAAATATTGGTTAAATAAAGCCATATACATTTGAACCAGAAAATTATTCAGAAGAAGAAGAGGAAGAGTGAATTATACAGGGTCGTTGACAAGTCGATGTATCAGAATGGTAATATATTTTATGTATCGCTCTACAACATCAGACACAAAACGGTAATTGATAGGATAAGCCTTTGGCTCGATTATATCAAACAGCAAACAATGTGTTGCTAATGTTACACAAACCATGTTCCCATTGGTCATCTCTGAGTCAGACAGCTGCCTTCAAATATCAGCATCCTTAGAAAAGATTTGAACATCATTGAAAGTCCATAGAGTAGGGATGGGACGGTATGAAAATTTCATATCATGATTATAGTGACCAAAATTATCATGATTATCAATATTATCACGATTTTGTTAAAATGAGATGAAAGTGCTCAAAAAAGAAATGCTCACACTAAAAACATTTCAACAAGTTTTATATTTGAAAATCAAACAACAAAAAATAAAACAAATAGCTCTATGCACTTTGTAAAGCAAGATTCTATTCTGTGGCATTTCCTTCCTTATAATGACCGTCGTCAATAGCAACTCATTATAACACAGCGCACATCCATGTATCACAACAGACGCGCGCTCTCGTTTCATTCAAATACAACGAATGTCTTGTGTCTCCGTTTTTGATTGTATTGAAAATGAGATCAGTTAATTTATTGTTAACAGAGTTTGATAATATTGTTGTGATCATCTTGTCTGGACGACTGTTTTGTACGCAGTACAAAATGGATTTATAAACACGTAAGTTAAGATTTAAAACATTAATGCGAACTGTTCTTCGCTGAAGCTTCACGTTTATTTCAAGTGAGTGAGAAACTATTTCAACTCAAAACAACATTTTGTGCCCAATTATTTCCCAGACGTAGTTTTGGTATTGAGGTCAAAGTTAATTTGCCTTGCGTTCGCTCGGCAGATTTGAAGTGTATTGCAGCAACTTTTTTTGTGCATGTTCATCAAACAGGGTGAACATCTTTGATTAAGTTTCCCTAAGGACTTTTGTAAAAGCCAAAATATGACCCCTCAGATTTGGTCCTCTTAAAAGTCTGAAAAATCTCCCGAGCACGCTCACTGCCTTCCGCGATTCCTTCTTGAATAAAAACAACAACATTGCGCGCCTGCGTCAGACTGTTGCTGGCTGGACAGGATTTACAGTGAGTTATTAAAATCGCGATAATCAAACACAGTTTTGATAATTACATTTTAAACGATAATACTAACCGTCAGTACATTTTATCGTGGTTTATAGTGAAACCAGTAATCGTCCCATCCCTACCATAGAGAAAGGAATAAAATTCATCATAATATTGTAATATACATCATATACTTAATTAATCAGCTATATTGCATTATATACACCCTTCTTATAGGTGTTCTTGTGCTCACTGTGGAAAAGCCACAGTACATGTGTAGGTGTATTTTGGTACATTGCAGTTTTGAGGAGAAAATAGTCAGCAATGGTGTTTTTGACTGATGAATTTGCACATGGTTTGTCTTAAAGCATATTAAAACACCACATAGACCTACAACACCATTAAAAACTTGATTTTCACCAGAGGGGGGGGGGGGGGGGGGGGGGGGGGGGGGTTATATGGTTGGAGTAGTATATACTGCACACAGCATGCTGTAAGCAACCCACTGGCCTTCTGTTCTGAACATAAAAAATCTTACCGTTCAGCCAGAACCTCCAGAGGGGAGCTTCCATTAGCCCAACTACGCACCATCCACGCTGCATCCATGCCTGCCAAGAAACCTCTTGCTATTCCAGTGCCCATTGGCCAAAATGGCTATACACACACACAAAAAAAAAACATTTCCATCAGTCAACTTGTTCCTCATTCACTAAGGGTGATAAATAAGTGGCTGCAAAATTCATATTAGAAATCATTCACCTTCTGTTTGGAATATAATGGAAAAACTACCCTCACAGCCGCAGTCTAGATAGTTTAACTGTGTGTGATGTTTTAAAGTAATGCTTTCATTACCACATATTCTAAAGTGGTGGTTTCAGATTTATGTGAGAAAATTTATTTTCCGAAGTTGAAATTTGCCAAAGGAAGCCATTGGAGAAGAGCAAAAGCCAATGTTATGGTACTTCATGGAAAAACACCATCTGGTTCTATTAAAGTAGGTTATATCAAATAACAAACTACCTTACAAGAAGATAGTCTTATTTCTCTCCTCCACATGAGTTTTCTACTCACCTCTAGAAGACTGTCCCCCACCAGGGCTACTAGCAGCTTATGGCCGTTGCGCTGGCGGACGAGCGCTGCATTTTCAGAGGCATACATACAGGTGAAGTCAAACATGGCGACATCAGGTTGGCCGTAGTGGTTGATGGCAAAATCCAGTTTAGGAAGCTGCTGATTGGTAGAGAAATCTGCTGCCTCTCTAGCATAGGAGAGCAAAGCCTTCTGGTCAACATTGGCCCTGGAGAGCAGCATTTCTGTGTCGGCATAGTCCTATACAAGAGTGGGTGGGAAATAAATAAATAAAATATACATATTTTATTTAATAAAAAAATAATATAATAATACTTTAAAATACTATGACCAGGGTGTTTTGTGTTCTGTGTGTGTGGTTCAAGTAATCCCAACATTAAGGGGACAAAATCCTCACAAAGATTGAAATATCTGAAATTCATACTAAGTGATGTTTTTTGAACATGTTAAAATGCTGAAAGTAATAATTATGTCAATGGAAAGTCCCCATAAAACATGAAAACCCAACAGTCAAACAATTTTCAGCAGTGAAAACAATGTAATTACGAAATAGTCATAAGTTGGGTTCGATTTTTCAAAACTTCACTCAGTTGTCTGCAACTGTTGAGCACCGCAAGGCATATAATTCAGTCATGAGTGGCTCTGGTAATGGGATATTTGAGAGGTCTTTTCCTCTCTGATTCATGTTGCTACGAGAGACTAGTGTTTGTTTCTGCTAACAGACAGGCTTTTTAAAACGGTTGAGGACTCTCAGCGCTGACACTCATTTAAAATGGCTTTATTTTGAGCACCATTACAGTTAAGGCGAGTAAATACGAGTGTGTTTTTCCCCAGTGGAATTCTGTAATTTATACTTAAAAATGGAAAGTAAGCATGACTCTCTTGCAACCTATCGAACTACATTAATTGGTGTCATTACTGTGCATCCTTATATCAGGCGTATTGTGCAAGAGTTTATGTATGAGTGTGAGAGAGAGGGCTGGGATTGAGGTTCCTTGTTAATGATTCAACAAACTTGGCAGTAATGGGAACAGAGCAGAAGTGCTCATTGTGAATAAATGGGAACAGACTGTCCGCTCAAAGTAATGATTATTTACACTCCTATGCCCAAAAAGCCTTCTAAAAGACATTATTAAACACCTAGAACTTCAGTAGGATACGTACACTAACACTCTTTTGGGTCTGTGAGATTTTTTTTAATATTTCATATTTAAAAATGTTCTTTTGTTACAATTTAAAATAACTGTTTTCTATTTTCATATATCTTATTTTAATATGTCATTGTCATTGAGGTGTGCTAGTACTTTTCTAAGGGACATAGAAAGGCAAACAGGAAGAGACTGAGATACAGAGGGAGGGAAAAGTGAGAATAAAAGAATGGAGATTAGTATAAAAACGGGCAAAAGTCCAACTCTTTGATCACTCACATGTAGAATGACGCCCTTCTCCAGCAAACTCTGCTTTTTGGCAGTCATTACAAAGTAGTGTGTGTCATCCTTATAGTAGACAATGTTTTCCAGGTCAATTCCTGTGGAGGCAAACCAACAGAGAAAAAGGACAAAATGAGTGAGAGGGAGCAAGAGGGAGGGAGAGATTAAAGTGGAGATGTGACAGACAGCATGTCAACGGGGGAAAAGCGGACAGAGAGAAAGAGGAAGTTGTTTGCATCCGTTCGCTGATGTAATTATGTTCCATCTGTGCAGCAGATAATGCGACCACTCCCTCAATCAATAGGAGAAAGAGAGAAAGGGATGACATTGATTATACAACTCAGAAAACAGGAACAAAAACTGTCCTCAACACTCAGCACAGGGACAGATATTTTCCATGTATTTATTTCCTACACTGCTGGAACTTCAAGTAGTACCATAAAAGAGATTCATGCAGTGTGTCACGAAACTGCACATGGAACAAGGACAGTGGTGATCCAAACGCAGGCTTTATTATGAGGAGAATCCAGAGACAGGTACAAGGAAACAGGCAGGGGTCAAAACCAGGTAAGCAGTCCAAACAAACATCAAATCCGTGCAGGGAAAAGACAAACAGGAAACCGGGAACAGGCAGATAATCAGGGAACCGAAACACTAGAATACAAGGAAACTGGAACAAGGCTAGGTAATGCAGTCAGACACATACAATACTGAGCAATGGTACAAAGGGCCACTCAGGCTCAAGACAGGTGCGCTAAACAAGATAATAAAACACAGGTGCGTAAAATCAACCATAATCAGTCCAGGGTAAAACATAATGAAAACAAACTAGGAAGGAGGGCTCCCCAGAGGCTCAAGCGGGCACTCCAGCCGCAGATCGTCACACAGTGTTGTTCTACTTAAGGTTGTCACCTTTTCCTGGTTAAATAAACATTACTTTACATTACTATAAAAAGAAGCAAAAAAATTCTGTTTTGTATTTTTAAATTACATCCTAACAATGTAATTTTTTATTTATTTATTAAAACCAAGTATAAATCTCATCAAGTTAGTGTTAAGGATTTTTACATTTATTCTAAAACATTAACTAAAGGCTATACCAATTTAAACAATATATTTTATTTGATGTCCATGTTAAATTAACTGATGTTCAGCTATTCTTTTTAATAGTCAACTTATTCTCAGATCATGATCAGTCATCAAGCTCTGTAAAAACAGTTCAAAGACATGAATATGTACTTTTAATTTCAATTTGCACACTAAAAAAACGCAGTCATCATGTTTTCAGGCCATCTCAAGTTTGATTTTGATGTGACAAAGCGGTAAAGTGACTGACCATTAGTGGCATCATTTTGTTCATTCAGACTGATTCACGAACACGCACACAAAAAGAGACGGGAATCATCACACAAACCAATTAGGGATGTCAATTTTCACAAATTCCCATGATTGATCGTCGTTTAAATTAACGATCAATTAATCGTTAGCCTTAATACTGCAATCTGCGTTTGCTGCAGTGGCATATGGCCAACAGTATGACAGGGTCTGCAAATGCTGCTCAAAACACTATGTTCCTCACCAAATTAATGAGAATGGTTTTTAATCTGAATAAAGGGCTAGTAGGATTGTAAAATGTTTCGATGTGATTGATAATTCAATTAAATTAATATATATAAATATAACGACTAATACAACGTGTCACCAACGCCGCCTCAGATGCGTGCTTGTCAGAATGTGTGACTGTTGTGGCGTACTCTTCCTAGAACAAGCACTGAAAACGGCAACTAAACCCAAAGAATTCACAATGATTTAATAAAATAGTGTTCTCATGTTATGTAATATGACAGTCCCAAATGAATCATCGTCAATATTAGTCGTGCATTGCTGCTTGAGCGGCGCACGCTGAATAAATAACCGTTGAGCACTTTGCTAGCGCGTTATTTAACTCAAAGAAACGCATCCTATATGATAGTAATCAGATATATACAAAATAAACATAGTATTACAAATTATATCTGCACAAAATGACGTGAATGCACAAGTGAATTTGAACTAAGTTACGTGCCATTCAGAATGACTCATGTTGTGGACGCGGCAACTAAACCCAAATAATTAACAATGTTTTATTACAATATAGTTCTCTTTATAATGTTATGTAAGTATGACAGTCCCAATAGTCATTATTAGTCGTGCATCGCCGTTTGAGCTGCGCGCGCTAAAGATCACACTGCGTCAATTATTAACCAAATGCATCCAATATGAGATAAATCAGATATAGATAGGTGCACACAAAATAAACTATTACAACTTACATTTGCACAAAACAAAAGGCTGCGAATGCACACGCAAACTTAGTCATGATGAAGGTGTAAAATAGTCCCAAACAAAACGCGCTCGCTTACATGTTTCGCGGTTGAGCAGCACGCACGCGCATGAACCTGCTTAATCGATGATCGATAAGTTTTATCGATTAAATGTGTTAACGACAATTAATCGTTAACATCCCTAAAACCAATTGTATCCAATCATAACCAATCAAAGCGCGATGGAGGCATTGCCTCCTCTCACATCACTTTCCACCATTAATTCTCAATTACACCCCATCAAACCCACCACACACTTTAGGGGATCTGTTAGAACTCAATGGGATCAGGGGAAGCACGAAAGATGTGGACTCCTGCTGTAACTTTACCTGCGTGTCACAGTTGGACAGTGCTACTTTAGAAAAACGAGTGGTTCACTTCTTAATGTCACATTTTGTCAAATTTGTGTCGTTTTATTTTTGTAATATGGATTAATATTAATATTTCCCCTTGGAGGAAACGCCCCATATATATCTTCAATAAGAGTGCTTGTTTTACCTGTGGCTTCTCTAAGGTCCTGAAAGAACTTCTGGTTGAAGATGAAGGCAACTCCACTGATCTCTTCCACCTTTGCCTCTGCAGTCGTGTTGCGGTTAATGAAGTTTGCTGTAATAGCGATAGCCAGTTTGCCCCTGAACTCCTTCCTCCTAAACCCTGGAGAGACAGGATAAACATTTATAAGAATTAACTTTTATTAATGTCAGATTTTACAAGTGTTAAAAGTATTAGATAATTTCTCAGATATAAGCAGAATTATTTAAATGGATCATTCATGCCCGCAGGATAAACAGTGTGGGGCGAGTTACACGCTGAGGTTTGTTCAAGTCCCTTAGCACACACCACTAATTATTTTTTTCATGTCAAGACAAGAACCAAAGATTTAGAGAGAACATTCTCAATTTTCATATTATATGAAGTGCTATTCTTACCTGACAGAGTGTTTCTCCTCCCATCAGCCCCAATTATGACATCAAACTCTAGCTCATTGACTGGATGTGTTCTGGGATGGACCTCGGCTCTCCACCCAATTCCTGCAAAACCAATAGCATGTTCAGCGATGACGGACAAGTCCTTTCTCCACAAGACTAAGTGTCCATTCAGGATGTGCCTAGACTCTTTAGAACGACTGGTATTTATGTGGAAAAGGAAACAAATGAATGGAACAGCAACATTTCAGCATGGAAAGGACACAAGAAAGTGAACTTACTCTCATTCTCTTGGTCTTCTGGTGGCTCAATGAGGCCTTTGAACTCTACATTGACGTGGATCTCGATGCCAAGAAGAAGAGCTACCTTCAAGAGCATCAGCTGCAATTGGCGAATACCTGGAGTAAGATAATTCAAACAAATAGGCCCCGTTTATCATCCGACTCAAGTGGACCAGACATTCTAGAGGAGTTTCTTTACTTAGATGCATAACTTCCGCAAGACGGTCAAACCAACAACACACACATCCAAGTTATTTTTCTTCTTGGGGAAAACTGTTATATCTTGCTGGCAAAGTTTAAAGCCTTTGTTTTGGCAGGTTTTTCCCAAAACATCCCACAATGATTACATGAGCAGGCGGCTATTGAATGTCTGGGATGCATCAGGACATATTAGCATTTACACCACACTTGATAGGAGTCCCTGAACACCTATGAAGGTGGTTTGAGTCTCCAAGATGGATCGTAACACATTTACATCTACATTTAGTCCTGTAATGGGATCATCTGTAATGGATGTCTGTACTGTAAAGGTTAATTTCTCTAAAAATGTTTTGATAAACTACTCACTGATATGGTCGATGGCTCCAGCACAAAACTTGCCGTAGAACTTCTTGGCTCCAAGACCCCTCAGATCCTGAATGGTGTAAGGCCAAAGATGGAGCACATTGTTTCTGGAGAATGCATCCCTCTTCTCCAACAAAACCACCTTGGCTCCAAGGAAGCCCAGCTCTATGGCTGTACGTAAACCACATGGTCCAGCTCCAATGATCAGACACTGAGAAACACAATCCACATAGAAAAAAAAAAAAAAATCATCAAGCAACATAAAAACTCAATCTATTTCGAACAAAATTAGAACATTAAAAGATTGAGAACTAGTAACCAAAACACTCTCCTTCGCCCAGGGAAACTTTCATACCTTGGCATTGGCACAGGCCCTTCCTTTTTTGTATTCTTTGTGGCTGGCGCGCTTGTCTAATTTGGCCCAGAGGGCTTTGGCTTTCCAGTAGTTGAGCTTGGACTTGAGTTTGTGGTAGAACACACGGTATTCATTGGGCTTGAGTTCCAGGAAGTCACAAAGCTCTTGAAAAGCCTTGAGAGTGCCTTTGAAGGTGGTGGCCTGGACGAAGCGGTCAAAGAGCACATGGGACTGATTCACCCCTTCTCCCACCGCATTGACGCCTTCATCTCCCATGGTCTCTTGACCCGATAAGCAGGGATTATGGGACAAGCCCCGTCCAGCTCACTCAGAGTCAGTCTGTTTTCGATTCAACTTCCGCCATTTTGACCCTGAATGAAGAAGAAAAGATTAGTCAAAAATTTTATGAAGAGCTTGCTATGGCACACATGGAAATGAACAGAAACTTTGCAGAAGTAAAAATCTTTTTCATTGTCAATATTTTGGATCAATTTGATTGTCTTAAACTTTCCCTAAAAATTTGTTCAGAAAAGGAAATAAATCTGCAGATTGCATCTAGGCCTCCTTATTAGACGTTTTTGTCAATGATAAATGTAAGGCAGTCCTCTACTAATTACTACAACTATATTTTGAAATTTTCAACTTAGCTTAGACAAGACAACACAGCATGGATTTAAAAGGAAGGAAGAGATATAAAAGCTTCCTGGTATAGTTACAGAAACAGACATTACTATACTATGATCTACATTAAGTAGCTATATCAGAGGAAAGAATCTAGACTAACACTCTAATTTTAGTTTCAATGATCTAAACATAAGTTTAGTGATAAATGACATTTAATTATCCTCTCTGCAAAAAAAAAAGAACTGCTTCATGATTAAGTTATTAGTAATAACTAGTAAGCTCAAGTCATTAAGATATCACTTTATGTTTCTATAGAGCAAGACTATTATATAGGGCCTAGGCTTAATGCAGTTATGTAAAACATAGCCTACTGTGTAAAACTATCTATGAAACAGATTTTAAAAGTTAACACCTTTCACTAACATAGAGTGGGCAGCCAACCTTGCCTGGAAATTTTCACATAGCCTAAAGGACCTACAAGCTCTAATAAAGACGTGGCATTAAAGAGCTGAAAATGCCCCATGCCCTTATCTGAGAGTCAGTGACCACAGGAAGTCTGATGAACGCACAGAAACCCAAACAGGAAATGCTGAACTACTGGAAGTCTGTGCATTCTGCTGTGAACAAGACACCCTGATAAATAAACATAAACTGCATTGCTGGACGATTATCAAAAACTATTGCTGACACCATGTCCTACTCAGGTGTGAAATAGCCTTGCATAGCCAAACTTTTATCAGTATGTTCCTCTTTAAAGCTTATTCTGGTCAAGAACTGGTCATTCTTCAGATGGGAGGAGACCTCCTGATTCTGACCGACATGTAAAGCAACCAACCAAAGTTTATTTTGCACTTAAACTGAGAGAGTCTCACAGAGAACGCCACATTATTCAATTCAGACAGACAAAGACCAGATATCATTGCCATTTGCCAAAGCAAACAAGGCCTAGAAATGCTGATAACCAGAGATTTCAGCAATTTGCTAGTGTGCAGGAAAGTTTTCTGAAAGAAGAATGAGGAAGAGAAACAATTTTCAAAAAGTTAAAAAAAAAAAAAAAGTACAATTTTCCAAGATGCTCTAAAGACATGGAGAAAAGAATGCTGAGCAATCAAAAAAGACTGAGAAACATAATCCATTCCAGACCCATCTAAAGAATCACATTCAGACTCGATCTCAATTGGGCAGCTGAAAGTGACCACACAGCTAGCTGTCAGCGACTGAAATAGAACATCTAAAATATCACAAATTAGCAGTTTTGCATGGCCAAGGACATATACATGCACATAGTCCCATTTAAACAAACTCAGACTCACACAGACTGCTAAGGTGTGGTCTGGATGAAGGAAATCTCCACCTCACGATAAAAGGGAAGGTAGGTGAAGGGTTAGTGTGAGGGCCCTTTCACTCGGTTCCAGCTCTAGTCTGCTGTGAAAACACACTCCTGACCTCACTGCTCTGAAACTGCTGTGCCAGTGGTCAGCGCAACACCCCGACCAGCCACTGAAAGACTCAGTGTCACAAAGCCACGAGACGTGATGTAATGACATTGTCCTCACGGTTTCATAATCGTCAAAGTTTAGCTGACAATTGAATGTAATACAAAAAATTGCAATTAAAAATAAAACCGTACCTGCGGTGTTAGTTTAATATATTTAATAGTCATTAACTAACAACAAAATGTAGCCTATGCTTTGTTAGGATTTTATAATAAAATTTGACATATATATATATATATATATATATATATATATATATATCCTATGTATTAAACAAATGGATTTCAAAGTCATGAAGTATTTTGTCCTTTCACTACACATGTCAGGCTGTTGCATTGACTTTGAAAATTGGAAAGGCGCGTGAATGCACTACTGAGGCAGAAGGATCTGGTTACCCGTTTCCTCTCTCCATAACCCTCTGACACGACACTAATGCTTCAAATGGATACACTTTTTTGCACGGCAGCAGCCATGTAAACAAATACGATGCTGAAATACATTGACGGTCAAAGTACAGCTCATTTAACAAAGATTGCTGAATGAAAGAAAAACTGTTTTCTTTTGAAGGTGTGCAGAAATTGAACCTCATAGGACAAATATAGATTTTTTTTTTCTGGTTGTCCTCATGCGGCTTTACTTCTGTCGGCCCCTGAAAGCCGAGAACCTCGGCACATATATGATATCAGAAACCCTCAGCGGTGAAGCTTGGGTAACACTGACTAACCTGTTTAAAGCCCTCAAGTAGTTACAAGTGAGGAGACTGACTCCTGAAGAACATGGGAGAGAAGCTGGTTTCACATATAGCCTACACGTGTAGACATAAGACCCACAGAACCTGCATACTTTATTCACATTTTCTGTGTTGATGGTGAAGGGAAAACCTGTAGAAATCTGTGGAATGGATTTAAATGAAGCTGAAACCATTATTAAAAAAAATAAAATAAATACAAGTGGCAAGGATGTGTAGAAAAGTGAAAACAACAGCAGTTAAAATCATGAAGAGTCCGCTGAGATTTTATGGAATTCTGTGGATTCCTATGGCAGGACTAGCCATAAGCCGAGAAGGAAGCATGACCATGTGCATGTAACTACAACCATACAAGTATTGTGAAACATGGGTCTAATTCTATGGAGATCAGATCATTTAATAGAGGCTGCATTTTTTGGCACTAGCCTAATGTGGAAGCATTGTTAATAGGCTACTAATACATGTAAATAAGTAATTTAAATAAAAAAATTATGAAATATTTTTGCTGACCAAACTGCAAAAATGTAATATAATATTAATTTATTTGCATTAACTTTTATGATTTCCATGACACTTCCAGGCCATTTCAAAGTTTTACATGACCGTAATGTTTCCCCTAAAATCTTTAGGCTATGTTGTACAACTTGGAGAAAAACCCCAGAACATGGATCAATTCCTAAAGAAATATGTATAAAAACTGCAAATGTAAAATCTGTTGTTCATCACACTGACTCATGGGAGAATGTGAAGAGCCAGGTTACATAACTATGCAAGGCCCTATAGCCACGTTAAAGCTACAGCATAACAAAATTTTAACTCCCAGCATGCCAGAACACTTCCAAAACAGGGCCTGCTATAATTGCACACAGGTCTATATCCAGTATCTCTTTCACACAGGAAACGCCCACATTTCTGCCATGGTGTGACCTGTCACTATAGGTATATTACATTTCAGACACAGCTATCTGGCCTGTGTCACACAGCAATGTGGTGTTAATGATATAGCTGCTGCTATGAATACACACTGAACTTTGTATGACATGAGAGAAACAGAAGACAATCACTACGGACATGCTGATAAACAGCATTACCGAGACACAAGACATACGGAAACAAACTGCAATCTGCTGAAATCTATTCAACACAACAGCAAGACTAAATGAATAACCATTCAGATAAATATAAAACCCACCTTCACTCGCCTGTAACTGTAGAGGGAATCCAAAGAACTGTTTTGATTCACAGCATGCCTTCTAAAACAAACACGCATAGACGGTTGTTGCATCACACATATCTTTACTTTATGATGAGAGATCGTGACACACTCTGGGCTAAAAATAGACCAACATTACATGTCTGAATGGACTGTACAGAAAGCTCTTTCCACAATTCTCTTCCTGTCGGAACCCCATATATTTCCAGTATGCTTCTTGTATGGACATGTGGATGGGAGACATGTCAGAGTTTTAGCTTAAAAATGAAGAACTTCATACACAGAGGACTGTATTAACTTCAGACAGCAATTTCTAGCCAATCACAAAAAAAAGCAATTTCTTATCGCAGTAGAAGAAAACAATATAATATTTATTTTCCATCGTTTAAGATTATTACTATCCACAACTTTTTATATGGAAATCACATTTAAAAATGATTTAAAAATCAAAAATGTCTATGGTCATCAAAAATAAATATGAAAATGATAAAACGTGTGTGTGTGTTTATAAAAAAAACACCATTTGTTGAAAATCCTTCCGTTAAGATATTTTTCAACAAAAAGATGCCAATATGTAGACTAAAATGGTAAATCAATGTATACATTTCATGCATTTGAACATTTATTTATATTTAAATATATTTTTCCAGCAACCTGTCTGGTCTGCTTAAACACACAAAGAATAACATTTTCTTGTTTCATTTTCAGAAAAAAAATGACTGAACAGTAACATCTGCACCGAACGGTTTCCGTAAATGTGGTATCAATCTTTTTTTTTTTCTTGGGTGAACTATTTCGTATAATCAGCAAAGCAGGTACAGTTATTGGCCAATTCTGATAATCTCAATATGGCCATATGTCTGGCGATAAGGGCTGCTGATATCTGAACAAACTCTAGTCATGATGAGGCAGTAGATGTTTAACCACAGACACAATTTAGATAAACATTCTCTATCTAGATTGAGTAGAATGATATCAAGTTCATTATATCTCTCCTTGCAATCAAGACGTTTAATTGCATTGCTGCTGGTTCCAGGGAAATCATCAGATCACACATGCAATATTAAAAAACATGAAAGCTAAAATCACTTTCACATGACAGACCATGAGGGGCAAGATCAAATATATTTAAAGACAACTAGCCCGAGGGACATGACATAAATCTCTAGATTTTAATAAACACAGAGAAATAAAATCGCAACCTCCTTGTGCTGGAGGACAACTCATAATACATTTCCCATTCATCTCTCTTACAGAAAGTCTCTTCACATTTATCTTCAAGTCTCTTTGTTTGGCTGTGATTTTCCTCATCTAAAAACTCCCATGGGAGCGAAGGGGCTTACTTTACCGTCGCATAAAACATTAGGCTCCACCACTGTGCCGTCTATCAAACAGCTGTGATGTCTCCTCCTCCTACTGTGTCTTTCCCTCCAGACAATCAGGTGAGACGGAGTGCTGTCGCTATGGTAACATCACCAAAGGAGTATGACATCATTATACACATGCTGTAATGGAGGAGGGGAGCTAAGCCAACAGAGCCGCATGTGGGCAGGTAAACAAAGCAAACTGATGTGGGCGAGGCAAACTAGGCCAGTATCCACCTGAAATAAGCTGGGTTCTTTCTTTCAAAAGAATGGCAACTGGCAAATGGTTAACATTACCCATAATTACTGTCTGAACACTATCCACCACACCTCGTTATCTGTATAATAGTAACTCTCACTCTGTGCTCAGAATCCTTAATGGGTTAGTTCACCTAAAAATGAAAATTCTGTCATTATTTCTTTTCTGACCTCATGTCGTTCCAAATAGTAAGTAGGGATGCAACTAAATGAAAATTCCTGGCCAAAACCCATTAATTATCTTAATTATCTAAAAACCAATAATATCTTATTTTACCTTATTTTAATAGTCTAATGATATCTTATTAGTTTTTATTTTATTTTATTAACATTAGACTTAATTAAATTCAATCATTTCATTGAATGGAAAAAAAAATCCACGCTAATAAAATAACACCAAAATTGGACATTAAATATATTTAAAAAAAAAAAATGTATTAAATATCAATATTACCCTTCATTCGGTTTTATGTAACAGAATCAGATTTAACCAATTATCAAAATAAAGATATTATCATCAGAGTATAGTCCTACAAAGCTATTATCATCAGAGCATGTGAGCAGAGCGTAACGGGGAGTGCATCAGTGAACGAGAGGGTAGTGTCGTTTTACCAGCGTTGCCAGTCGCTTAAAAAAAAAAAAAAGTAGTCAATCTTCGCAAGCGGAGCCGCTCGCAAAAGTACAAAAAAAAAAGCTGCGCGAGAGTGAAGTCCGAGCGCTGAACACCGGCATATATTTTCTGGTCATATTTTCGGCCTTTTTTCTCTTTCAGCAAATCCCTACCCGTAAGACTTTTGTTTTATCTTCGAACACAAACAAACTTATTTTTAATGAGTTGTCTTATCTGTCTCTTCATTGACAGTCCACACATCTACCACTTTGATGCTTCTAAAAGTTCCTAAAGAGATTGTAATACATCTGAATTGAGGGTTGTTGTGTCCCATACAGTAATTCCTAATGCTACCTTTAGAGACGCTGTGTTGTAAGAGGATAGAGGAGTGGGTGGAAGAAGAAGAAGGATGTTCTAGGGTTAGACATGTGAAGTTACGGTCGAACACATGTGGAGTTAAGATGGAAATAAAGACGAGTCATTGAAGATATATGGTGTCGTGCTTACTACTCACCCAGAACATAACAAGGGCTCCAAACTTTATATGATGAACAGATTGAATTTAGGATTTTATTCCCATAAAAAAAATTGATCAGCGAAAAAAAAATGGAAGCTCAACCAAACACGAGAATTAATCTCAACATTGGTTATTGCAGAAGCTCAAACGTACTTTGTAACACACGACCATGAACTTTGATGAATGTTCATTTGTGATTGTGAATAAAAGCCTAAATTAAATATGTTCTTCATATAAAGCGATTGTGTCTCTTCAGTTAGTCCAAATTCGGACTAAACCGCTCAATAAATATGGATTAGTTTTACAATCTCTTTATTAACTTTTTGAAGCGTCAAAGTGGTAGTTGCGTAGACTGTCAATAGAGGGACATTAAACTCTCATATATATTAAAGGGGTCATATAATGGTACATACACTTTTACAAGTTGATTGTACTGAAATGTGTGTTGGCAGTGCCTGTACACAACCATCATATAATGATAAAAATCCATCCAGTGATTTTGTTTTAATCTCCTTATATGTTCACGATGAATGTGTCTAAGGTTTACACTCAGGGTACATTACGGCATGTTTTCTATGTACGACGTTCTCAATATAATTCATAACCCCACGTTTAAAATGAACAACGCGTTATGGTTATTGGGTTATTGTGTTACAAACGGTGAATGCACGCACAGAACAGAGGGGCGGGGTGAGCAAAGCTCATTATCATTTAAAGACACAAACTTAAACGGCGTGCTGACAACAGAGCTGTTTTTGACCAGGTAAAATAAGTGTTTTCTTACAATACTAATGAGAATTTTTAGTTAAAGTATATTACAAACTTTTAATTTAGACCATAAAGAATCATATTAGCTTGTACAAAAATGGCATTATATGACCCCTTTAACATCAAAAAGATCTTCATTTTTGTTCTGAAGATCAACGAAAGTCATACAGGTTTGGAAATGACAGAATTTTTATGTTTGGGTGAACTAACCCTTTAACAGTTGAGGCGATTTCAACTACAAGACATGCTTTTCATGCCAAGTAAACATGAAATATATAGGATAATGTAACTAAAACATAGACAAACTCAAATTTAATAGCTAGAGAACAATTACATTAAACATGTTTCATGTTCATGAACACAATGAAATTAAACGCATGAGCAATCAGTAATACAGAGCTTGAGAAGTGAATAAAAACCAGAGTTACATTTTGAAGGTTTAGTTCAAAACAAACATGGTGTACTCTATGAAACGGAAAAGTGGGCATTTTGAAAAATCTTTTTTGAACTTGACAGTCGTGGTCATTATGAACGGTCATTGTATGGAAAAGAAAGAAATTCTGCTTTAATGTTTGACAAAGGAGAAAAAAACAGCAGAGATTGGAACGACATGACAGAGTTTCCGTGTTGGGATGAACTATTCCTTTAAATAATCACAGTCTATATGTTCACCAGATCATAGTGAACACAGTTAAGTTCTGTCATCAACCAGCTTTCCATAGCTTACCATTTTCCACATCAAGATTAAAAGACACGGCCAACAAACTGTCTGAACGTAAGCTCCAAAACACAGACTGTATCACAAATAGAGACACAAACATTACTTCATTATGAAAATATGCCACCACAGAAATGCTGTGCCAAGAAAACAAATGCTATATTTATGTATACTAATAAACAGAAGTTTATTTCTGAGAACTAATTGAAAAAGTTTATTAAAGTAGTTTTTTTTTTTTTTTAGATAAATGTATGCACATTTTGACCCATTTATTTGTGAGTCACCTGAATGTCTACATCGACGTGCAGTATATTGTTCAGACAAATTTGTTTTCACCTTTTTTTTTCATTAAAATAAATTAGATTATGTGATAGCCTATTTGTTGCTAAGGACTATATTTCTATCTTGCTCAAAAAAATTGATGAATCGAATCGAAAAATCGAATGCCATTATGCAATCGAGACATTGATATTGAGAAAGCTGATCATTAATAAACATGCGTGACTCGTTTATCATTCCAAATGTACTTCCATTTTAATATATTTTTTAAAGCAGCAACAGTCAATACACAAATGCCACTTATGACCTTATGTGGCCTTACCATTCATTTAAATATTTGGCTTCCTGGATTAATCTGGACATGTTCATATTTGCATAGTTATCCATAAATAGAAGTGTGTGGTTGATAACAGACATTGGCAAACAGAATTAAACCAATAATCAAAACATCAAGATTCATTCAACAAAACTTTGCTTGAATCATTTCCAACAAAAGATTTTCTTCAATTTTAGCTTACAAAATGTAGGCTAAGCATATTTTTCTAATTAACTCCCAACAGCTGGAAACATGTACAGCTGATCCATACAGAGAGTTTCAAACAATAGGCTACTGCACAAATATAAATACATTTTACAGAAACTTTTACTTAAAAAAAAAAAATACACATTTAATAATCTTTTGCCACACTGATTAACACAGTAATCAAGCAGTAAAGATTGCTAAACTTGTGCAGATTGCTATAATTCCAGATTGTTTGGATGGTTGTGACCAACAACCACAAATTATGCAATACATTTCGAAAGGAAACAGTGAGTATTATATTCACCACCTCTCCAATCCGTGTTGTCAGGCTTTTAGACTCAAAATTCCGGCTGCGGTAGTTATTTTAGTACATTTTTGGAAAGAAGCATGATATCCAAAATCAGATGTTATGAGAAAGAAGTCATCAACGCAATGAAAGTTTTGGTCATGCTCAGCCACGTACTAAGACATGATGCCCTAATATAACTTTGTAATTGACGATTCAGTGTTGTCCATAACTAAATAATCTCATTAATGAAATCCAGACAACCAAAATGGAAATAATTTGCATAATGAATTTGCATAAATATATAAGCTTCCAATTGAGAGAAAAAGTCAGAATTGTGGTATAAAAAGTCACAATTTTATTATTCTGTGTTGGAAAAAAACCATGCAAACTCAGAAATCCAAGAAAAAACTGAACTGAGGATATAAACTCGTAATTGTGAGGGGGGAAAAGGGCAGAATTTAGATAAAAAGTTGAAATTACCTTTGTTACTTTTTTATTCCATGGCAGAAACAAGCTTCCATAGCAATGTCATTCAACCGCAACAATAAAAAATGTTTACTCTGTCTTTTAGGTTTCATTAGAAATGTAAATTACACTAGACACACCTTTCAAAGACTGAAACTGGCTGAGGAAACGAGCATGTGTCGTGTCATCTTACATATCATCTCCGACATGAGCAGAGTAAACAAGAGGTAGTTACTACGTGACTGCGCACAGTATCCTGGTCTCAGAAACAGACAACAGGGCTGTAATCCAGTGAATACGGCATGCTGATCTAATCCCACGCGCTGTGGGTGGGGTTAACCCTTACTCGCTGGGTAAACAAGACTCCAGACAGCAAAGAGGCAGGACCGTCACTGACCCAGACCTGCCAGAGCCTTGGCTTTGTGCGTTAATAAATGACAGCACGCATATAAACTGCAACCTTATGAGATTGACAGTTAAACCAGTGAACATATCTACATACAAGTGAGGAAGTTAGTCTCCTTAAGGGAATAGTTCACCCACAATTGAAAATTATGTCACTATTTACTCAATCTCATGTGGTTTCAAACCCATGTGACTTTCTGTTGTGCAACACAAAAGTAAAAGGATTGTTTTTATTTGTTTAGTTACAATGAATAGGGACTGAAGCTCCAAATAGAACTTATTTTAAATTCCTTATTTTTTTTAAATATAACATGCATCAATGATAGCATTTTTGTGTAAACTATTACTTTAACCTACAACGAACTTAGATTAAATTAGATTAAATACCATAAAGAAATTCCCTTTGCTGGGAATTCATGTCATCAGAATTACCGTAATTACTAGTTTACAGACTTCTCCCACTTGACCACAAATTATAGTATGTTAGAACTAACCAATATATCAACATATAAAAAGTAACCTAGATAGGAAGCAACTTCTACACATATTTATGTTTGATAAGCTTTTATAGCCGGTGTAACTTGGTGCACATTAAAAAAAATGTGCAAGAGAATCAGAGAGTAATTTGTGAAGTGATAAATTATTTTTCTGTCGCATATGGAACAGCTGTTTGCACTGCCAGAGACAAATCATTTAAAAGGATTCAAACAGCACTGGGTATTGTTAAACTCAGAATTTTCATCTTGTAATTATATCTAATAATTATTATGATTCCAACATGGCATAATGCATCATGACATATCTGTGATTAACACCTTAACATCATTTAACACTGAAACAGAAAAGCAGGAGTTCATGAGAAGAAACTGTTGTACTGGGTTGACATCTCATCTTCTGCAAACAAACAGTAAACGTAACAAGTAAACATGCAGGCAGAAAGCTGTGGAAAGCATAATTCCAAACGCTGACATTGAAGTTCTACACACTCCCATCCCTTTGCATGTTTTTTTTTATTATTATTTGGCTAATTTCATTGAACATTTGGCTATATAGGAATGAACTGATAAAATACATAATTTTTTAATTCATTCCACAGATCTAAATTCAGATTGCAGATTCAATGTGGGCCTACATATCGGCTATTACATTAGTTGTTTTAAATTACAACATGGAATGTAACTCCAATAAATATGAGCAACTTCTGAGAAACTTTTGAGAAATTTTATTTTTGGCCATTGCAAGCTTCTGCAGTTTGAAACCTTTCCATAACATGAATGGTACTTCAACATCTGTGATCTCTCGCACCTTTAACTACGCCAAGGGACAGAGGACGGATTTCTCCTGAAACGCTGGTTTGAGGACCAACCTCCATGGTTCAAATCAAACATTTTAAGGGGGGAAAAAAAGTGCAAAACTGGCCTGAAATCAGCAGCTTTTGGCAACAGAGCAGAGGAAAAGGGTGGACTCAAGTGTGAATGGAATACAAAATGGGCTTCAATAGGCATGTAACCCAAAACTTTCAGACAGATGCTAAGCACTTCAATGGACTTTCATTAGAAGGAAAATAGACACATACTGGATTACATTATAATTCGACAGCAATTTCACAAACTATAGGTGATGGGTGGAATAAAAGCTTATTTTGCAGAGTCAATGAGAGGACAACTGCAAAAATATTGGAAACTGGTCTTAAAAGGAAGACTGGCTCACTCCCAAAAGCACTTATGAAAACAAAACAAAGGTGAAAAGTAAAGTGATTCACATGAACGTTTCACATCAAGTTACTTGTCTGAGATAAGATACTTCTGAAGTCCATATTAAATGATTCATTTATTTCATTTAAATGACTCATTAAGATTGCTTAAATCATGCAATGATAAAACTCTAAATATGATGTTTCACAAATTTAATATAAAAACTAAAATAGAATTAGCCTGTGTGTTTAATTTTTTAACTGATAATATAAAATGTAATTTTGAGAACTCTGTTTCAGCCCAAAACTATGAAGCTGCAAATATGGCTCGTGCTGAATTTCCACAACTTTCTATTTCTAATGTCAGTCAAATAGGTGAATTCAGCAACTAAAATCAACTGAAAATCATCACAAAATTATAATGTACAATATGAAAAAAGGACATTTTTAAATTTAATAATTACATTAACCTTGTTGTAAATTATCAGTGTTTTTAAAGATTAATATTTAGATGACAACAAAGGTAATCACTTTAGATTTAGATTAATCCAAATCTAAAAAGGTCATCTAGAAACTAGAGCATACACAATTAGATATCCAACATCAATTATGGTGTCAATATTAAAATTTGGCGCAAAAGAACAAACAAACAAAAATTATAACATGATCCCGTTTGCTGACTCAACAAATCCAGCGAATCAAAATAATTTCCTTCAGACAAGAGTTCCACTGCAAAATAGTGGCAAAGAAACCAATGCTTGCAGCCAAAACCAACAGAACGATGACTGTATCACTGGGTCCTGAAGGAAATCACCATTGTGTCTCTCTGGACTCTTCCAAATAAACAGCTTGTGTGGAGACGGCCGCTTAGGTAGATGAGGTGGCAATGAGAGGAAGGAAGAATCCTTTGCCAGTCACTTCGCAAGTGAAATGTGGGCAGAGCGTGGCGGCACCCTGGCACTGTAACATCTTATCAGAGTAAAACACACAGACATGCTGGGAAATAGACTGGCCGACCAGTCATCAGAGTTTTTCACCTCTACTGCTTTTAAGATAAGGGCCAAACTGTGGGAACTTAAAAAAACAGAAGTCAGCCTTTAAAAGTCAGTTTACACAAAACTGATCCTTTTATGTCATTGTTTTCACACCCTGATGTCATTCCAAACCCATATGATCTTCTTTCTTCCATGGAACACAAAAGCAGTCATCCAGAAAAATGTTCTTTGTCAGTATTTGCAGGGCAGAAAAGAGCAAGCTGGGCATTTAGAACTCTTTCTGTGTACCACGTAAGTAAAAGTCATGGGGTTTGAAAGACAGGAGAGAGTAAATTATGTCCATTTAAATGGGCGAACTATCCGTTTAAAGACAAACAGTGAGACTTCAAAGGAAACAAAAGGCCAAGTGAAATTGGTGACTGAGGAGGTAGCTAAACAAGCTAATTTAATCTAATTAGGGAGGCACGATATGTACAATTTTAACCGATACCTTCAATTTTCTTTATTTTTTGTTCAAGGCACCACAATGACAATACTTAGTAACAGAAAGGGTTTAACATATCTATGACAGAACTATGGTTTATCTGCACTTAGGCTATAGCAACTCATTAACAACAAATTATTATTATTAAAAGAAATCATGCATAAAGGAATGCATCTATTCAACCTTTAGTGTGTGAGGATGAGGAAGGTATAGACTTTAAGTCACGTTTTTCAAATACTTCAATCTCGAAAACAAATGAAGAACAAAAGTGCATTTATCAAAAAATAAAGTGCATCCTCAAAAGTGCATAGGCCTAGTTGAGATTTCTCTGAAATTATACAGTTTAACATAAAATAAATAATAATAATAATAAACTTTATATGATTTCCATTTTGCACTACTCAACATCTTACCCTCCTCCAAAGTACATATCTTTTCATTTGTCTCTGTCGAAAACCCGAATCCTCTACCATGGAAAAAGGTTGGTCATCAAGGACTATAAATTCCATTACTTTGTCGGCCTTTTCGCTGTCTCTGGAAAACTTTTTACAATTTTCAAATGCCTGCTGAATGGAGAAACCGACGCTCCATGTGTTAGGCCTAGCTATCTGCTGCCGCGGCTGCTTCATATTCTTTTGATGATGACCTTTCAAGTGAGATATAAGATTGTGTTAAAACTTGACGCCTTTTTTCCTCCTCTCGGAATCCTTGCTAAACATGTTCACAGATGATGACGTAATGAGCGCGAGTCGTGACACAGTTTTAAAGCTGCAGTCATTTGCACTCAGAAAACGAATGAATCTCAGATAAATCAGACTGATTGATTGATTGATTGTTTTACCAGCAAGCGTACTTAATAGGACCTAGTTATCGGATTTCATTTATCAGACCAATAAAAAGGAGGCTACGTCATTTGCACCCATATCGCCTGATAATTTACCTGTCCGATAAATATCGTGCATCCCTAAATCTAACGTTACTATTTGGGAACCACCTGGGATCTAAAGTGTGTATAGTAAAAGGCATAGAGAGCTAATTGATTCATTCTGTGTGTAACGGGTTCAAATGGAATGCCCTATAGCTAGCTAGATCCCTTGGAATCCGATATGGAGCTAGGCGAATTTATTATCCATTTTTTTCTTTATAAATTTGTTTACGCACCATTCTATAAGACTGTATGCGTATCCCTAGGCTGTTAAATTAAATATAAACAAACATAAAATACATACATAAATGAAAATAACAATACAATAAACTATAACTGTGTTAAAAAACAGTCAGCTGAAGGCAGCTAGCTACAACAAGTATTAAATGTGGTTAAATTAAATAACTCTGTGGCGAACAGGACGGCCAAGGTGGTGCGATTGCTAATGAGCAACACCTGTGAAGCACACCGGTCTCGCATCTCTCACGGAGGAGCGGAAGCATAAAGGAGGAGCGAAGACGTTGATGATCGAGAGAGGAACAGGCCTGTGTTTTAGTTTTTGTATTTGTATTTTATTTTAGCCAGCAGTCGTCCGCGAGGGGCTGCTGGCAGTTCTTTATGTTTATTTTCGGTAGCCAGCAGTCGTCCGCGAGGGGCTGCTGTTTATTTGATTGTTCGTCGGTTCCCGCCTCCTTCTTCCTTGAACATTGTTACAAATTCCAATATCAAACACTAGAGTTGTGTGGGCTGGGGGTAAATTAAGGCAACATCATGTGAGTGTGACGTCACAATCGTGTTGCATTGTGGTCCATGGATCCGCCTGAACTGAAGTGTGCATATTTATTAGATTTGCTCACTCGGTCAAAATCGAGGGGGTCAAGGGTCTGTCCAAATAAACTACCCTGGCCCACTTGATGAAGTTGGGCACTTCGATGGGGATTCCCCCGAGGGGAAGTACTTGGGGAAGTTCACAAGTGTAGGCCTATGTCTAAAAGTGTAGTTAAATGCATAGGGCTGGGCGATATATCGCACGATATTGTTATGCGCATCTCGTCAGTAAAGCCGGTTCCTTGATTAGTAGTAAATCGCCTTCACCTGCTTTCAGATGGAGCGGCATTTACTACAAAGAGCCGTAGTTCACTGACAAGCTGAGCCATATCGCATTAATATCGCGGACGTATCGCCAGCGATATTTAATGCGATATGGCTCAGCTTGTCAGTTAACTACGGCTCTTTGTACACAGCAAAAACTCCAATGTTAAATTAACACTCCTGGGATATAGTAAATGCCGCTCCATCTGAAAGCAGGTGAAGGTGATTTACTACTAATCAAGGAACCGGCTTTACTGAAGAAATGCGCATAACAATGTGATGCGATATATCGCCCAGCCCTATAAATGCAGCCTGACAGTTGGAGGGGATGTTCTACCCAAGCGGTCAAACTGATGTCATCATAGAACATTTTCAGATTTCGATTAAAGATTGCGAAGACAATTATTAAGGGTTCTTTTTTGTGTAGTCAAGTGGGATGAGTATCACAAAATATGACACTAGACATAAATTGGTCGTGGTTCCTTTAAGAGATTGTGTTGCGACGTCATTGCCTCGTGTAGTGTGCATGCGCTAGTTTTCAGCGAAGAGAGAGCAGTGATTGCACGTGAGAGCTGCTGGTTTTGTTCATATACACCCATTTAAGGCTTTGTGAGATCGCCTTTTAGGACGCCTGTGTGTGTGTATGTGTGAGCTGGATCTGGTTTGATCACGCGTGGGACACGTGCAAAGACTGGCCTCTACAATATTTCATAACTGTATTTAAATTCTGTATTTGTACTAGTCTATTTCGTTATTCCAATGTTTTTCATTTCAATTTGATTTCATTCAGTTTGGGTCGTAATCATCTTTTATACCAAACAAGTACACCAAAGAAATGTGAAAGACTATTTCATTTTATTATTTCTGTTTCCAAGTATTTGCTCCTTTCGATCGCTGTCCTTTATAGAGACAGCAGCCAGAATAAAGCCCAAAAAGTAATTTTTGTATCCTGTGTTGTTTCATTCAACCACTGGTTACGTTTGTGTGAGTGAATTAACTTGCACGAATTGTCCACCACAAGACACAAGGCAATTTTGATTTCATGTCGGCTTTAATGCAGTACAGCATAGTAGGATGAATGATGTCTTTGAAAACACTCTTGCACAGATCTGAAGGTTAGAGTAGCAGTGTGTAATTTCTGCAAAAGCTGCACCTAACAAACAGCAAAAATAGGGATTCTTTCCAAACAGGTTTCCCTAATACTCCCCCTTGTCTGGTTACTTGATTGTTACACTAAGAAACGTTAAAGAAAAAAGAGAGGTTTCTTAAAAGCCAAAAAGACACAAAAAGACTGTGACACTGATTGATCACCTTTTTCGGTTCAGGGGTCTTTTGAAAAACATTATCGAACATTCCTTATTCCTAAACAAACATCCTTTTCAAATTAATCTCATAAAATCACAGACACATTTCAGTAGGAACTACATTATTTTACTATCTATTTTTTGACCATAATGTTAGGTTAGAATATCTGTCATAAAGCAAAAAACTGCCATGTTTCCCATGATCCCTGCAAAACAGTCACTGAAAAACATGCCGGACTAACGTCTCTGGCATCTTTTGTGACTCATTAGATTCCAGAGATGTTCAAAAATCAGCCGACGCAGTGGTAGTGAGTTAGAGGAAGTGCAACAAAGTTGTCCTAATTTAAAACAAGTTTAATTAAACAAACTCCTGCAGAGCAGCTTCAGCGGCTGTTCTTTCCATTAGAGGTCCAAGAGTCCTCTGCCAATCTAAAGACAACCACTTAGGCTACATCTTGCCATTACACTTGCATTCATATACAATTTACAACAATACATCAGGCCGTGTGCTACGTGATCAAATTTAAAATGAGTTTAAATGGCATGAGTGCATTCATAAAAACCATTTGCCAAACGATAAAATTTGCACTAAGCTATATAGCCTAGCCAGATATTCTTATCTCTAATAGCACCACAGATTAAAAAAAAAACACAAGGAAGGAAGATGAGCCTGTAATCTAATAAGTAATAAGTAATCTGAATAAATTACATAGCCTACATAAATTCACTTTTTATGAACAATTTAAAATTATTAGAAAATACTCAAATCTAACACATTAACAGAGATGAACAGAATTAGGCTACTTGCTCTCTCATTCACAAGTGTGCTTGGAGTAAACAGATCCATTTAATTCCACTTCCGTTACAACCTCTGGCAAAAGCCAGTGCAGAATTTGAAAATCAAAAATGTTGGCAATAAATACCTGCAGCACCAATACTGCCAAAAGTTGCAGACATCTCCTTTTATGGCCAAGCCAGTGCCCACAGCATGATCTTTCACTGTCTGCCAATTTGGATTCGGAAAAAAGAACTCTTAAATACATCACCGGAGCTCCAAAAAGGAGGTAAATTTTACTTAACTTTCGTTTAACTGGTCACAGTTGAGTATATCTACGCCACAGTCCTTTCATTTCTGGTTCCCAATTTAAAAAAACAAACAGCCTTTCTCACACACTGATGGTTGGTTGCTGTTAGAAAGTCAAACATCTAATCTAATCTAAGACTTGCCAAAATAATCAGCTGGGTTTGAGCTGAGTCAGCAAAAGAGTCTTTGTCTCTCTGGTTTCACACTGACCTGACTATGAACAAAGACACAAGGACGATTTAAGGTACAAAAAGGATTCATAATAGCCTAAGTTACTTTATAACCTTCTCAATAGCATTCAGAACTAAAATATAACAATCTATGTTGAAATACTAAACTTACCCATAAACCTTTACTAACTGCATGTATATAACATGCATGCAATGCATCAGCTAAACATCAAGATCAAATCAATAAAAACCATTAGTAAAACCACATAGCCTACATAACAAAGGTCTTCATGGGGTGGAAAAAAGGATTTTGCTCCAAATGTGGGTCAGCAAGACAGAGGTCAGATTAAAGAGTCTCAGTCAAAGCCAAGTTGTACATTTATCTTATGAGTGGGTCATGGTCAATCACAGCATTATCAGATTATCAGAAGCAAAGGTGATGACGCAACAGTAACCTTCACTAAGGGGTTAGTTCAGTGTGGCCATACATATTTCTCCCTAAAAGACCAGAGGAATCCTGCATGGAATGCAGCAGTCTAAATAAGCACATCCATAATTAATTAATATCATCTTTCACATTTACATGAGAAGTGTTTTTTTTTTTTTTTTTACATATTTTGGTAACACTAACAAACATTATACAGATGAGTTATTGTAAGTTACCCAAATAGTTAGTCCCACATGTCAATGTATGTACACTGGCAATAATGAGTTATTTAATACTGTGAATTCAAGCTGTGAAACAAAAGAGGCAAGGCATTTTAACAGACACCATTCGCTTTCACTGTATGGAAAAGAAGCAATGTATGGGATTGGTGACTCGGCCTGTCATTCAACGTAGTCCTCCTTTTGTGTTGCATAAATAAATAAATTTAAGTTTGCAACAACATGGAGGTGAGTGGACCATTTTTATTTATTGGAGAACTATTCCTTCAATATGTTATAATAATGTAAACACACAGGCGTTCGTTTGGTTCGCTGGAATGTCCGATGGACAGCTTCGAATTTTGTTATGAAACGAAACGCTAATCAATCGTTGAAACTTAGCCTAAATAATACATGACGACAGGCTTTTCATCTTATTCTAATGTTGGTCACTGTGTCAAAAGATTTAACTATTTATCTCCGTAAGAGAGTTTGATGCATTACACGATCTGGACGATTCGTTTAGGAATCGGACTGAATTGGACCGAGCCGTTCTCCAGTTAACAACTCACTGATTCAATAAACCGAGAACAGAACAGATCTTTTCAAACATGTCTGATACGCAAAGAACCGACAACTGATAACTGAGCTGATACTAAGAAGAGCATGGAGTGAACCCATGATTTGACAGATGGGACGAAATGTAAGTTTTAACACCAGAATTGCAGAAATGTTGCAAATAAAACGTTCTGGGAACGGGTTTATGAGAACAGAGAGATGAATAACGATACACGAGTACCTTACATGAATTTAGTATTGTGTCATGCAAATTACCTTGTTATTATGAGCTGAAGCATGAATAAATGACCTGCACCAAACTGAACTGGGCTACACGATTTAAAAAAACTACATTATTAATAAAGCCTAATCGACATAAATTATGGAACGTTTCAAAGAATAATAACATAAAGGCAATTCAATAGGTTTTTGACCCGGTTCTTTGAAACGAACTGTTCAAAAGAACCGGTTTGGTGAAAAGAATCGGACTTTCCACCACCCGACCGTCAGCAAATTATCCGTTTCTAAACAACAATCACCGCAGTCGATGCTTACCTTTATTTCATGGATCCTTACAATAAACAATGTCACGCGTTTGCCTGTACACTTGTCCAGAACTAATTTCAAACCGATGACATACTTTTATTCCACGTGTCCACCTTGAAGTCGTTTCCAAAATTCCACACCAGCGTAAAACATTTTAACCGAAATCCGCAGGTACTAGTTCAGTCCGCCTGGCTGTGTGTGTCCGTTCATACTGCAGCACCAGAAAGGCGCTAATGCGAGAGAAAAGGAGGATCCCACACCATTGAGCAGGAGGGGGGAGGAAAACAGATCCTACGTGATTTTTTTCGAACGAGTAAACAGGCACGTATGAGATGATTAAAGTCCGCAAGGCAATAAAGTATAACTGCGTTTAGGTTGGAATTATTCCGCTGTATTTCACTGGACGCGCACGGCGGTTAAGAAAGAACACTACTTGGCTCCACTCCCCCTACTTTTGGCAGCAATGGGCGGTACACTGCCCAGGTTTAATCTGATTGGTTTGCTCAAATCGACGTCACCAGGCAAGGTCGTTCACAAGTTTTGGGACTCCTCATTTTTGTGATCTGTTCAGTGTTTTAAGACTACATAGCCTACTTCTTTATTTCTGTCGTAAGGGTCAATGTGACGGATTTAGATTAAATGATAAAAGGGTTATTTAAAAAGAAATGGCATGCTATTAGAAAATATAATCTATGGATTCATGTTGGTTGTTATTCATTATTATTATTAGTATTATTTATTTATTTATTTATTTATGTATTTATTTTAAGGTAAATGAGGTACATTTTAACTAATATGTATCACCATACTTCCCAATCATTTACGAATTTTAGATTTAATTCCAATTGCAATAGGTCTTGCATTAAGTACTTTTCAGTTTGTTTAAAGTGCCTAAATGCTGATAGGATTTATAATGGCCTGGTTTCATAGACAGGGCTTGGATTAAGCCAGGAGTAGGCCTTAGTTAAATTAGGATATTTTAATATATATATAATGTGCCTTAAAATCTTAAGTAAAAACAATGGTAGCTATGCCAGTGCAAGATATGTCAGTGCAAGTTGTTTTTATCAAACATGCACTTTAGTCTGGGACTATAGGCTTAAACCTTGTCTGTGAAACTGGGCATATGTGTCATTCAGCAAAGAATGCTCTGTCTGGACAGGGAGCAGCCAATGTCATATGTGGCAGTTTATACAGCAGTGGTTATGGGTACAAACCACTATGACCTCTGTGACTTTAACCCAGTCTTTTAGAGTTATAAATGCAAGCTGGTTGAGAAAATTGAGTGTCCCTTCATCCAACCAGTGGGGGGGGGGGGGGGGGGGGGGGGGGCAGATTGGTTCCTTGATCATTCTGTATGGTTTTCTAAACCAAATACAGGCCCAGAAAAGGCGAGGACATCTTATAAAAGTTGTATTTATTTTTCTGACAGACTTAAAGCAATTAAGTTGGTTTCATTGTGTTGACAGGCTTCAAGCTAAGATCTGGAACTCACAAAAAAATAAACACTGCTGAAGTATGACTTGTTTTTCTTTCACAGAGCCAAAAAAAAAATCACATGAATTTAGAAAAGACAAGGAAAGACTGTTGGAAAATCATTGCTTCCATGCAGGATGCAAACTGAAACTATGAACACATTTTGCACCGAAAGAAGCAATTGGTATCTAAAACAAAAAAACAAAACTGTCATGTAACCTTTCTAGGTGATGGAGGAGAACAATGATGCAAAGGGACAAACACAAGATAGCAATGTAAAAATATCCACTTATCTGTTGATGTTCAAACTGTTTGAGGTGTTTGTGCACATGATTGTACCTTTAAACGGAAAGCTTTGAGTGTTGAATAATATATCAGCTCCACAGCAACACTCACTAAACACCCACTTAAAGTGTGACTGCAGAACCTTAAAGGTGAAATGTGTAACTTTTTATGTTTTTTTTTTAAATTACACCTTTAATCTGCTATTATGAAGAGATAGATTCAGAGTACGATTCAGGATTCTATGCTATAAAAATCAGTAACATTTTGTGTTAAATCTATTACCAGAACAGTAACAGAGCGTGCATCAAAAAGTTCTCCCCAGGGTATGCGCCATATTGTGACTTTCTTTAGTTTTTTATGAAGTGCATATTCCAGTGCAGATGGTTTTAGTTTATCTCTCTATGTTGAGCAAGGGCATTAACCACAGCTTTAGCCTTCTGTGTTATGCCACATTAAATCTGCCGTCCATCAAAACAAGCTGTTGTGGGCATCTTTCTTCACCCCATAAGTGAAGATAACTTTTTTATAATTAATGAATGAATGCACACACACACACACACACACACACACACACACACACACACACACACACACACACACACACACACACACACACACACACACACACAGAGAGAGAGAGAGAGACACACACACACACACACACAAACACACACACACACACAGAGACACACACACACAATTTAAAACAATGATTAAACAAAAGCAATATATGGCTTTTAAAATAAATTATATATATATATATATATATATATATATATATATATATATATATATATATATATATATATATACTGTATATATATATATATATATATATATATATATACTGTATATATATATATATATATATATATATATATATATATATATATATATATATACTGTATATATATATATATATATATATATATATATATATATATATATATATATATATATATATATATATATATATATATATATATATATAATTTGTTGAAAATTTAGTGATCAGTACGTTTCTTTAATTAATGAATGCATGCTTTTATAAAGCAAGGATGCATTAAATTTGTCAAAAGTGACTGTAGACCTTTAGAATGTTACAACAATATATATATATATATATATAGGCTATTCGGTTTAAGAAGACGAAGAATAAAGGAATAAATGGCATTTTAATATATTTATTAATAATAATATTATTATATAATAATATTTCACTGTTTTTTACTGTATGTTTGATTAATAAATGCAGCCTTGGTGAGAATAAGATAGTTCTTTCAAATAAATTTGAACAGTGTATACAACCATTTCACATCTCCATAATCTATTAGTACTGTTCGCAAATCTGAAGAACTTCACCTTCAAATTTAACTTCACAGTTTCCAGCTCCACAGTAAGAGATTTACAATCCCACTTAAATTTAAGCATTTCTCCTTTTCCAGATTGATTTACAGTGTGGTCCCAGATCCTGGCAAGATAGCAGATTTCACACTGCTTAACTGTGCATGGTCCAGAAAATGTGAAAAGAACATTCTTTAGTAGTGAAATCGTTTAGAAAGATAGCAGCAAATACTAGAATAAGAGCAGTCCCGGGGTTCTCTAAAATGCAATAAAATACAGGCATTAAAAAGTTTGATCTAACTAGATTTGTGTATATCGAATTACGCTTGCTTATACAAAACTTGGTTGCTAGGTCGTTGCTATGTGGTTACTAGGGTGTTCTGGGTGATTGCTTATTTATGTCTCACATCCCTCCAGTTTAAATTGATTTTTTGATTATTTTTTTTTGTTGTTGTTTTTTTTTTGATCAACAAGAAATTCACATCTAAACAAAAACAATGCAGGGACGAGGTACATTCCAAAATGTAATAAATTATGTTAGTGTTTTGTTCAAATCTCAAACCCTACGGATGACTACTAATACTGATACTTTCGTCAGCACTAATTCATTATTGCACAGAAGGATCATTTAAGGGCTTTCATCCTAAAATCTAAATACGAACAAGTTAAAAGCTAGACTTCTCAGACTAGACACATAATTCATGTGATGACAGTCTACATCTGTTTGGTATTACGGCACAAAGAAAATAATTCACAGAGGAGAATCTAAACACACCGATTCCACAAAGAAATTACTTAATCTACAGTTCAGAGAGAAATAAATGCATGTGTTCCTGAAAACAAAGAAGCCCCAAATAACCATAAACAAAGGCTCTGTCATTTATATTGAAAACAAAGACCAACAGATGCTACAATATATAAAGATGCAATAGCTCGATTCTTTTATGTGATTTCGGACGATACATATATGAAAAACTGCAATAGAATGACTAAAATCAGAGACACAGCAGAGCAAAATGTTTTAGTTATTTAAATAGTAATTATTGTGCTTTGACCTTGTGTTTGTGTCCATATAAGTTGTTTCCAGTTAGCAAGAGTTAGCAGAAAATGTTCCATAGAAAACTTTTCTCAAAACCACTGTTACTTTCCGTAAGATAACATCCAGTTGTCTGTCAATATCTGGGACAAATTCAAATAAATCATTTTAATATCAAAAGCAAGTTGCAATCTTAATGCACTGATCGCACAACAATTCATTTATTGTAATGTGCCTTACATTTGTATGTTTCTAAATACAATAGGATTTCTTGTTTCATAATCTAGCTCTCTCTCTCTTGCTCATTTCTCTAAAGATTGTTCTTTGATTTTATGTGCTTCACTGACTATTCTTTCAAATGATCAATCAAATCTTACAAAACTCTAATGCAGTCTGTCGATTCTTCATGCACAAAATGATGACTAGGTTCAGATCTCTCTGCAATAACAACACTGTATCTCTCCTCCACCATCATAAGGACATTCCACATATGGATGTTCCACAGCAGAACAGGGTGACCCAGAATTAAGCTTGTAGTCGGCACATCTATATTAAACGGAGAACACAAGGCCCAATTACTCCATCACTCTTGAAGAAACCATGCAAGCGAAGATTCATTAAAAGCTAATGGGAGCCCGGGAAGCACATCCCACTGAGACTCCATCTCAGGTTATGAAAACGGGATCCACCCACAATATTCCAGATGCGGATTCTAATATCTCTCTGATGATTGTTTGCATCTGCAGCCCTGTTTTTGTTAGCATCGCACACTAGCACTTGCAGCATCTCATATTAACATGAATATGTAATGATGTCATCATCACAACAAAGCAGCCAGAAATGATGTCTCTTATTTATTCTACAGCATGCACACTAAGCAGTACTGAATCAAAGCAATGAAGCCAAGTCAATGACACTTACTTAAATCTCTCAGCTGCTAAGAAGAGTGTGTTTATCTTAAGCTTTCTCTCCTCTCTTTTTCTTTTCCTCTTCCTCCCCTTCTCACAACAGCAAGATACAGGCTGGACCAGTGCTGGTCGTCATGGTTACTGGAAGGGGAATATGTCACATGACCAGGAGGGAACGCAAACGCAGGCGATGGCCCCTCCTCCCTGCAATATCACTGGTTTACAAAGAAAATCCTCCCTGCAAAGACACAATGGGTGTCTTGAGGAGGTGGGTGTGGATCTGAGGTTAAGTTTGACTGACTCTACTGTGTGCGCACGCCTTACGTGTGCAAAAAGTATCATCAGCAGGGAGCCAGGATACAAAAATAAAACACCAACAAAACGGCCAGGCATTCCAGCACCCTCCCAAGTGTGGCAGCTTGACCCGCTGCCATGAGCAGGCACTCCTGCCGAGAGGGGATATTTTAAGTCACTACAGTCACTGGACAGATGCAGCGGCGTTATTCACTGGGCTAGCGGCCGAGTGTGAGATTTGTGAGATACTATATGATGCGTGCACATGTAGGCAGCACAGTTATGAAAAGCAGCATACTGTAATGCTGCATAGCATCTGGTATCTGATGATGGTATCTGATGATTGAGTCATGTGTGTGAATCTTACAAAACTGTCAAGAACATGTCTAGGTCATATTTCTCCTAAATAAAATGTATTATTGAAGCCTGTTTTTAGGCCTCATAAAATTGTTTGATGTTATTTTATAACAAAAAATAAGCACAACTTCTTAAAAGTGTCATTACTTATACACAAAACTCTGCATTCTTATTTTTTATTTATACATAATTTTTATTTAACTTATACTTATAATTTATTTATAATATTTGTATTTAATATGATTAAAATGATTTAGACATATATCACATAATATTTAAATGATTGTAAATAGTTGTAAGTCATTAAACCATTGTATTGAGAAAAATAACAAGTGTTAAAAAAGTACTTGAGAAAATCTTCACTATAAAAAGTTATATGATCAATAAGTTATTACAACGTGTTTTTACATTGCTTTAACTCATCCAAATAAGTTGAGCAATTTTCAACTTTATTAATAAAGTTATATAAGATTCAACTAATATTTTTGAAGTCAGTTTAATGTAATTGAAGTTTAAATGACTTAAACATCCAAGTTGATTATCATCTGGCCATGGGTAGTCACATTCTGTTTTATACTCAAGATGGACTGACTGGTTTGGGAAATGAAACTCACTTACTCAAAACAGACAAAGGTGCAACAGAGTCTCATGGCTGGTTTAGTCTGCAAGGTTTGAGTCTGGTCTCTGTTTGTATAGTCTCATTGGAACTAAAAGAATAACATTTTCAAGGAACAGTAATGACTTGGTACCTCTGAGCTTGTTGCTCCGTTGACATGCAGTTATCTGGTGAAATGGCAATTCTTTTTAGCACAGTTTATGATATCATGATTTGTCTGGCCTGTAACAATAAACCAGTGATTATTCTTTTATCAGATGGTGGTAAGTGGGAGTTGTGGGCAGAATTACCTGTTACAATAGTCCTTCTGAATGAGCTCTTTATATTAACACTACCCTAAAATAACAACAAAAGTGCCTTGCCACTATTTGAGTGTAGTGAAGATTAGAAAAATTCTACATGGGACAAAATGCCAAAAAAGGCATGTAGATGAAGTTAAAGTGCTGCAATTATATGATGAGAAACAGCCACAGGTTTGTGGTTCTTTTACATGCAGATAAATTGAACTGTGGTCAGAATTCAGAGCTGTTAAAGTCATTTAAATGCCTCACTAAAAACAGGGGGGGAAAGACATTGCACACTGTGGAACTGTTCGCTTCACACTTGGTTTGAAAAAGCTTGAGTGTTTTTTGGAAGTGTCTTTTTGACTACACAAAGTCATAACATGTGGCTGTGGTATAGATTGTAGTGGGACCGTTGTGGGTTCTGATCAGTCCAGGGTTGTGAAACAGTAAGGAAATTAGGGACTGTTTTTTTGTTTTCCAAATACAGTGAGAAATTCAGATCCCCCAGCCTGTCAGTGTTTATTTGTTCAACATTGATTTATATGACTTATTTCCTGACTACTTATCAAATAAAAACATAAATGGACACAAAGTATGATTTATTTGAGTTTAAATATAATGTGAGAAAAATGTAAGAAGAAGAGACCATAGCGTGACATAAGAGACATGAAACGGTTGTTTGGGACAATGGTCAATTATTGGTCATTATATACAAATATTTGATCTTGCCAAAATGGGCCAATTAGAATCAAATATTTCGGAGAGACATAATAAATTAAATATAAAGCTGCTAAAGTCAAACTAGTGTGTGTTCACATGCAAACCTCATTAGTGTGCTTGGCATGCAGGTACATGGAACCAATTGCTGTTAAATGTGATTTGATGGAAGTAAATGAGGCCATTAGCTTATCGCGTGTGGTTAAAATAATTAACATTCCGACATAGCTGTAAATTTCACTCTTCATAAAACACAGTGGACTTTTTACCTCTAACCTACAGTATTAGCACCACCCAAACCAGATAAACAAAGTCTTCAGCAACCAGTCAAGAAAGGATGGAGTTCCTAGTTTTCCTGGTTGTGAAATTACCAAACAAATAAACAATCAAATAAATAAATAAAAATGTTGATATGCTTTGAATTGTTTTACTATGTGAAAAAACAACAGTGGCTTGTGTGTGTGTTTCCCCCCATCAATGATGGAACCATGACTGATGTCCTTCTGTTTTTCTGTTCCCATGAACTGCTGTCCAACAGAATCAGAGAGGATGTCCAAATCAGTGTCTCCTGTTTCATGCATTATGTATTGACTTCTCTCCCACAGCTCTACACTGGCAGGGTTTGTCTCAGCCATGAATTAAAAAAAAATACAGTACCTGTCAACACCATCAGGCTTCTATTTCTCTCTGGCAGACAGCAATAGGCATACGGTTAAGAAAACAATGCATTTAAGTATGACTGCTTCCAGATTATTGTTTGTAATCTGTGTTTGGCAAAAAAAATTCTGAATTTGCCAAAAAAAAATCGGAATTTGCAAGCGAAAAAACTTCTTCTAGAGAGAAGCGGATCTGCTCGTGTGCAAGGTTAAAGCGTGCGAGCAGACCATCTACGGGACAAAGTGTGCGTGCGTCGTGGGCCTGGCTATACCAAAATAGTTTATGCTGTGTTCACACCATGTCATAACCATAATAATAAGATGGCAACCAGTGACGTTCTACCCGGAGCTGTTCACGTTTTTTTTTTTTTTTTTTTATATTGATAATAACAAAAAAATGTTTCTTGAGCACCAAATCAGGATAACCATTCTGAGGGATCACCAGAAATATGTTAATTTGAACTCATATTATTGGATATCATTTAGCATTAAAATGATTACAGTCACTTTTAAACAAAGAAAATTTATATAATAAATATATATTATATTTATTATATATTATAATAAAATGATATAATATCGATGAACAACAGACCCGTGAAATAGTAAAAAAAAAATTGCCAAGCGTCATTCATTCAAATATATAAAACCTGCGCACATTAAAAGCATATACAGGTCCTTCTCAAAAAAATAGCATATTGTGATAAAGTTCATTATTTTCAATAATGTAATGATAAAAATTAAACTTTCATATATTTTAGATTCATTGCACACCAACTGAAATATTTCAGGTCTTTTATTGTTTTAATACTGATGATTTTGGCATATTGGATTTTGGCATCATAAAAACCCAAAATTCCTATCTCAAAAAATTAGCATATCATGAAAAGGTTCTCTAAACGAGCTATTAACCTAATCATCTGAATCAACTAATTAACTCTAAACACCTGCAAAAGATTCCTGAGGCTTTTAAAAACTCCCAGCCTGTTTCATTACTCAAAACCGCAATCATGGGTAAGACTGCCGAACTGACTGCTGTCCAGAAGGCCATCATTGACACCCTCAAGCAAGAGGGTAAGACAGAAAGACATTTCTGAACAAATAGGCTGTTCCCAGAGTGCTGTATCAAGGCACCTCAGTGGGAAGTCTGTGGGAAGGAAAAAGTGTAAAAACGCTGCACAACGAGAAGAGGTGACCGGACCCTGAGGAAGATTGTGGAGAAGGACCGATTCCAGACCTTGGGGGACCTGCGGAAGCAGTGGACTGAGTCTGGAGTAGAAACATCCAGAGCCACCGTGCACAGGCGTGTGCAGGAAATGGGCTACAGGTGCCGCATTCCCCAGGTCAAGCCACTTTTGAACCAGAAACAGCGGCAGAAGTGCCTGACCTGGGCTACAGAGAAGCAGCACTGAACTGTTGCTCAGTGGTTGCATGTCATTCGGAAATCAAGGTGCCAGAGTCTGGAGGAAGACTGGGGAGAAGGAAATGCCAAAATGCCTGAAGTCCAGTGTCAAGTACCCACAGTCAGTGATGGTTTGGGGTGCCATGTCAGCTGCTGGTGTTGGTCCACTGTGTTTTATCAAGGGCAGGGTCAATGCAGCTAGCTATCAGGAGATTTTGGAGCACTTAATGCTTCCACCTGCTGAAAAGCTTTATGGAGATGAAGATTTCATTTTTCAGCACGACCTGGCACCTGCTCACAGTGCCAAAACCACTGGTAAATGGTTTACTGACCATGGTATTACTGTGTTCAATTGGCCTGCCAACTCTCCTGACCTGAACCCCATAGAGAATCTGTGGGATATTGTGAAGACAAAGTTGAGAGACGCAAGACCCAACACTCTGGATGAGCTTAAGGCCGCTATCGAAGCATCCTGGGCCTCCATAACACCTCAGCAGTGCCACAGGCTGATTGCCTTCATGCCACGCCGCACTGAAGCAGTCATTTCTGCAAAAGGATTCCCGACCAAGTATTGAGTGCATAACTGAACATAATTATTTGAAGGTTGACTTTTTTTGTATTAAAAACACTTATTTTATTGGTCGGATGAAATATGCTAATTTTTTGAGACAGGAATTTTGGGTTTTCATGAGCTATATGCCAAAATCATCAGTATTAAAACAATAAAAGACCTGAAATATTTCAGTTGGTGTGCAATGAATCTAAAATATATGAAAGTTTAATTTTTATCATTACATTATGGAAAATAATGAACTTTATCACAATATGCTAATTTTTTGAGAAGGACCTGTATTTGTTTTCTTTCTCCAAGTAATAGTGACAGTGATGCTTGCCCTAGCAAGCTCCAATAACTAAATATAACCTGAAAAAAACGTCTCATGCTGAGATTCCACAATGTGTTGCAATGACCTCTGTCTTAACTCTCTCTGTCCTCCACACCATGCATCACTCTTCATTAGACTAAATCTGCTGCATTATAAGATCACATTTGAGATGACCTTGCACTTGCCCTGATTTAGAGCATACTCATCCTGCAATGCAAGGAAATGTGTGCGTATAAGTGCCTTTCTTTGCCGGCTCTTCACACTCAAGGCTCTCTGCATTATGCTTAACAGTCCATGACTCATGATGTTGCGTGTTAAAGTCACCGCACTCATTATCACGGGTCCCATTTACGAGACTTTTTATTGACCAGTGGGTGGGGCTGGATACATCAAACTAATAGAGCAGAAAGCTGAACCCTTTCAGGCCTCAGCTGATACTCTTCGAGAGAGATAGTGAGATCTACTAACATCTATTCAAACAATCCAGCCACAATTAAAGTTGGCATGAAATAGAAAGTTGCGATAATCTTTTCACCCCTATTGTGACGTATATCTGATTGAAACGTCTTCTGTAACTAGAAAAAAATGCAGGAAGAGACTTCATTGGTCTTTAAAAATGTATAAATGTATTTGCATTAAATAACAAAATATCAAAACAAGTGGCATTTTCTTGAAAGGAATAGAGCACAAACATACAGTAGTGGCTAAAAGTGCTGTCTGGCCTTTGACATTTTCACCCGTTATTCAAATGTTATTAAAATTTTGTTAAATATTTCATTAGCACAAGGTGTGGTTGGAGTCAATATAGTTTCATTTGTAATAACTCAATGAAACATGCCAAATGGCCAGGCTGTCACAAAGACATTATGAACACACGCAAAAACAAGAGAGAACCAACAAATTATTAATAAGTGATAAGTCAATGTATGCTTTTTCCTGTGAGCTTTTTTTTTTCTCTATGCATTTTTTTTCCAAAGTAAAACTTTTCGGAACGTATTTGTATGTTTATATTATGAACTAGTACACTGGTTGTTAGTCTGCTAAGATTGTGTGAACATGAAGGGAACTGACTTTGTACGGAAAACTATTTGAAGACCAATTGGTTAAACATAATTTTAAGAAATGGCTCAGAAAAGTGTTAGTTCTGAGTAAATAGCATCATTTGTTTTATATTTTGTATCTAACGCTGGGCTTCCAAAACTGGGGTTCAGGAATGCAAAATTGCTTGAGAACTGCAGGGGTCTTTGCTAAATCATAAAAATGTTAAATTAAAATAAACAATTTTCAATAAAAAAAATAGTTGTATTTGTTTACGTGCATGTCATGTGACCATTAACCAACACCCGAGACCTCTAAACATGCAAATGTGTTGTTAAATTACTCATTTCAAATCTCAGGTACTGAAAAAAATATGTAATGTCGAGGGGATTGCTACACAGGATGAAAATAAGACCAATAAAACATGTTAAAAAAAAATCAAAAGGGTTACTCTGGTAAGATTCACATGTAACATATTAACATATCACATGTAATACCCTGTCAAAAGATCCAACAGGTCTTTTACAAATCTGAGTGAACCTACAACATGAAAATTTAATTTCCTCTGATGAAATCCACCAAAGAACCTGTGCAGATATATCCTAATCAGGTCCAGAAAAGTACAGGCCGCTCATCTTCTGCCCTTCTTGTGGTCTGACTCTGGGACTGATCGTGGATTACTGCATACTGGATTTATCTGGATATGTCAGGATATGTCTTCCTGAACACTGCCAGAATTCCTTGAAAATGAATATGTGTAACACAAATGTTTGGGGGCCAGCCAAAGACATGTAAAGCTCTCTCTCCTTAGACACACTATAATGCCCTCAAGCTAATAATTCATTTAACCACATTTTTCTAGGGCAGAGCAGTTCCTAGAGGAAATTTTAACATGTTCTAGAGGTTCCCAGGGGTGGAACGCAATCCCTAACAGAGCCGTGATTGCCCTACAATCACAGTCAAAGAGTAAAAATAGTATAGCACTGAATCTGAAAGTCTCTGAATCCTTCTGTTATGTTTTTTTGAAACAACAAATGAGCCATTTCATCTGGACCACATGCTGACATCCCGCTCTGTGAGACATGAAGGATTAGTATTGATCAGGGTGAGTCAGTCTATAAGACTGCGAGGACAGGAATTGATTAAAAGACAGTTGCATCATGCTTGCAGTTCAGTGTAAAAGCTGGACTCAAGGATTTACAGTCAATCAAGTCATCAACCAGTAACTTAAAGGGATAGTTCACCTAAAAATGAAAATTATCCCATGATTTACACACTCAAGCCATCCTAGGTGTATATGACTCTTTTCTTTCAGACAGAACACAATCAGAGATATTTAAAAATATCCTGGCTCTTCCAAGCTTTTAGAGAGAGAAACAAAGTGATGTGTCTGTGTAAAAAAATAATTAAAAAAAATAAACATAATTAAAACTTTATTAGCTATAATAACTAGCTTCCGGCAGATGACCGTACGCACTGTGCAAGTCGACTTGAGCCACAAGAGTAACCCCTGACGCGATGTAGGACGTTGTGTCGTAAGCTTTGACGCCTTTCGCGGTTTAAACAAATAGTTTAATGCTGAAAATTCAGTTTTGCCATCACAGAAATAAATTACATTTAAATTTTTATTCAAATAATAAACTGTTCCTTTAAATTGTAATAATGTTTCAAAATTTTACTTTTTTACTGTACTTTTGATCCAATAAATACAGCCGTGCTGAGCATCAGAGACTTCTTTCAAAAACATTAAAAAAATATTTCCAACCCCAAACTTTTGAACATATATTCAGACAGTCAAACAAACATTTAATTTTATTTTACTTTAATTTTCTATACACCTTGACATGTAATACAACATGTAAAACAACTGTTTTATAAAACATATTGCTTTATTTCTATGCAAAATGTGTTGCATAACACTTTGATGTCACTTTAAATTATGGTCTGTCACAACACATGATATAATTGAATGGATTGTTGTTCTGTGGCCAACCGAAATTATGTTTTAAGTCATGCATATGCAAGCACAAACAAACACAGATAAAGTATTTGTATTCAATTTCAAAGAACATAAAGAATGGCCCTCTCTGGACTATGTGCTCTTTATTTGATCATTCACAGCATTTTTGAATGAGTTGAGCCTCTCTCACCCTCTCATTCACACTCCCAGTAGCCAACATTCCCCTCGGTCTCTTGATTCACTCTTATATAAGCGCAGCAGTACGCACTCAATCGCTGTCACTCCATTTCAATACAAGCAGTATTTTAAAGAGCCATCCAACAAAATGTCCCTGAATAACATTATATATTACAAGTTCAGCTAGCTTCCCTTGTGGAAAAAAACCTATACCAAAAATATATTTAAAATACATTTATTTCATACTTAGTATACTACAAATCCATTAACATATTTACTGACAAAGCCTACCGCTTGAGAATTACTGATATAAATATTATAATTAAACTTTATTATAAGTTTAATTAATATTAAGTCTAAACTATTTTAAATGTATTAGTAAAGACAGTATGATCTCTTTATAATTTCAGTCTTTAAACGCAAGATATTTAAAGTATACCAAAAGTAATAGTTCCATTTTAGCGCAATCAAATATACTTAAAGGGATAGTTCACCCAAAAATGAAATTTAGCCCATGATTTACTCACCCTCAAGCCATCCTATGTGTAGGCTAAATGACATTCTTTTTTCAGACAAATACAATCTAAGTTGTATTAAAAATGTCCTGGCTCTTCCAAGCTTTATAATGGCAGTGAATGGCCGCTTCTGTTTCCCCCTTTAATGCTATTTTAAAGTTTCCTAATGTTGTTTTGGAGTCTCATACAACAGGTTTACATGCATCAAAGGTAAAAAAAACTGTTTCATTTCCTCATAATATACATTGCACATCACCACATTTTCAATGATTCACAAACGACTCTTCAGATTAATCAATCTCTCTAAATCTCTCTAAATCTTCCTCTACGGTTTTCCAGAAACAGAGGGTGGATCTACTGGCACAAATCACCCCACTCTCCAGATACGTCAGGCTACTTCTTGACATGATGCTGTCACTAGTATCCACAGGAATCAGCTGCAGTGTTTGAGGTTCAAGTTTTCCCTGGTGTCTGCACGTGTAATAAGTCGGCGGGTAATATACTAATGTTTCGTCAACCCCTTTTCCACCAAAGCATTTTGAGAGCCGGTTCGGAGCCGGATTTAGCAGGTGATGATCACATGATGCACTGAACGTTCTACTCACACCGGTGTGATCGTGCACTCTAGGAACCAGCCAAGACTGATCACATCGTTTGATCGTACGTGCGAAATTCAGTGATTCCTATGCTTACCACACTTTGAGAATCAGTGGGCTAGGTGATTCAGAGATGTAATGCGGTCAATACCTGCCTGGATGGAACTATACTTTAGGTGCGTTTCCCTGAAAATAAACTTTGGCTCGTTCGTCAACCGGAATCAAGTATTCAACAGCCCCGTAGTAGGCTATAATATATATATATATATATATATATATATATATATATATATATTTTGTTATATATTTTGTATTGTTGTTATTGTCATTTACACACACACACAAACATATATATATATATATATATATATATATATATATATATATATATATATATATATATATATATATATATATATATATATATATATATAGGCTACTGTATATAAAATAGTTCTAAGTTTTGATGAATAAAACTGGAATGCATTGCAACATTTGGATGAGCCCTCTTTCCCTGCTCTCAGTGGACCGATGTCATATTGTAAATATGTTATGCTTAAAATGATCTCAAGCCTCCATGACAGATGAGTCAACTGCACCAAAAGCATAACAGTGTGGACAGCTTATAAGAGAAACAGTGCCAGTGAGCATTGCCAGTTCTTCTAAGCATGGACTACAAAATGAAATTTAGGCAGGAGGAGGTCCAAGATAAAAAAAAAAATATCATGAAAAAAAATCGGTAACACTTTACAATACGATTCATAAGTTAATGTATTAACTAATACATTGTTAGTCCCTTGTCTTTGGAAGGACTCAATAATTGTTCCTGTGCCTAAGATTCAAACTCCTAAGACCCTAAATGACTTCAGACCAGTGGCACTTACATCTCTTGTCATGAAAGCTTTTGAAAGGCTAGTGAAGGATGCACTTTTGGACATTGTACAGAAGTTAGACCCTCTCCAGTTCGCCTACAGGTCGGGCAGAGGTGTGGACGACGCAATAGGGACACTTTTAAACATGGTTTTTAAACATCTTGAGGGGGCCAAGTCCCTTGTCCATTTACTATTTATTGACTTCTCCTCCGCTTTTAACTGCATTCAGCCCCATGTTTTAGCAGACAGGTTGAAGAACACTTATAACATTGATACTGGACTGATCTGCTGGCTAATTGATTTTTTAACAGTGAGGTCAAAAAGGGTGAGAGTGTTTTATCAGATGCACTTTTTTCTTCTACTGGGTCCCCCCAAGGCTGTGTCCTCTCACCTCTTTTATTTGTTTTACATATGAAATGAATGTCAAAGCCATCATGAACGGCGCCACATTATTAAATTTGCGGATGACTCGGTCATTGTGTCCCTCCTCAGTAGTGATCACCCCGAACACGTTCCTGTAGTGAATGATTTTATTGATTGGTGCAAATCCAAATCCTTGGTGCAAATTTTTTAAACAGTAATGTGGAAAAAATGAAAGAGATGTGCATTGACTTTTGAAGAAATCCCATTGTCATTTCTCCTGTTGTGATGGACAATCAGCCAGTTGAACTAGTGCAGCAGTACAAATATCTTGGGACTGTAATCGACAGTAAACTGTGCTTTGAGTCCCAGGTTGATGCTGTGTGTAAAAAAGCACATCACCACATGCACTTTCTTCGTAAGCTTCGCAGTTTTAATGTTGACACTGTTTTTATGGGAATGTTCTATTCCTGTTTTATTGAATCAGTTCTAACTTTCTCTTTTATCTGTTGGCACGGGTCACTTTCTATTAAACAGAAAAATCGCATGCAAGGTATTGTGAAGGTATGCAGCAAAATTGTTGGCACAACCTTAAATGACCTACATAATCTGTATAAGGTCAGATCCTTGAAGAAGGCGAGAGCCATTCTGGCTGACCCCAGTCACCCCTTGTGGGATGAATTCATGCTGCTGCCATCCGGGCGCAGATATAGTCTGCCGCGATGCAGAACAAACAGACTAAAAAGGTAATTTATCCCGACTGTTATCACCATTGTTAACAATACCCTGTAAATTCAAATTTAAATGATGTTTTTCTGTGGTTGTGTTTATTGTTGTTGTGTGATTAATATATTTGTTACTGCTGGCTGTAATCTAAATTGCCCCTCAGGGATAAATAAAGTTACCCTTACCCCTTACCCTAACATGAACTAACCATGAGCAATCCATATGTTACTGAATTTGTTAATCTTTGTTAACGTTAGTTAATAAAAATACAGCTGTTCATTGTTTGTTCATGTTAGTTCACAGTGCATTAATAATGTTAACAAGATTTTAATAAAGCATTAGTAAAAGTTTAAATTAACATTAACAAAGATTAATAAATGCTGGAGAATTAGTTCATGTTAATGTTAAAGCTGCAGTCCGTAGCTTTTCCTCTTTGTCGCCATCTCTGTTTGAAATCTGCAATTGCAGTTATTCACGGAATTATCAACTTGTCCAATCCAATGTTTTGAGGCGAATGTGCTGCCAGTTGCCGCGCTGGTGTGGATACTGGCAATCTCAATCACAGATTCTACTTTTTGAAAGTATGACCAACATAAGAATTTTCACTGGAAAATGTCATCTGAACAAGTAACATCAACTTTTGTTCTGACCAACCAAGGGGAAAAAAGCATTGCAGTAAATCGCGCTGATTAAATCTAACGATCGCTTATCATATCACGTCCAACCGTGCAAATTATACTTTGTTCTCAATTTGTTAATGTTAACAACATCAGCATTGTGTGACTACATTTAATGTGTATTAGGGATACCTGTAGTTCACTACTCCGTAACTGTATGAATTAAGTGAACAAGTGCACTACTGTTACATAATTGAACCATTGAAATGTCTCCGCTGTCCAGCAGAAAAAAATAGCCATCTCTGCGTTCGTTTTGAACCCCTTCAAAACACGGAGTTCATGCCACCTTTCAAAAGCCCTTTCGATTTGCATGGGCTGGTTGCAGTCTCTTTTTTCCTGTAGCCACTCCGAAGTCTTTTGCATTTTACAATCGGGTGAATCTCCAGTTGTCACTGGCGATTGTCGTTTGAACCTTTCTGGATCCGCCATCAAATTGACAAGTTTAATTATATCAAGTGCTGTGAGAAAAGGCTATAAATCTCCACCTCCAACAATCCTCACACGCAACATAGCATACTAGCCGAGACTCCTTCTTTATGTGTACAGATGTGACGTAATGACACAAAGACATGCTTGAATTTCCCGCGGAAATCCACCAGTACCACTGGAATTCAAAATATTATTACAAGCTTACTGTTTTGAATCGAGCTACGGCAAGCAGATAGTTTTGAACACTGGCTAGTTATGTACTTGCTCAAAAAAGTATTTTGGATCATTTTTAAACCAAAAAAGTTACGGACTGCAGCTTTAACTAACTAAGCGTATTGTAAAGTGTTACCAATAAACCATACAACCATACATGCAATATTTCAAATCTTTAAGCCATGTTATATAAAGCCATATTATAATGATTTAAACATTAATAATTTTCTCACTCAAAGCTATCAAATGGTTCCAAAAGACTTTCAAAAACACTGCTTTCTGTTTAAACATTCTATATAAGAATAGAGCCATATGGACTACTTTTATGGTGCTTTTTCATCATTTTGTAGTCACTGCCATCATTCTTTTTCATGGAAAAGAGCGGCTATGAAGGTTATATGGGAAACTAAAAAGTTATATGGGACTGGATTAACACAAGGGTGAGTAAATGATGAGAGAATGTTTGTGTGAACTATTCCTGACTTTAGTTTTGTCACACAGAACACATTTTTGCTGTTAAAGGTCTAGAGACACGTAAAAAAACAACAAAAAACCTTAAACTTATTAGAATGCCATGTCATGTGCAAAATGCTGGAAAAGACAGAGAGACTGCAAGAGACTTGAGCACAATAGGTATGACAATGTATAAAGCCTGAAAAAAGCAAACCAAATGAAAAATGTGGGGTTAAATTTGTACATCACACAGTCGTACATGCAGTATTACTGTACAATCACTGCATCACACCCACTAACACACACTGCAGCTGTTCAAATATTGTGACATGTGATCTCAACTGGACACAAAGGGCCCTTTTAACCAAGAATTGAGGGACAAAAGGGAGAGAGGAGAGGACAAGTCCACCATCAGACTGTCCTCTAATTTGGCAGAGAATAGAAAGCATTGTGCAGCGTGCGGCACAGCAGTACACAGACTGACCTCCACCAGACACACAAACAAACTGCTCTCCATCCCACAGCACAGGATTACACACACAGCATGACATCAGTACATCGGGCAGAGGGAATGCTGGACACACCCTTTGTCTCAGATGTTCAGCTGTTTGTAAAGAAACAAAGAAGATATTTTCACTTTAGTCATTCCCTTCCAATTACAAATGTAATCAAATATAGTGTTTGCTAAGACCATTTACAACAAAGAATGTCTTTTCATTAATGATCCCTCTTTATTACCTAACACCACCTTAACTTTTTTATTTTTTATTAATATATATAACCTGATCTCACAGGAAAACTTAACTGGTGGCAATTTCGTATGAATTCGTACAATGTGAATCATACAAAAATGTATGATTATTAGAAAGAAATTAAGCATGAAGGTCAACCCCAACATGTCACTGGGGCGTAAACAGATCACACGAAGAAAGAGATGATTACAAATTCCTACAAATCAGTCACATATTTTGCCAAAATGTAAAATAGTTACAAATTGCAAAGGGTTAAGTTGCCATATACTGCCTACGGTTTGTTCATTTACTTTTGTTTTATTTTATTTAAGTTTCAATAATCATTTAATCCAATTTTGTCTAAAAAAAATTCTCTTTTTGGCAGTTTGATCAAATATTGAGCCAAGAAAAATATTCCCTCTATTTAATTCATCACACTGGTCAAGGTCAATTCAAGTGCACTGCATTGTGGGATACAGCATTCTGTGCAGTGCGATCTGTTTTATATTTTATTTATAATTAAACAGCTTTCTTAGGCAATGATATACTGCAGTCTTATGAGTAAAAGGCAAATGAAAAACAACCACACCACTACCATTTCAAAAGAGGCAAGTGTGCCAGTTGTCTAAAGCTATGACACACCACCTCAAAATATTAAGTTGACATGTTAATGAAAACAACAAACCTACAGACATGCAACAGGTTTTTAATGAAGCAACTAGCCCTTTAAACATCCTTCTTTACCTTATGAACTTCCAACTTCCAATTAAATTTGGAAAATTAAAAGCAGATTTGAAATCAGATATGATGTCATATCTAAATATGAAGATAAATATATATTATGACAGCCAGCTGACGGGACCTTAAAATGTCATTCCTGCTTTTGTTAACAAGTCTATGAGATTTTACAGAGCGCAGATCTTTCGTTATATGATCATAATATTATTCAAACACCGTTTGATGCTGTAAAAAAGTCTCTTTTGTCTGACGCAATATGTGCAAAGAGTGTTCTAGTCAGCTAAAGCATTTGGCTTATGAAACATTTCTATCAAAAAATAGGTGTCTGTTTGTTATATAAAAAAAAATTCACATCTTTTCACGTTACAACCAAATGTAAGAATTAATTTGACATGTTCTGATGACAAAAAGTTTAAAAGCTTACACAGAGCAATCGTATCACCTCAAAAGGCTTGAAATATATGTTCCTCTTTTTGAAATATCATTCACTTCCGTTGTATGGGAAAAAAAGTGATCAGGGCATTTTTCGAAAAATTCACCTTTTATTTTAGAACAAATAAAACAATTCGGTATGAGTTGGGAAATACATGAGGGCATGACTTAATTTTAATTTTTGTGTGAGCTGTTTTTTTCCCCACATGATTTCAGTGGTTTGGTTTTTATGAGGTGATTATGAATCACCACTGCTGTATATATGACATTAGTCAATGTGCTCAACTTCCTGTTAACATCCATCCATCCCTTCTCATAATAATTTAAAAAAGAGAGGAGTAGAAAAGAGAAGTTTACTCTTTCAAACAAAGATATCTGTCTCAAGATGGGACAGTGTTGACAGTTGACAGGAATAGTTTTTTCCTAAAACAAAGGTAACTTTCTCTGACAGGAAGATGTACAAACTTATGACAATCAAATTTATATCACACTTGGGAAACAAAACAAAAATCCTCCACAAATTCTATTATTTCACCTACACATAATGTTGCAAAATTGTAACATGCATCAACTACACAAAAACAAATCTGACTTGTCTCCAAATGATTATTAATCTTAATAATTAGATGCAGTCTTCAAAATAAAAACGTCATCCCTACTGAGAGAGCCCTTAAAAACTCTTCGATCCCAGCCAAAACTCACTCCCGTCAGGACAACCAAATAATACCACACACACATAGTGAGAGGATCTTCCTTATGTGAACAATCATGGATTAAAAATGGGAATGTTTAGTTCCCTTTTTTTTACTGCAATCCAATTAGAATCTTTGTAAAGATACTAAGACACAGACTCACTGTGTGGCAGGCTCAGCGTCGAATCAGTGTTATGTGGACTTTTCATGGAGGTATATTTATATTTTATGTACATGAGACACTTTTCATTTGCATCCTCTATACTGTATAATGCTTAAAGGAGAACTCCGGAACTCCGACATTATGATCATATCATAATGTCATAGAATATCATAATATCAGAACACCACACAGCACCGTCATCGGCTGACAGCTGACAGTAGGAGTCTCCACTGTTGCTTAGTTACCAATGATCGCGCGCGCGAACTCGACAATCGACTACTGTGGACTTCGACCGAAAACAGGAAGTAAATACAGGTATGTGAGCTGGCTGAATTAACATCATTTTTATTAATATCTTTCACATCTACTGCAGTCAGATTGACCGTGGTCACTCTTAATATCACCACTCACATGGCTGTGCACTTGTAATGACAAATCAAGAATGTTAAGAGGCTAAAAGCAGGTTTAGAACTTGCCCCATTGAAGTCAACAGGGTGCGAATTTTAAAAAGAGGATAACACGGTGTAGGCAACACTGATTTTTGTCGTTTTTGTCTGTACTGACAGCACTCCAAATGTACAAAAAAATGAGCTCAATGTCAAAATTGACCGGAGTTCTCCTTTAAAGTCAACATAAATTGTAGTTTGCAACCCAATTTTACTTCTGTAATGTGAGTGAAACAGGAATTTGAACTAGAAAAGAATGTAGGGCGGGACTTTATTTTATTCATCAGGAATTCATAGGATGGTAAAAATTGGGGTGTTTCATACCATCATGTGTGAGTTTGCTAATAAAAATTCCGAAACAGCTATATTCAAGTTAATGGTTATCTTTATTCAGTATAGCTCACATGCTTTAATAGATGAACAAGCGATTATGTTTTGTTTAAGATTATGAAATCAAACATTTTTATCATGCACCAATGAATCATTCACAATAAGACCTGGAGCATGCATTATATGGATCTCTCTCTCTCTCATTAACCATTTCAGTCGTATCTGACTCTTGGTGATTCTACAGCCATCTCTCGCCATATGCACAAGACTGTCCATGAATTTTCTTGGCAATTTTTTTTCCAGATTAGGCTGCCAGATCTTTCCCCAACCCTCCATTACATGGCTTGGGACTGTCTCTCTCTCTCTCTCTCTCTCTCACACACACACACACACACGCACGCACGCACACACAACTCTTTGGCAATTCCTCATAGTTGTGCGATATCTACAACCACTATATTTCAACCGTTTTTTTTTTTCATTTTAGGAAAGACACTGTTGTCCAAAACAACATTTGACCCCACTGACTTTCATTGTATGAACACAAAACACTAAGACAATTTCATATTATCTTCTTTTGTGTTCTACTGAAGAAAGAAAAAGTAAACACTATATTTTTTCATGTTTACTTTAAGAAAATTAAAATCAACTTGCGACATGCAAACACAAGTTTTGACTGGAATATAATTATAAACTTTTAGCATTAAATGTGTACAGTAAGGCCAATGAGTCGTGTCTGGGTTGTCATCACTGATCTAGTCATTCTATATAGATCAGTGGTTGTCGTCCAATTTTGATCTCCATTAGCTGCCTGAGCTGGAATCCTCAATCATCATACATGACACAGAGGCTGATACTAGCAGAATAAAGATGGCTGTGTGGAGTGGCTCTGCTATCCTGACATGTATGAGGGTGGAGATTGTGTATCTATTCGAGTGAGGACCCTTCTTAGTCATCTATGTTTAAACTCCACCAAGGAATGTGTTGCATAAAGCATATGACCCGTCATGAACAAGTGCATACATGCAAACATAAAAGCAGGATTGGTTTGATAATGCAGAGAACACACACACATGAAATGTGATCTTGGAGGGTTTGCTGGAGAACAACTGTTGAAAAAATTGGATGCCTGTAACTCCAGCCCTGCCTTTTCTGCTATACCAATTACAAACTCTTTCTAGTTGTTTTAAGATATATTTTAGTATGTGCACAGTTTAAAGATTTATGAGTTAATAGCCATGCATTAAATATAGACATTAGCTTGTAAAGATTACAAGCTAAGAGTGTCAGACTTTGGTCTGACCAGCACTAAATGTACGCTTAAAAACATTACAAATTATTAATATAGGTCATTTAACAAGTGTTAGGTGTAAACTCCAAGCAAGCCTATACACCTATTAGTTTAATTTTTCAAATTCACACATACACTGCTCAAAACAATTAAGGGAAAATTGGGAAAACAGTTTTTAGTTGAAAATGGTGTTATGTAAACAGTGTTGTGTAAACAGCCCCTTTATCATCACAGATTAACACCAAGTCAATTAAACATTAGGGGATGATTAGGGACCATAAGGTTAGGAAACGTCATGTTAGTAAGCATAAGTGATTGTGAATCAGTTCCACCTGTTTTGGTACAAATGAAAGCGAGAACAGGTGCGGCAGAGAGGCAACAGAGAGAGGCAGCAGCAAGACAACCCCCCAAAAGGGATTTTTTTTTTTTTTTGCATGTGGTGTCCAAATGTTGATTAATGCTTGCTTGACAGAGCTCCTCTGTTCTTTATTGGAAGATTAATTTATAGCACTTTTCAAATAGTATGTAGGCTACTTTAGCATATGTTGAAAAAAAAAAAGATTTTGTTGATTGACTTGAATTCATCTTAAAATATTCCATGTTGGTCCAATGAGCTAGGCTATAATACCATGGAATCAAACCAATCTCTTTATAGTATGTGAGAGGAAAAAGAGACAGGGGAAGTCCACCGGCACTGCATACTCAGACCATGCTCAAGTTCAAACAGCGGCACAAACTCCTGAGAGTCATTTTACAGAGGCATACAAGCACAGGCATTTAGTATCTTATAACACTATGGGCTCATGTATGCCGCACACACAGACTGAGCGCTGCTTTGTCCTGTCAGCGATGGAGGCTGACAGTCCCACGCAGCACTGGGTCTAGAGTGGTCCTTGGCTGAGAAAGTACCCCCTGTTTAAGGCTTTCAATGGTGGAAGTAAGTATCTGGCCCAGACTCACCACAGCTATCCAATAGCACTTGACTGCACACTGACAGAAACACAAGCCCACCAAGACTGTATGGTAATAAAGGGCCGGAAATAGGGGAAATATACTGTATATTGTATTGATATATATATATATATATATATATATATATATATATATATATATATATATATATTGATAGAAGTCTAGTGCTCACCAAGGCTGCATATTTTCTGTAACATTATTGAAATTTAAAATAATATTTTTAGAAAATGTTTTGATGGAAATGCAAGAATTTTCAGCATCATTACTTCAGTCTTCAGTGTCACATAATCCTTCAGAAATAGGATAGTGAAAACCTTGATCTCCCCCCCCCCCCATGTTTCTATAATAAATGGAAGTTCAAAAAGAATTTACAGCATTTACTTTGGTACTGGTCTTTTCAACAAACATGTCAAATAAAGCTGTCAAGAGATGACATCCATGTTGACACTGATTTGCAGCAACAAAGCAAGCACAAGTCAGTCATTTTATATTGAGATTTGACAATTCCCAAGAGCAAAAACAAATAAAATTGATTGGGAAACAGGAACATAGCTTATTTTGGGTTGCCTACAGTGTAAAACCACAGAATACAAATAAACATAAGCCAATCTAGACCATTTCCACACATGATCTGCTTACACTCTGAATACTTTTCGATTCTCCAGACAACATCATAACTAGACAAAACCTATCCAAACCACTTCGTGCTCTATGAGACTGGAAGACTTGGACCACATTATCCTTCCCTCTCCAAAGCTGTTTGATTCAATTTCCTCAGAAACTGTGCTATTTAATAGGGGTGAATCAAACTTTGAGAAATCGTTTCGAGTCTGTGTTAGACCTCAAGTCTCTATGCAGGCTGAAATCTGAGCATGCCCACAATTCATCAGGTTTATAATTTAATCCCTTGATTATGGACTTGTAATATGATAATATCCCCCTTCTGCTGCCTTATTTATCATGATAAGTAATAAGAGATGGCTTTGGTTTCTATCAAGCTCCTCCAAGCTGCTTTTGAACCCAAGTAGGCTACATTACTACAGCTTTGGATAAGTGGCCTTAGCCGCAGAGTCAAAACCAAGCCAGTGATTCACAATCATTTACTACAGACAAAAAAAAAATGGCATCGAATTGGGTCCATGTGGACTGTATGGCTTTGCATTGCCATCTGAAGCTGACCCACAGACAAAGGAATCGGCCTCATGGAATGATTAATGCTTCTGGATTGTAGAGGATACGGCCACATACGGGGTTAAAGCAGGGTAATTGGGGGGGGTGGATGAGAAAGGGTGCTGACGTAAAAAAAAAAACCCTGTAGGCAGGAAAAGAATACGTCTGTCTTGGTTTGTGTATTTGAGGATAAAATATGAATTGTTCACGTCAGCAGACAATCTGAAAAGGCAGTCTTAGAGTGTCCGATCCTGTCTGTGTTGACACAAAACAGGAATCTGAAAACTGAATAGTCACACACACAGCACAGCAGCAGAAACAAATAGAGATAATTGTTCTCTTTCATGGGCTAACTTTTATCACTTATGACATAGAGCTTTAAAACACATTGACCTCCACAATGGACTATTACTATGAACTATGAACTATTTTTTATGTATTCTAATGCTGTCAGATTTAATGCATGTAATCAATTATGAAGAAAGACCACAGCGATTGGGTTGTGTGTTGTTACCATTAGGTAACATACAATTTAGGATCAGGAATCTTTTGTCTCACCGAATCTACAGCTAATTCTCATTAGTAATAGCAAGTTGTGAGTTGTTAATAACACTTATAGCATATGCAGATTTATGTCGGATGACCTATAAGACGCCTGTGTAAACACCCCCCCCCCCCCCCCCCCCCCCCCCCCTCCAGAATCTCATACCCCCCGCTGTCACCTTCCATATGGTCTTTGTCCCAGGAAACGCCCGTACAATAATAAACAATGACAAAGATGTTATGGGACTATGTGATTAATGGCTAATTTTGTATGTTTCAAAGGTTTTCTTTGCGATAAATGGTTTGATGGCTAATTTTATAGATTTGTAAACAACTGGCACATGTGTCCCAGTGATCAAATTCATTATGCAATGCTGTAAAGTCATGATTGTTCTTAAGCTCAGAGTATTAGATTCAACATTCTTCTGAAATGTAATGCACAAACAATGACTACATATGAATTTTATATTGTATTGTTTCAGCAATAGCCTACCTATACACTATATTAGCATTATATCTTCCTTCATCCACCCTGTTTTCTATGGTTATCGGAACAGATACACATTTAAACTATAGGGCAGCTTATAAGGAAAGTTTCTGTCTACAAACAGTGGCAATAAAAATGCTCTGCTGTTTGTACTGGTGGGTTGATTCAGTCAGTGAAAATAAATCATTTATATTCATCAGTCCCTCATCACATGAGTCTGAACTCACCCACTCAACACACTGCCAGCGTGGGTTCATACAATATCCCACTGTCCCGCTCTGCTGTCCTCTGACAAGATCATTCAGTAACACTGCCTTAAAGTTTCAGATATCATTCCTAGATATAGAGCTAGATTATGTAGAAGTTGTTTGGCTCTGCAATGAACTGTCCTGTCATTCAAATCTGTGCAAGAAAAATATCTTTCATAACTTCCCCTCCTACAGCCTTATTCTAAAGCACCACTGGAGAGAGAGAGTGTGTGACCCATTTACAGGACACAGCAAATCTGTGCCAACACCAGGAGGAGTGTATCATGCTCTGATCAAATACAACGCACATGAATATAAAACAAAATAATCTACACATGAACATGCTTACCCAAATTCATATCGTCTGACATTCAGAGTTCACTTGGTGACTTAAATACAATAGCTGTTGAATTTTCACATCAGAATTGGAATATGCTTCATTTTGCACAGAACAAAGTGCTGTATTGTGCAATAGTTATTAACTGTTTACAAATTTAACTCTAAAACACTTCACTGTACAATACAATACTTCACAATACATCACTATAAGCAAGAACATTCTCTTGTTCGTTTTTGGCTATTGTTTAAAATGATCCGTTGTTATTATGTCAATCAATTATTATATTATTAATATTATTATGAATCGTTTTACAATATGGTCAGGAATTCAATAAGTAATAAATTGTAAAAAAATAATACAACACTTATACAACACTTCAAGTTTTGTTAACAGCAAATATTTGCATGATGTTGCAGAAATTGCAGTGTTTTATTAATTTAGAATTTGTTTGACATTAAAAACAGTTTTCTGACTGGTTGAGCCACGTTCAAATGAAGACATTTGTGTCATATTCTTTGAATGTGCATGACAAACGTGCATCCGTTCGAAAGGTTTCTGTCCAGCTGTACAGTAGGTTCTCTAAAACCTAAAAAAAAAAAAATTGAGGCTAACTAAACAAAATCTTTAATTTTCAGTATATTTCTGCAACATATTATTCTGGTTGTGTAGTGAAATGTAAAAGCATTTTGCCTGTTCACCATTGATACTCTCTATACTAACTAAAAATGTTTATTCACCACTTTGCAAGAATCTTGCCAAAAACTTAGCCAAAGTTATGTGAACATTCCCTGTTCATTGCAAATGTCTCCTTCAAGCATCATTTGTGGATCTCAAATAAATAATGCACTATCGATTTTAATTTACAGGGGGGAAGTATCAGCACAAAACACAGAAACACACTCATCACATACCGTGCTGTAAGATCCTTTCTCTTGGGCGCTTGTGTAACTGGGCCTGAAGCCAGTCTCTGCTATGCCACTGTTGTCTCTCTCACTCCCTCGAATTCTCTTTTGCCCGTGACAGAAGAATGTTTGCTCTGCTGGTGAATTCTCTCTCTTCTCTATTGCTTCTGTTCTCCAAGGTCAGATAAAAGACACGCTCCCTCCCCATCATTCACACACTGACTCATGCGCATGCATTTGTCACCTCCATATAAGAGATAATAAAATCCTTATGTGTCTATGTATGAACACTACACACATCTTGGTAATTGTCCTTCGGAGGTAGATTAACCCACACTTTGGGCTAAGACACTTACCAGACGGGATTACAGGAAAGGGTGACAAAGGAGAACGAGAGGACAAAACATGATGTCTGTCTGATCAGTTAAACCAATAAAAGCAAACCCATCTGAAAATCAGTCTCACTTTTATTTCGAGCTATACAAAAATACAACAAAAGAAAGAAAGCAAAACCTTTCGACTGGGTCGCACCTGCAAACATTCACCAATGTTGTGCACTGGATTTGCAAAAATACCAAGAATTCTACTTCAGAGCACTGATTTCACTGTGTGTAAATCATAAAGGAAATAGAATATTATGTCAGTCAAATTCATATTTCAACTGCTCAAACGTGGAAAGTTTATATACAATACAAAGTTATTTACAAAAATATATTGTATTTAATTTTATATTAAATATTAAATTAAATATTATATTCTTTGTGTATATATATATATAATAGGCTACATATATTATAATAATATTTTCTTTTTTTCCCCCATTATGGTTGGTAAAAGACAATGCATTGTTTAATGCATTGTAAACTGTGTAAATTAATGCCAAAAAGATATTGAAAGATTTTAGTGGATGATGACTCCCTCTAGTGACCAAGAAAGAGAGAGACCTTTTGAGAGACAGACATTCATGTTACGTTTGTTGATAGAACTAAATGGAAATTTATTTATTTTTAAAAATAAAAAAAGTACCGTCAGCAGGTGCAAATTAAACCTAATTGCCTTGTTTTTTTTAAACTATTCTTAATTTGACAAAAATATAGATGGCAATTTCAACACTGCTTCATGAAGCTTCGAAGCCTTTACGAATCTTTTGTTCCGAATCAATGGTTCGGAGCATGTATCAAACTGCCAAAGTCACGTGATTTCAGTACACGAACCTTCATTACGTCATAGCTGTTTCGAAACACTTGAAATTTCAATGGTTCACCGCTGGGGGCGATGATCTCTGTCTCTGATCAGTTTTATACATTTGTAGACTACCGGCATTTAATTAGACATTAGTAAGTAAAATGAAAAAAAAAAAAAAAAGGTAGCTAATAGTCTCATCGGCCTGTTTAGCTCAGCTGAGCCATTCATAGAACAAAGAAAACAAACCCCGACAATTGAGAAAAGAACATACATTTGATAATCTTATTATATGATTAGATGATTGCATTTGAAAGATTTTCCTTTCAATAAAAAATTGCAATAGATTTGTAAAAGGTGTTTTAATACATGTTTGGCCCGGGTTTTTGTTGCATTTACATAGTTCTGACCACTAGAGGTCCCCATTGAGACGGGAATCGGATTGTTTCGAGGCCTCGACCCATTACAGCACATTTGCTTCAGCTGTTTCAGTAAGCCTCGATCTGCCCAGCACTGCAAAAAAAAAAAAAAAAAAAACACATTTTGATCAGCAAACTTAAATATAAAAAAAGAATCGCTGTTAAAGCTGTTATTTTAATTATAAATAATAATATATTATACTATATATTATAATTATACTGCAATTTTATTATACCTATATTATATGTATATTTTCTTTTCCTATTTGTTGTAGTATATTTCTTCAATATTTTATATACGTTGGACTATTGTCATATTTATTATTTGTAATGAGACTGGCATTTAATAAAAAAACCAAAAAAACAATCAATATAAGTTGATCAGATTCAGAATGCTGATTTGCATGATTTGTTCACGAATCGGAGTCTGATCTGGTTCTTGCCTTCCCTGACTATTGTCGTGAGTAACGATTTGTTCCTCACACAAAGCTATAATATGCACAAGAGTCGTTTGGACTACGTTATGGTGATTTTGTGCCCTATGTTTGGAAAGACCAGACTGTAAAAAAATGGAAAAAAGACCTACTCGAACATGCTTCTCCAGGCCAGCAGGAGTCAATATTGTTCCTAATCGCGCAGTGCTACCTTGACGACGTCCAAACCAAACGAAGAATCTCCATCTCTGGACAACTTCCTGTACAGCAGAGACATGTGAGAAACGTGCATTATTACTGCTGCGCTGTCTTGGGTCATTTAAACGACCTCGTTAATATTATCGCGACTTGTATGTAACAATATTTGTCATAATCAGTTATAAACATTGTTGTTTTTAGAGACGTTTGCTGGCTGCGAAGAACAGTCGAGCTGAACTCGTGGTGAAAATGCCTGCAGTTACTTTATTTGTCAGGAGATTACCTGAAACAGCCACCAATGATCGTCTGACAGCAGTATTCTCTGAAATAGGACCACTAAAGAACTGCTTCGTTGTCAGTGATAGAGGTAAGATTTTATTTATTGAATCCTTACGTTTTCCAGCTAAGTAAATGTGTTTTCATATTTTTATATGAAATATGGACGTTTTGCATGTGTTCGTGCTGTTTACAGAGACCAAGAAATGTCGTGGTTTTGGATATGTGACGTTCTCCATGGAAGAAGATGCACAACGGGCCATAAAAGAAGTCAAGGAGTACGAGAAGCAGAATATATTTGTTACTGTAGCCAAGAGAAAACCCGATGATAAGAAAAAGAAGAAAGTGAAAATAGAAGAAGGTTAGATCTTCATGCATATATTGTATTTATCATGGATTGTTTTTACTTCATTTTATTATTTTTTTGGTTTGGAAGAAACGACTCTGAACTGTTCATGCAGATTCAGAAGATACAGAGAAACCTAAGAAATCAGCAGAAACCAAAAGTCATGAAAAGTTTACAGGCATAAAGAAAACTAAATTGAAAGCTCGTCTGATCATCAGAAATCTCAGTTTTAAGGTAAGTTGACTAAAATCTGTTGTTTAAAGGAACAATGCTTAGTTTTGACATTTGACATTGGCTCTTACACTTATGCGGTTTATGTGCAGTGTGAAGAAGATGATTTGAAGCAGATCTTCTCCAAGTTTGGAACTGTGCTTGAGACCAAAATTCCCTTAAAATCAGGTAAAACTTTGACCAACATGTGCATCTGACTTTGTACACGCATCTCTTATATTTTCTTTACATTATGTTTTTTATACGGCCAACCACCGTAGTTATTTGTTATGGCATCATGTTTGTGCAGATGGGAAGAAGCGAGGTTTTGCGTTTGTACAGTTTAAGAACATGTCAGAAGCTGGAAAAGCTCTTGCTGCAATGAATCTGAAGGAGATCAAGGGTGAGTCTTTCTCAACACTGAACACACTAGTGCAGAGTGCTTCAGCAAACTTCCATGACATCAAATTATTTAAGTTGTTATTATTAATGTATTATCAACATGAATGAAATTATAAAACAATCTATGCTAAAAAAAAAAAAAATTCTCCCAAAATAACAATTGTTTTTACTAAAGAAATCTTTAAATATCTTGAATCAGAAAATGAATTGTGACCATGTCGGCGCTGCCAGGTTTTTTTTTTTATAATGAATAAAAATGTGTCTTATTCATCTCTCACAGACAGACAGGTGGCTGTGGATTGGGCAGTTCCAAAGGACAAGTATCTCGCCACCCAATCAGCTTTAGCTCCTGGTAATTTGTTTTGTCATTTTCACTGCTTTATTATTTATTTATGTGGTTCTAAAAAGCTTTGAAAGTGCATCTACTGTCTAGATTTATGTAGCAGAAGTGTATCTGGATATCTTGCAGGAACTATCAAAGAAGAGAATGTGGATTCTGAAGGTGCAGGAGCTGATGGGAATGAAGGTGCCAAGAAAAAGTAAGTACTGGAAATGTAACTGATCTTATGATGTTTGTTTAGGTGAATTCCTTAAATTTAAAATGAGGTCTCTCGTGTTAAGGTCTATATCACTGGTAGAGAAGGATGACTCCGAGTCAGAGGAAGAGGACGATTCAGAGGGTGACGATAATGCAGAAAGTGAATCTCAGCAGACAGATAGTGATGCCAGAGAACCTAAAGACGACGATGGCGGTGACGACGACGACGATGATTACGACGATGATGATGACGAGGACAATGAGAGAAAAAGTGACTGTATGAATCATTTATTCATAGAAAAAAAAAAACTAAGGCCCATTTCTCACAACCCGTATGCAATACCAATTTTTTTATGTGCCCGTGTTTAACAGGTTAGAGCATTCACAATGCGTTCCAGGATTATGTATACAGGTGAAACTCGAAAAATTTGAATATCGTGCTAAAGCTCGAATTTTGATGATTATGGCTTACAGCTTATGAAAACCCCAAATTCAAAATCTCAGAAAATTAGAATATTACATGAAATCAATAAAAAAAAGGATTTAAAAAAATCCTGAAATGTTCCGACTGAAATGTCGGCCCTCTGAAAAGTATAATCATGCATATGTATATAGTTATGTATACTAAATGTATTAGTTTCACCTTTTAATTTAAATTACTTAAATACAAAAACTTTTGAGTTTCACCTGTATATGCAGCAGTGCAGTGATCGTTTCCGCACCAAGTCTAGTTTTGCTGTAAAAATCCATTGTTTGTTGCCAAAATGAACATGGATTGACATGAAAATGAAGTAATTTCACCATAAATGCATATAATTAAAGTCTACTGTGTTTCACAGTCAACACATGGCTTTTTACCCAGGGTAAAACAAGGAAAAGTATACCTTACCTCACATTTAGATAAACAAGGATGGCACTCATCTCTTTGTGGAGATGGAAAACCAAAGTTTTACTCTGACCCGCAGGATTTCTTGTATAATGATTTAAATACAAAAGAAAAAGCATGAGAGTTGGCTGTTTTTGTCAACCGTAAGTTTTAATTTAAAGTGTTTGGATACTACCTTGTAACTAGAGCTGCACGATTAATCGTTAAAAGATTGCAATCTCGATTCAAACACCCACACAATATCATTCTTAAATGACAACGATTCGTCTGTGTCTATTAAAATGGCGAAATCACACCGGAACATTCAAATCTGTGTCGGCGCTGCCGCTGAGCCAGAGAGAGCAGTTATCATGAATAATTATGAAACGCTTTTCAACCACACGTCGTTATTTCTGTTACTAATATTCATATTATTATAGAAGAACTGGGATAAAATTGTATAGTTGTAGCCTATGTTTAAATGTTTTACCACTTGCTTGAGCAACTTAATATATGAATCTATAAAGATGTAAAGAATTGAATACATTGTTTAAATTTAGTGCATTTAAAACTTGAATGCATCTATGAAATATTGTATAACTAGTGTGTAAAAAAAAAAACCTCACAATCCTGAAAAAGCATTTTAAGTGCCAACGCTTGAATTTGAAATAAAAATAATGGATAAATTGTATTTGTGGTATACAGCCGTGGAACAGTTGTGCACTGCGGACGCATCATGTGAAAGCACAATGAGCCCGTGCTGCTTATGCACAGCATACATACCACACACGGATCATGTGTGAAATGTGCTTGTCATATTATGCATGTAATGTGTCCGTCAACACTGTGACTCTCTGTAAATCTCTATCCACAGCTCTTCCAAAGAAGAAGAGAGACCCTCTTTCTTCAGATGTGTTTGAGGGAAGAACCATCTTCATCAGGTGAGAATCATACAAGGAAGTTCTGCTGTATAGATGTTTTTTTTTACTAGTCAAACATTTTTATCAAACTACAAAGCACTGCTGTCTATAAATAATTGTTTAAACAGGAATTCATGTTTTCATTGTCATATCTTCGTTTCATTTTGGGTTCTGTCAGAAATCTGTCCTTTGACACAGATGAAGAGGGTTTGGAGGAAGTTTTGTTAAAGTTTGGCGAGCTAAAATATGTACGTGTGGTGATGAATTCAGACACTGGACATTCAAAAGGTATTTTCAATCACCAAAACCTTGGCCTGTATGGAATTAAAGTACATTACTCATAGTAATGATGTCTCTTTATATGTCTTTCTAGGTTGTGCTTTTGCTCAGTACAAAAGTAAAGAAGCGGCAGAGAAATGTATTGCTGCCGCTGCTCAAGATGATAAAGAGGTGAGTTCACTGTCCTGCAGCTCTAGTAAGAGTTGTTGTTCTTATATCTTCAACATATTATATCAGTAAACATAGGGTCGTTGTGCTGATGCATATGTGCATTTCAGTTTGGTGGCATTAGGGTTGATGGCAGGAGATTGAACATTTTGCCAGCCGTAAACCGAGAAGATGCGGCAAAATTAAAGGACAAGAAATTGAAAACCCACACAGGCACCAGGAACCTTTACCTCGCCAGAGAGGGCTGTAAGTAAAGCCAGTCACACAATGCTGCCAGTCAACTGACCATTAACAGAGCTTCGTTTTAGTTCGGCAAAATCTGATCATAAGTGGTCGTCACTAAATACAGGTGTCCACTTTCGATCTCTTCCTAGAGTAGTAGAATACGTATTTGAGCGAATTGCTTTTATAGTGTAGACACTAGAAGTCATGTGGTCGAATGCGTTTGATCAGCCACAAAAGACCACCTACTCTCTGCCTACTGACTTAATGTGTAAAGATTATGGGAAGTGCGCTAACTAGACAGGATTTAAACTTTGTCAGCTCGAGACCCAAGTTTGATTTGAAGATGAATAACACTAGCAAGCTCAATGTTCTCACGCACTCACCTTGCTCGGCGTGGTTTTGCTGCTAGTAGAAACGAAAGCTGCTGCTCTCCGTGTGTTTTTTTTTTTTTTTCATCGTCTCCTTTAGCATTCATATGTAAATCGCGTGAGCTTATTTTGTCCATTAGATTGAAAGATCTGAAAAGGCCCAAACATTTACCTGCTCATAGACCCTCACCTTAAAAATATCAGGACAGAAGTGGTCGAAAGTGGACTAAAAATACGGGATTAAAACACCATGTTTAAACCGTCTCCCTCATCTACTTTTGATCCGAACAACTAGAACGCATTTTAATTCTAGGTGTAAATAGGGTCCAAAACTAACATGTGCACCTGGATTAACCTGTTACCACTTGAACTTTATCTAGTGATTCGTCCTGGATCCAAGGCAGCAGAGGGAATTTCAGAAGCTGACATGGCCAAGAGAAAAAGAGTGAGTTCAGAGAATGTTTTTTTTTTTTAATCAATTGTATTAGTTTTTCTGTTTTGTTTTGTAATTTTATTATTTCAGCTTAAGTTTATTTCAGCAAAATTATTTGTGCAAGTTTTTCATCTAATATTTGTATTTTATTTCAGCTTTATTTCAGTTACCGGAAATTATTCTCAATAGTCTGTTAACAGCAATGCTGCTGATTTAATACATTTAAATCAATACTGCAGTTGTTTCCCTCATATTTACATTCAGGAGTAAAAAAATAATAATAATTATGGCATTAACATGCACTTTGTTTACGGATGGTGTCTATATTTTTTCTTTTTTTTCTTTAGACATCTGATTGTGCTTTCCCACACTAAATGGGAAATGGCGCTCTCATATGTTACGTTGCATTAACAGTTGTGCTGTCAATCTAAAATAAAACTAATAAAAGCATTGATTTCAAGATGCTTTCTGCCACTTTGGCAGATAAAAAAAAAGGTATCTGCCATATGATAATGCCTAGGGCTGGGTACCGAGTTCGGTACTTTTTAGGTAACGACCGAATTGCCTCGATACTACCGAGTATCGAAACATGTCTTGGTTTTCGGTACCAAATTTCGGTACCTAAGTAGTTAATCTCGTCAACGTCAGTGAAACAAGCATGCAGCATGATTGGCTGTGGCGGAAAAACACTAGTTTACGCGGCTGCCCAGAGACGTGGCTCGTCGCACACGAGGCTGTAGTGTGTGTGTGTGTGTGTGTGTGTGTGTGTAAGTATCCCAACCCAGATAGATAGAAAATATGTGGAAATGATCCAAGATACATTTTTCAACTTGCGCGGAAGACGTTCGCGGCAAACGCGTCGCCCAATCCTCATCATTCGCGACGCCCGGTGCGGATGATGCGTCTATTCGCGTCTTTGCATTGACTTTGTATGTAATCTACTCGCACAAATAATTAAATTCGCATTCGGTGTAAACACACCATTAGTAAACACTTGTTCATTAATAAACAATTAAAATATCTCCTTGCTATTGTTTCAGACACATTCATAATCATTAGGCTACTTTTGCCGGTACTTTGCGGCAAGCTTCACGTGTGCTGAGCGCGAGGCATATATCCCGCCCCCCAGTAGCCTATATTTAATTTATTTACATTTATTTGTATAGCATTTTTCACAATACATATCGTTTCAAAGCAGCTTTACAGAAAATGCATGTCTAAATTACAATTTAGAGTGATCTGTTATCAGAGGTGACAGTGTAATGCATTTAAATTAATTTTCATTCAGTTTCACTGCTAAACAATGCATTAAGTTAAGGCAGAAACAATGAGCTCATTGAAGTAAAGAATACATGTTGTCAAATGACTAGGAAACATAGAAAACGTTAGCATTGGTGCTTTTTTACATACTCAAAATATGAGTGTAGAAAAGTCAACAAACTGAAAAAATAAAAATTAGGTAATATTATGTTAAAACTGGTTACATAAAATTGGTATCGGAAAAAGTATCGTTCAGGAACCGGTATCGAAGTCAAGGTATCGGTATCGAACATTTTGTTATGATACCCAGCCCTAATCATGCCAGGTGTAAAGGGGGCCAACAAGTATTTTTATGCATGTTTTCTGATTAACGATTGTTGTTTTGTGTGTGTTTGTGTGTTGTCAGTTTGATGAGCTGAAAAGGGCAAAGTTAAGGGACGTTAATGTGTATGTGTCTAAAACACGGCTGCGTGTCCATAACCTGCCTTTGAGCGTCAATCAGCCTAAATTCCGCAAGCTCTGCCTCTCCGCTGCTGGTGGTAAAGGTGTCCGCATCACTGAGGTAATGCACACATTTTCAAATATTTTTTTTTAAAAAAACAGTGTTATTAAAAAAAACCTTAAAAACCAACTAATGGCAAACCAAAATTATAAGCAATGTTGAAAAGAGATCTCTTCTCGCAGTTCTTCCTGGTAACACTAGAGGGCAGGACTATGTTATTTGGGTATGAACAGGAGGTTTCGTTGTCTAGTTTGTTAGTAGTCTTATAGCTGACTTTTCAGTCCTCCTAAAAAGTCTTAGGGCACAATGGTTCATAGAGCAGCTTTTCCGGGGTTCTAACCTACAACCTCTTGATTGCCAATAGGTTTAAGGGGCTGTTTATTTACATTGAGGAATGGCACACACAAAATGTCATTACGACCTGACAAATATCACTGAAATTACCCAGTCTCTGTGACAACCCTAAGCTTAGCCAGATCGAATATCTCCCTCTGCCTATCATTTTGCATTAAAGATAAATGTTAAAAACCTTTAATAAATTTGTCTTTTTGAATTTTGTCTTTTCAAATTGTTTCTCACCATGCATGTAGACATGATAGGTAAATTATTAAAAGCAAACAAGTTGGGTTTGGAGAAAGGCTTGTATGGTTAAAGGGATAGTTCCCCCATAAATTAAACTTTTGTCATCATTTATCTAACCTCAAGTTGTCCCAAACCTATATGAATTCCTGGTGAACACCAAAGAAGATATTTTGAAGATTGTCGGTAAGCAAATAGTTGAATGGGCCCCATTGACTTCCATAGTATATTTTTTCCATACTATTGAAGTCAATGATGCCCTTCAACTATTTGGTTACCCATATTCTTCAAAATATCAGCTTTTGTGTTCAGCAGAAGAAAGAAAATCATATAGGTTTAATTATGGTATAACTCATGTTCATGTTCCTTGTTGTCTCTTTCTCTGTATATATGTGCCTACAGTGTCGTGTGATGTATGATAAGAAGCCTATTCGGGGTCAGATGATGGGTAAATCTCTAGGATACGGCTTTGTGGAGTTTATAGTACATGAACAGGCTTTACAAGCCCTACGCCACCTCAACAACAACCCCGACATCTTTGGACCTCAAAAGGTAGACCATCACAACTTTTTGTCGTCATTCAAATACCAACAAAAAGCCTCATTTGGGTTGCTGGGAGCTTTGGAAGAAAAACGGTATATTTGATAACCTGTTTGTTGTTCTATCAAGTCAAAATGTTCCTAGAAAGAGAAGTAGGCCACTGTGGCGACTGTCTTAATTCCTAGAAGTATTTCAGCTATGCATTTTGGGACGATGTTAGATGATGTTAGCTATAGCTTGCTGGTGTGTAAACACACTTTGAGGGCCTGTTATTAAGGGCTTCAGTGCCAGGTTCACAGCAGTGGACCTTTAGTGTTTTGCAAAGGAGGACAAAGGAACCCACTCAAGAACAAATCAAATCATTTTCCTGTCTGTCAATCTTTCCACACGTCAACACACATTCCTCCGACGCTCAGTGGAATGTGTTTTGGTCTGTATTGATATGTAACTTCTCAAAAATAAGATGAATCGTTCTGTTCACTAACGCTTGTGGCTAAGACTCATGGCTATTTCACTTAATATAAATTGGAAAAAGCTTTAGCATTGAGCAATAACTGAAGATTGAGCAAGACCAATGTTGAAGTTTGAATGTTTTCCTGTGTCATTCCCATCAGAGACCCATAGTGGAGTTCTCTCTGGAGGATGGCAAGAAGTTGAAACTTAAAGCCATTCGTCTGAAAAACAGCAAGGTAAGGCTTATTTGTATCTTAAAGAAAGAATCCCCTAAATAAAAAATAAAAAAAATTGATTGAGTCCTATGTGCTTTTTCCATTGAAGCTACCCAAACAAGACAGTAGCCAAACAGGAGGGCAGCCGCAGCATCCGTCAGGAAAGATGAAAGGTCCCTTGCGGAAAGGAAATGCAGCTAATGTTGATAAACAGGGGAAGGCACAAGAAAGCCAGTACTCTGGGTTTATGACCAAATCAGAGGTGGAGCACGTAGAACTAAAGGATGGCAAAAAACGGCAGAAGGTTCTGCATATGCCTTCACATAGAGGCCCAAAGATCAGGTACAACTCACTGTATATGTGAAATTGAAGTACTGTTCAATCATGAAAAGTCTATTACGTACAATGACCCTCGCACTATTTCTCAGGCAACGCGATAAAGGGAAACAACCCATGGTGCAACCCAAGAAACCGAAGAAAGGGCCCAGCAGGAAAGATAGAAATATGTCTACTTTTATTGAGAAACGTAGCATAAACGGGAAACAGGCAAGTCAAAGAGTTAAAAAGAGAATTTGTGTGTGTATTTTTATATAAAAAATATTATATATATATATATATATGTGTGTGTGTATATAACAAGTACTGTCAATCGATTCAATTGATACTTGCACATTTTCCTTTAATTTCACCTACCATTATATATTTATATTTTAATAATTTCACATTAGTCTCCAAATTATTGTTGAAACAACATAAAGACGGTTTATTTTAAATGTAACAACTTTTAATTTAAGCGAACTTAAAACAATCTTCACATAAACCCCTTTATAATGTTACATTTAGTTGTTTTTAGGTGCCTGTAATATAGCAGGGCTCAATGCTAAGGATTTTGTCTACTGGCCCAGTAGAGATGTATGTATATACAGGGTTTTTCCTGCATTGAATTTTTTTGGCCAAAACAATTTTTTGTTCAGCCAAAGCCTTATATGATCAGTTATTATGATTTATGAGTGATGTGTAGATGACTGCTGCGCATGTTAACTGAGGTAGAGAACGAGCAAAGAGCCCCTTCCTCGCGCACGTGCACTCTCTGTCTTCAAACTAAGCAGCACTGTCTTTGCTCTCTCAACATAACTGACAAAATGGTAAAAGGTCAGATGACCGAATCCATGTTGCACATGGCGCATTAGGAGATTTTAGGGCTGGGACGGTCACCGCATTACCGCAATACCGCGGTCACGGATGGAGCTAATAGCGGTTTACCGCAATACCACAGGAATTTCTTGCTTTTCAACCGTGGTAAGAAAAAATCCATACCGCCCCAGTCCTAGGAGATTTTCTTCCCCCTGAATTACCGCTGGTTGTGAATTGCGCTCTAAAATCACAGCCTCTTCTCTGACAAGCATTCTGCACATGCAGCTGACATAAACCACACGTTCAATAAATGGAAAAATATTTATCCAGTGATGAAGTGTTTTCTGTGTTGACAAATCTTTCGCGTTGTCTTAACAGCCGGGTTTCACACACAGCGCGTCCACTAATGTCCGATTGGCAGCCTAATGATTCATTTGAATAGATTAATTTTAATGACTGGTTAAAACAACTGATCTTTTCCGAAACACAAATTGGTATATAATCATTTACTCAGAACAACTCTGAAATGAGAATGCAGGTGTGCTTACCCCATTTAGCTAGAGTGGTAATTAGCTAAAGTGGTTATTAATATCGACAATGTGTAGAAAATTACCTCAATCGTTTAGTTTAGACTAGAATGAGCTGAAACCAGAACAAAGTTGTTAGCTAGCTAGCTGCTAATTTTATTCAATTGTATATGGTAGAAAAGTAGACTATTTTGTTAAAATAAACACTACTTTTTAATATTGATATGATTATGTACCAAAATAATTATTAGTAAACAATGAGGAACAAAACAAACGAACATCAAGGTAAGAGATTATACATTATAAGAGATATCAAAATAAGATGAGCAAAAATCACAAACTGTTTCTTTGCATCTATTTTAAATGTTTTGTCAGTATTGGTCTCGCAGGTCAGGGTACTTTTTATTGTGTGTGGGAATGACCATTTCTGTCAGCCACCACTGAAGACCATTTTTGACCCCGGGAAAACCCCTCATATATAAACAGTACTAAATGTTTAGACATATTTTTTGTACCACCAGTTTATCTATTTACGTTATCTGTCTATTTTTCTTTTTTCTTTTCTTCATTACAATTCTTATGTCTATTTATTGTGTTTCAGAATGGCAAACCTGCAAAGAGAAAGTTCCAGAGCAGAGAAGATGCTCGCTTTGACAGTTTGGTGGACCAGTACAAAAATAAACTGATGGGCAAATCAAACACTAAGACTGTAGTCAAAAAGGGCAAATGGTTCAGCTGAACATGTGAGAGAAAAATAACATGTTAAATGTCGTAAACTTCTCAGAGGGGGACTGAATTTAATACTTTGGTTTTGTCTGAGTTTTTAAAACGAAAAAAAAAAAAAACATTTTTCAACGTGATATTATTTGATTGCATCAGAAGTCTATTTCTTCAAAAGAGTAAAATAATTCAGAGATGGTTCCAATATTTAACAGACTATGTTTTGTTGCTTATTAGTTTGGACGTCTCTTGGACTAAATGTTTATTAAGAGAGTTCCACACCAATGTTTTCTGCTGTTTTCTACACAGTTTTTTAAACATTACAAAGATAGAGCTTTTGTTGACAGAATGACTCGTCAGCTGTAGTCAATATGGACTTTGCCAACATTTAGTTTAGCTTACATTATTTAACTGCTCTGCTTAAACTTTGAAAACAGGTGTACTTGATTTAAATGCCAGCAGGCATTTCCTGTCGTCCCTTGTTAAATAAGTTATGTAATGCACCCTTGTTGACTGCCTGGACAATAATAACTTGCTTGTGGTTTTAATCCTGTATAAAATGAAATGAAACAAGCATTTTGGTTGATTTAATGACTAAAATGTTTAGAGCAGGTTTACTCGTGGCCGATATGATCTCACCAAATGAGATACGCACAAAATTGTTTATAATTATTTAATGCACCAAAAAATGTTTACCACTGAACAAACAAAGCTATAGATTTTTGACAAGGGGGAGGGAGGGGGGTTCCTTTTACCTTTTTTAAAAAGGTAAAAGGTATTTATAGGTTGTATGGTCAAAAAAGCCTGTTGTTGACAGATATATCTGAAAAACCATTCCAATGCAGCATTTTCCATTTTGGGATTCATTGGAAAACAGGAGCTGTCCCATTTAGATAAAATCACATCTAAAATGTAATCACACCACAAACATATGCAAGCTGCAGTGGCATAAACATAGCTATACAATAAGAGTATACAATCAATTTATTTTACTGGTAAAAAAGTTTTATTGGAAAAATGCATCATTACACAAAATACAGAACTATTAACAATCACAGTATATCAAGTGCATAGATTCATACTTTGTAGGAGAATTTTTTTTATAATTGGTGTGTGTCCTACATTGCTGGTGTTGCAGCAAGAAATAAAGTGGGAACATAATTCCAGCTTCCCAGCAGAGTCTGACCTTGCTTCTGGTAAACATTGACATCACTGAGCAAGCTCCGCAAGTGCTGATGTCATCCTGCAAACAGCATGAAGTATGACATGGCAATGTGTGCAGGTATCAGATTGCTAATGTTTGTTTACGTCGTAAGGACAGATTGTTTGTCGCAAGCGACGTTTCTAGCTTTCCATTTTATACAGGGAATCATTTTTAAATCTGTTTGTACATTCAATTGTGCCAAAAATGCTGCTTTTGTCTATAAATATACAGGGTTTTAAATAAATATAATAAATAGTGTACTAATAATGCTAAAATAGTGGCAGATTAGCAGTTCTTCAACTGGTCCAGGTTATCTATCAGCTTTTGCAGGAACTGTTTCAGTATGTCTAAAGTGATGTACCCAAGAGTAATGTGGTGGGTGGCGTTGTCCTCTAAGAAAGCATCCAGTGACCTCCCATTGGACGGTTCCTTGGTTGTGCAACGCATAAATGTCATTCTTTCATTAAAGTAACCCAAAAGGGTGGACACGTAACTGCGTAACTGGCTCACATGCCCCTTGGGCAGTCTTTGAAGAACCTCCTGGATGGTAGTTAGGGTGTCCACGATGGACCCGAGCCCTTGAATAGGTTTATCAGCAAGAACATCAAGCTCTGGATTCCCAATGTGGAGATTTGGATTCAGTTGTAGCTGTGAGAGAAGACAAATGAGCATGACCAGATTTCAACAAGTTAACCTTTAACAGAACAGAAGCCATGCAACAAGTTCACTGAGTGCTCTAACCCTTTACCTTCTCATTGTGTTCCTTAATTCTGTGGATGATGGTGTCTGCTTGCAGTCTGACCAAGCTTTTGAGGCTATCCGGATAAATGGGAATGCCATCAATCAGAAAGAACATACTCAAAATGCAGGTGTAGAGAAGAGCTGGAAAATACATGCTTCATGTGTTTGTGGTGTCTTTTTCTTTTGGCAGTAGTGCAATACCTGCTGAAATAAAATATACATTATTCTGAATGTCTACTAAAAGCGTTTAAATGTAATTGTTTAAATGGCTTATGCTCACCAAAGCTGCATTTATTTGATCAGGAATGCAGTAAAAAATATATTTTACATTTAATTCATTCCTTTAATGGCAAAGCTGAATCTCTACCTAATATTCTTATGGAAACCTTGATATTTATCCTATTTAACATGGATGTCCTGATTATAGCTAGCCCCTACAGAAAGAAAGTGCAATTTAGACTATATCTGCATTCCTGCAATTAATTGGCAAAATGCTTTGTTTTTCCATATTTACGTTCTCCCAAACTGCATTAAGAAATCAGTTATAGTAAATTCAATTAACAAAGGGTATTTTCTATATAAAAAAATGTAAAGCTTTAAAGCTGTCTAATCATTGCACAATCTTGCAATCCAGTCTTGATATTTCAGTTGATGTACATGCCATTTAATCTCTGATATCAGATCCTCTTAAGTCATAATGCTAATTCAAATTAAGAACAGTTTTTCCAACAAAAATACAACATTAAAAAGTGGGTTCCATGCACATGAAAATACTTCTAAGACAACTATAATGTAATGGTGCCTCCAGTCTTCAGCATGTCAGTGAACCCCAGGCCTCTCCAGTCTGCAACATCAAGCTGTTAAGTGTTCTGCTATGTTCAATCTCACTTCTAAATGAACATAACGACATCCTCTGTGCCTACATTTGGATTTCAATATCTAGTAAAATTCCCTAAAGAACAGGTTGCCCTGTATAAACAATGATTGCTTCATTCCAAAAGCACTCTAATCTTTTTTTTTATTCCCTGTGTGGAATATTAATCTCCATAATATATATATAACAAAAAATACAATTTTAAAAGCTATAAAAGTTAGATGAAAAAAAAAAACACATATTAGCGAGAATGCCGGTGCTCATTGGAGTGTCAGAGCCGCAGATAGTAGTGATGAGTAGAGAGAGAGAGAGAGAGTGAAGGGGACTTACCTTTGAGATCTGAGGATTGTATGATGCCCAGGCTCCATGAGTGGTCAGGCTTATATAGCTGATAGTTGTTGACTCATGTGTGAATCACCTCAGCCTTTCCTTCCCTGGTTCTCCCAGTGCAGAACAGTGTGAGGGGGGGGGACAACACCCCCGCTGACATCTCAAGCACAACACAAACCCATCTCACACACACATGTACTATAAATATTTGTCATTGGTATACATTCCACCACAGTCAGTATGTGATATACAATTCACTATGGATTTGTAGTTTTTTTTTAAAACAAGAAGCTAGTCCCCAAAGGATGCACTTTGTTGAGGAACTCACTAAACTAAGTAAAAAAAAATGTCACACCCACTCAGTGACCAGATCCTGATGCAAATACGTACTGTGGGTGTCAGGATGCATTGAGCATCAAGTAATATTTGTAATATTAATTAGAATGAATTTCCTGCTGGTCTTATTCCGGTTAGTGGCAGTTTGCTCACTGAACCAAAAAGCATTCTAAAGCTAGCTGACTAAGACAATTGTACTAGTTAAATTAGTTGGAAGGGGATCCCTGATTTAAATAAAATCTTCTCCTATTTTTTGCTTGGAATCAAATGTTATAATGTTATGATTCACATTGGTTTGGTTTAAAGTTTAAAACTTTTAAATGAAGATGTTTTTTCTTCGTAGAAAAAACACTCCCAAAAAGCAATCCACTGGACAAGTGCGCGGTTATTTCATTTTACTAGCTATGGTGTGGCAGAGGTTTTTGTCCACAGCATTGATCAAAAACTTTCTGCAGACCCTCCAGCTATCTCAGATGGACGCTCAGGGCTCCGTAGACCCCACTTAAAAAAAAAAAAAAAGAAGCTGTATCTCTTCTCTTGTTGTTCACAGCGCTGCTGTTGTCTAGTGCTGTTCAACCCCGTTCCTGAGCAGCAGAAAATTTGGGATGTTTCCGCTATGTGTTACACAGACAATTCACCCTTAATGATCAATAGGTGTCAAAAAAGGGAAACTGCCAAAAGATGCTGTGTTAGTTCCTATAATAGTGTTCAGAAACATTGATCTAGAGTATTGAGCAATCAGGTGTTGGTGTAGTGAGTCACAGGACGGCCCAACTGTGGGTGGTCAGGTTGCTGTAATGGACAGATCTTGCTAGAGAGTTCTCATTGCCCCCATGCTGAACACTGGCTGAGCTTTGCAGCAGTTTGGATAACTACATGCATTGAAGAGTTAAAACTGGATAATATGCATCAACATACATATATGTATTTATGATACTTTGCTTCAAAATGATTGAATCTCTCATCATCAGATTTTTTAAATCTGATCTATCAAATGAACAATATAAGAACATAAAATGTTATTGACAGTCAGGGCCAACCACTATGCTGTCATTTCTGTTCGGTGTGTGGTTTAGTGTAGCCATGGACTCTGAACAAATGGAAAGGAGAATAAGTGGGGAAAAAATCTAAATATTGCTGTTTGAATTACTAAACTCAAAATGTTCTGATAGACAGACAGACAGACAGACAGACAGACAGACAGACAGACAGACAGACAGACAGACAGATAGATAGATAGATAGATAGATAGATAGATAGATAGATAGATAGATAGATAGATAGATAGATAGATAGATAGATAGATAGATAGATAGCAACACCTTATTAACCTTATAGAAAGGTCCAAAAAGTAGGCCTATAGTTTCATTTTCTTCAGAAATGTGTAACCTGGGTTCCCATAACTGAGGCTGTGAGTAACTTTCTCTTTCCACAGAAGAAATGGCAGGAATGTGCAAAGATTTAGTAAATGAATGGAAAAATGCTGGAATGTGGATGTACCACTGGGAAATATCTTCACCCAGCATGTATTATTTAATGCTACATCCAGCAGCAGTGCAGCACACAGTAAATCACTCAAGGTTCCAGCTGCATGCTTTTAGCATTTCAGACTCGGTTTTAGCATTAGCATGACAGTTATCTAGAAGTTACTCCACATCTGCTCCGTGTTGCACTAAATACATTAAACCTGATACCTGGTTTCCGGCATTCGCAATGGCCGCGTGATTCTTCATGCACAGCCAAAGTTACTGGAATCCGGCGAACAACGCCACAGAGGAAATGTGTCTATTCCTGTAGTGCGTGCTTTTTTTGTAGTTTGTGGGGTTGGCTATGCATATGTGTGTTTCTATTCCTGGAGCTGGAGTTTTCTCTAGGTCTCCAGAGACTGATAGTGAGAGAAACACAGATTGTTCAGGAATGCTGCCTTGTATCCTTGTGTCATTCAAACTTTACACACAAAACATTGTATAGGCCTATATGACTCAGCAGACAATGTGAAAAGGGAATACTTTACCTGTAGTGCAGTTATGGCATACTATGGTAGTGAATGATTACTTATCATATTTAAAAACTATAGTATTTTTACTGTATTCTAAGATGCGATGATAGTATATCACAGTATACCTGTATGTAGACATGTGGTACACAAACTACTCATAGTAACAATCAAAAATTCTGCATTTGTGAAACTTTAGACTAAACTGGAAAGCAATGCAACACTGTGAAATAATAAAAATCAAACACATTTGGATTTGTAATATTTTGAAACATATTTGGATTTGTAATATTTTTATATAACAGGCTTTAATGTTTAAATATTTACGATGAAGATATTTATAATTTTATTACAGAACAGAAGAAAAAATATAACAAATGCTATAATGGCATCCAAAATATGAAAGATACCACAATACTGTGTGGTATCATGATACTTTAATAGTAGGCTATCGCTAGACATGACATCCCTATTTATAGTATCTTGACCCTATTTCAAAGAAAGAATAGCTAAAACTGTAAAAACTTAAAGAAAAAAATCATACAATTAGAATAAGTTCCAAAAACATACATTTTTAAGTTAGCCTATATGTATATGCAAATATAAATATACAGAAATCGAAAGCACTTCATTCTGTTAAGAAATGCAGAGAACATCTCTGCACCAATATTTAAATTATATTGCATTATCCGAGTCTAAGTGCTTACATGCAAAAGAGTTGTTCAGCTGTGCAAACGAAAACAGTTTTCAGCCTCCTACACAAAAAAAACAAAAAACAAAAAAAAAACAGAACACCTTTCTTCTGAATCAACACACTAAACTGATCAGAACAGGACAATCATTAATAAAGCCAGCTAAAAATTCCAGAGACAATTTGGCTTTGAGTTCAGGTCTTGTGTTGATTCTGGGGAAGCATAAGATGTTTTTTTGATTGGCCAATCGTTTCTCAGAACTGATCACGGGATATCCATAAAGTAGAGTTACAAGAAAGAGAGAGAGAGTGTGGAAAGTGTGACAAAAGAAAAACAAAGTTGAGCCATGAGACCCACTATATAGGGCAGGGAATGGGCAATTATTTCTGCACTCGGCATCATTGCCGAGCTCTAGTCTGTCTTTTGACGTCACACAGGGCAGGAAATGATGTGTTTTAGTTACCTTCGCAGTCTCCCATGAACATAAGTTACAGTAATGCAATTGCTTTGTACAACAAACAACAATCCACAAAGTGACCCATGATAAAAAAGTATTGGCTGATCCTTGCTTTTACAGTTAGCATAAAGCCATTTCAAAGCCATTTTAAAGACTATCCAGAGTGACTGTACTAAATCATGACAAACAATTGAGGTTAAGTAATCTTTGGTACATGAAAGAGGTTTATAATTCAATTCTTGAGTTTTTAGTCTTATTTTTTAGTTAATTAAAGGTAATTAACTTTTACATTTAACTGCATGTATTTTACAGAATAACATTATTTTGGATGTGCTTGTGCTCTGCGTGACTGTGCGGATAAATATGGTTATCCTACTGCTCATAAAACATTCACTTCTAGACTTAAGAGATATAACCAGTTTAGATGGACAGGATTCAAGATGACAAGCTGAAGGCGTTACTATATCTATAAACATTAATATACACTTTACTTCCTTGAAAATAAATTCCAGCACAGCGCTGCAACAACCATAATGAAATGACCCTTCATAATAAATAATGCTTTACAATGACCTCTGTTAGAGAGCTACATATGGCATTTTATCTGTTCAATAGAATAACTTACTCACCTGTTGAGTAAAAACGGCATCTCCGTGTTGCTTTTAGAAAATTTCAAATTCCTCAGTTCTCATAATCTCTAAAAAGCCGAGCCGATGTTGATTGTCATTTTATTACGAGCTCTGTCGCCTTCAAATTTGCCATAAGACTCTCCTCTATTAGCCGTTTTTTTTTAAATGGCGGATTCCCTGGAGGTTTGAGATATATAATGAGAATTAACCCTCTATGGTGTTGCCCTCAGACTTTTTTTATTGTAACATATTGTTTTATTTATAACATATTGCATTACTCTCCGGGCCTGCGCCAAGGGGGGCATTCTTGAGCCATGCCCCCCTAAACGAGTTGCTGTGCCTCCTTCCCTCCCCGGTAAATGTGAGCGAAATCGAAAAGTGAAAGTGCAGAGTGAGTACACATTCGAAAGCGATTACAAATGCGTGAAATGCACACGCGGTGGTTGAACGCGATAAAGTTAGTTTTAGGTTTGATATTTGTCAGACACTCGTTCCCTTTTGAGAGCGGTCACTTCAACATTGCGCCAGCTGACGCTGCGGGAACTCCTCCCTGGGATAACGCCAGTCAAATAACTGGCCAATTGTCGCTAAATATGCAAATCGCATGCAAAGGCGTCAGGTCTGTGGTCAAAGTAATACAGCAGATGGCACATAAACCGCTTGGAACTGAACTGATGTCTTTAGCCCTAGATGTGTTTTTGCCTGCAGCTAGAGCATCAACATGTGTTGATTCGCACCAACATTATGTCTGTGGTTTCATACATAAACCGTGGCAGCGTACGCTCCAGAGCCCCTTTCAAGCAGGCTAAAGGCCTTCTATTATGGGCGGATCGACATCTACTCTCCATTAGAGCGGCGCATATCCCTGGTCTCCTGAACCGCGGAGCAGACATGCTCTCGAGGAGCGGACTTCCTCACGGGGAGTGGAGGCTTCATCCAGGTTCGATACAGATGATTTGGGACTGCTTCAGGATGGTGGAAGTGGATCTGTTTGCGACGTTCTGTTAGAGAGCTGTTCTCTAATGGTGTTCTTCTCGCTGTCTCACGCCCTTCTGGAGGGGGACACTCTGACATCACGCTGGCCAGGAGCCAGACTTTACGCGTTTCCTCTGGCCGCTTTAGGGGCCTTAGAGGGACTAAGTGCTTGACACGCTCACTTGACACACTCGTGTGCCTGCTACTAGGCATCTTTATGCTCTAAAATGGGGAATGTTTGTGAATTGGTGCATGATGGGAGCCTACCATCCACACTGAAAGTTTATGTGGCTGCTATTGCCTCGTTTCGTTCCCCGGTTGACGGACAATCAGTCGGGAAGCATGCACTGATGGCCAGATTTCTCAGGGGGGCGAGGAGATTACATCCCCCACGCCCTGCCTCGGTGCCACCGTGGGACCTAACTCTGGTACTGAAGTCTCTCGCTCTACCCCCGTTCGAGCCCTTGGCATCCATCGCTATAAGGGAGCTCTCTCTCAAAATTGCTCTGCTTCTTGCTCTTGATGCGGCTAGGTGCATAGGAGATTTACATGCGCTCTCTGTAGGCGCTGATTGTATTTGCTTCTGACCTGGTAACTGCACTGTCATTCTCTGGCCGAGACCGGGTTATGTGCCTAAGTCTTTTTCTACCCCCTTCAGAGCGCAGGTCATTTCTCTGCCCGCTTTGTCTTCCGAGCCGCCAACCTCGCATGACGGCGACTCTCAGAGCACTGTTTGACCTGTTAGAGGTTTGAGGATTTATACTGACTGCTCGGCCATCTTTCGACATTCCGACAAGCTCTTTGTGTGCTACGTTGGCTGTGCTAAGGGACAAGCAGTCTCTAAGCAGAGGGTTTCTCACTGGATAGTGGACGCTATCACTTTAGCATATGCGAGCCAGGGACAAGAATGCCCTTTCAACATCAGAGCTCATTCGACAAGAGCTATTGACTCTTAATGGGCCTGTTCTAAAGGCCCGGGATATGCTTTGCTGCTGTCTGGTCTTCACAGAACACTTTCGCTAGATCTTACAGGTTGGATGTGCCGTCCTTGGCACCTCAAGTGCTTTCGGTGAGTGACTGACCTCACTTTTTCTTTTATTGTTTATAGATTACACTGCTATATGGGCACAGTTTGTTACCGCTATAGCTGTTGACACTGTGCTTGCCTATGTACATACTTTTGTGTGTCACCTATTATGTTTGTCTGACACCACCATGCTTACTATTGTTCTGTCTGCCCTGCATTCAGTGTAGCTTTTAGCCTTGTCCGGGCTGATTATCGCCGCTCTTACGGCGGGATTGTAAACAGTTCCCGCAGCGTTAGCTGACGCAATGTTGAAGTGAGCGCTCTCAAAAGGGAACGTCTCCGGTTACTGTTGAAACCTCGGTTTCCTGAGAGACGGGAACAGTGCGTGAGTCGCCATGCTCACAGCTTGATCATATTTAGTGACAATATTTGGTTTTATCTGAGGCAGGAGTTCCTCACAGCGTCTGCTGAACCAATTTCTCATTCCCATCTCTCAGGGAACCAATGTTACAACAGTAACGGGAGATGTTTTCCCTTGCCACTGGCACTGTTCTATAGAGTCTGCAGTCTTACAAAGATATCAATTGCACAATTAGTTTTAAAAGTATCTAACCATTGTATATCTAGATTAAATATTAATTCAAAATCACCTATGTGCGTTATAGCTGCAGATTTATACACGTGAATGCTTTGACGGCGCATGATGCCTATAGCTGGGGACACACTTATGGCGCTTTTCCATTTCCAGTACCAGCTCGACTCGACTCGTCTCGGCTCACTTTTCGCTCCATTTTCCATTACAGATAGTACCTCCACAATAGTACCCGGTCGTCATACGCGACGCAGCAGGAAACTGCCGTGACGTAATCTTCTAGTCAACACAAATAAAGGAAAGTCTGCACCTCCTCGTTTGACCACGGCGTATTCTTCCGAGTTGCCATAATATAATGGGTATATCACGCAATCTCTGGCCAAACTATTTAAAAATGGCGGGGTTATTCAGGATACTCCGTCTGGCGTGTGCAATGATGACGCAGCGAATAGTGACGATTCCCTCTGACCAATCAGCGGTCTACTGTGTTTGTACGTCACATTTTAGTATCGCCTCAGCTCCCTCAAAACCTCGCCAGAGATGATACGAAAAAAAGTATCTGGAAGCAGGTACTGTACAGGTACAACTTTTACACAGTGGAAAACCAAACAAACGTGAGTCGAGTCGAGGCGAGCTGGTACTGTGTAGTGGAAAAGGGCCATTAATGACTGTAAGGCCAATTATGAATGTAATTTGATACTTAGGACTGATCATGAGAAGATAATGTCTGTGTTCACAGTTGGTGTTTAAAATCTGCTCCAGTCGTTGGAAACAGTGTGTAAGTGTGTTCAGTCTTAGAATGTTTCATTTAGTCCTTAAGTGTGTCCCCGGCATCAGGGAACGTCTGCCAGTTCCACCAACTGCGTTAAACATATAATTTGTATTATTTAAAATTACTTTAACATAAAAAATTGACATTTTCAAATTCCAAAGCTTGTAAAAGGTTCATATTGGTAAGACTGACTTACTACAGGTGACATTTTGACAATAATTCCCTTCATGAATGGACAGTACACAAATATTTTTATAAAAGGTGAATAATGCAAAATCTCACCTGTAGTAAGTCAGTCTGGTCACTATACGTACTACAACCATGCCGTTATACCTCTGTATTTTTTCGAGGTGTATATGATAAAGGTTATGAAATAAGTGCCTAATATAGTATTAACTCGACTTTAGTGCTGCAAGGATATTTCACAACACCAAGATCATTTGTTAATTGTTATAAAGTGTGAGATAAGATGTAAGTAGCTAAACTAAACATTTAAAAATTGACAGGTGTTTTAAGATAGAAATGTTAAACGACCGACAAAAATAATCAAGCACACTAATATGCTTTTGACTAATTTCGCCATTTTGAATTGAAAATAGGCCTATTTAATTTACGTAACATTCATGTATGTAATCATTTTTGTAACTGTCAATGTGAGAGGACAAGAAACCTTAACGAAGCCTGTTTTTTTTTTCTCATACTGGGCATAGTATTAATAATGAATGTGTACATATTGTGAATGAATTTAACAAACTTATTTAGCTTTCCAGGTAGGCTTAAGTAAATTAACTTGTCTAAGAAAATCATTCATAAAACACAAATATCAGTTGACCCTGTTCACTTTTTATTAACTGACACAGACGAAAATTAAATGTGTCACAATATATGGCAATACAAAAATGCAAATATGTATCTGGATAGTGACAATGTGTATTGCGTATAGTTCACCTAAATTAAAAATTACTGTGTGAGGAAAAAATTCAGTATTTAGTATCAGTACTACATTAAAGAACTATATATAATGTTAAATATAATGTATAATAATGCAATGGGGGAATATTGTGGGTCCTGATAATACCAAATGTCTTATGTTACCAGTAAAAAGTGGCCTATATTATTTTAAATATAGCTAGCCAGTGGCAGAGTGCAAGCATGTTCGTCTAAAATAATTATGTATTTTCAGCTTCAGAATCATGAATATTTTTATTCTGGTGTCACCATTGTCCTGTGCATTGGGTTACCTGCACTAAGTCCAAGCCTATTAATTTCCAAATTTGGTAAAACCAAATTTAGCATTTTAATCGACAGTACATTTTTGTTAACCTTTTATCACGTCTTTGAGTGTCGCAATAATATCTTATTGTGAGTTCAGTATCGTGATATGTATTGAATCCTGACATGAGGGTATCGTTACACCCCTTGAAAAGATTATCAGTCAAAGTTCAGCTTTAGGAGGGGAAGAGACTGAAAATGAGACTGAGAGAAAAAAGAAAGAGTGATGGAGATGAGGAAAGAGCGGGTATTGACAAATAATCTGCCCACTGACATGGTTTTAAAGCTATTTCTTATTTTAAAAAGATGTGGCCTTCAAAAGTCTTAAAATGCACATATGTAGGTCGGATAAATTAAAATTTGATGGAAACAAATTTGGTGAGTTACAGTCATTTTTTAAAAATAATAATTTTGTACTGTACAAGCGAGATATTGGGAGAAGCTCAGTTACTTACAGTAAGTCAGTCTGGTCACTAGACATTTACTATAACCTTGTAAATATTGTCCATTTGAATGAATGATTGGACGTTTAAATCATTACGTTTATACGTTTATACACCATTTATTGGCAGGGTCAACAGGGTCATGCTACCTAAACAAACCCTGTCCCCTTGGGAATACATCAGCTTGTATGTTCTTTTTATATCTAGGCCACTGAATGACAGTGGACCCCAATAAATGAAGTCTTAGTCAGTGTTATGAAGATGTGCAGGGCTGAGGGTTCCAGTAACCACACATATTATTCCAGTTGAGCCATACAAGCCTTTCATAATCACTAACATCACTCAGAATTTTTATTATTTTTCATAAAAAATGTCATAAACGTTATTACCAAATTTGAAATAGTACATCTTGCATGTGCTTCGCAAGTAGTAAAATGCACCATTAGTTCTGTATCTTTTTGACCTTGTTAACCCAATAATTGAAAAAACATATGGATTTGACAAAAGAGCAGCTGATGTTAAACACATGCTGAGTATGTGCCAGTTCTCTGCATGTATTCATACACTTAAACCGGTTTACTGGAATTTAAACTGTTGTGCAATTTTGACCATAAGAGAGACAAACAAAAATACATATAAAAACTAGACAGTTCTGACCAGTTTAATTTCATAACTCCTTTACCTCTTTTACAAATGTGATTTTAGTGTAATTAATTACTAAAATAATAAAATACAAAATAAGCACGATTACAATTCAGACAACAGAGTTTGAAGCATAAGCTTTCTACTAAATAAAAATACACTTAGACATACACACAGAAACACTGTTTCAAAAGCTGCATGACAAAATGTGGCCTATTATCCAAAATAAGGGACATCTTTTTGATTACTACAGACCAAATACAACAGCACCACCATGCGGCCTATTTTATCATGACACACAGAGGCTTGCTCCAAACCAGTCAAGGCAACAGTTAGTGTTGATGCTTGAGATGCACAATCACATACATTTACATACAAGTGTCTCATATTATAAACAAACAAAAAAACAAACAAAAAAACAAACAAACAAACAAATAGATTGTATCACTATTTCACACGTATTGAGCAGCTAACTAGTGCATTTACTCTAGAATTTAAAGTAAATCAGCTATGTTTTAGTTAGCAAGATTTAGGAGTCTAAATCTTAAATGATCTTTTTTTGCATTCGCAGTATTCAGCTGTTAGTCGCATTCAGGGTATTTTCCAAGTCATCAAGAAGTTAACTTTGTCCTTTATCCTTAATTATAGCAAATTCAGAAGCCACAACATTATTGTTTATTAAATTACATTTGTATTATGTATTTATATGTCCAGAGTAGAGACAAAGACAGGTGTAAGAAAGAGCAAACCCTCAGTCCTGAATGAAAGAAGGCATGAAATCCCATCCTCAGCTGCCAGGACCCCCCACAGATACTTTTTGGGGTAAGGGCTTCCTGACTAGTGACTTATGGAACAGCAAGCCCAGACCGCAAAAAGAGCCGTGAAGGACAAGTGAGAGAGACAGGGAGGAAGAGGTAGAGAGGGAAGGAAGCAGCTAACAGATGACTAAGTAGTCTTCAGTTCATCTGAAAAACATTAAGCACAAACCTAGTCGGTACAGTGTTTTCACTATAACATACACTAGAATACACCATTAATTACAATCAGACTCCTAGAACAAAACCCAGCCATGAGCACCCAGTCAAAACGCATGAATCTCATATATTTACACAATGTCACTTGCAAAAGGGACTACTGCAAGATTCATAAGTTATAAAACAAAAAGTAAAACATAAAAAAAATACAAAAACTGCATGATTGTTTTTACATTGCTAAGTGCTACCTTTTAACTTCACTGTTTGTATTAAAATACTGATATTTTCTATGTTTGACAAATGTGTGGAATTAGTATACAGAGCCACCAAGCTAACCAGGTCTATGTCAATGGAAGAATATGCAGTGTTGGTGTGTGGAGAGAAAAGAATTGAATGGACTTTGTTGATCAAGACCATGGTTTAACACCACACTGGAAAAAAATAAAAAAACGGACAATATTCTTACTAGATCTTAGAGGTATTTATGAAGGATGTGCAAAATCGTAATCTGTTTAGTAAGTAACAACAGGCCGTTGTGATTCTAAACATCTTAAAATAGAAACAGTACTTAACAGATAACAGTAGTATGTGAATGAGAGGCATTTCCAAACTATTCACAAAATATTTACCATAATTAATCAGGGTTTCACAAGATTTGTACCTGATTCCAGCATTAAAATGTCTATTCGGGAAGCTTCCAAATTCAAAACTGAGTCTCCAAATAGTAATGACCCTTAGGAATAACTAACAGAAGCTCAGAGGTACTAATTTAAGACATCTATGAGTTACACTAGTTAACACTGAGACAGATTAGGCTTCCCTAGCCATATGAACAGCCATGATTTGATTTTAGATCAAATATACAGACATAGAGACAGAGAGTGAGGAAAAAGAGAAGATTCATTTACATCATTTATTTCATATGATGCAGTAAATGCTGATTCAAATTCAGTAGTGTATGTGAAAGGTGCACTTGTATGATTATAGGGCATCCAAAGATACAGTGTTTTGTTTGAAACATATCTTTTTTTTTTATTAGATTTTTTAAATACCTAATAATAAAGAGGACATTAAAACAGGCTGTTAGCTGATTTGACAGTAGTGGTGTACACTAAGAGAGGTGTGTGATTTTAGTTCGTCTGAGATATACTACTAGATTAGGCCTTAATAGTTAAAGGCGAGGCTGCGATTTGATGTTTAAAATCATTTTGTCGATTTGCATCAATTGATGTTGTTCTCAGTAAAGAGTGTTTGTGCATATCCTCTCTCTTCTCTCTTTTTACAATCATGTTATGACATTACTTCAATATATATATATATATATATATATATATATATATATATTATAGGCCTATAGTAGTATGTAGGCACACATACATTTTTCAACATTCTTTTTTTCCATCCATATATTAACTTGTCACAATAATTTATTTAATGTATTTGATTCTATTCAATTTGATAGAATATTCAGTTTTAAGACTTCCAACTAAATTTTGTTCTTCAGTAATTCATGCAATGGACTTTGGCACTGTTATTAAACCTATGGCTGCAGTTAAACAGGTTTTCAATTTAAATGGTTACACTTTATGACACTGTTAATGGTAACATGTCAGAATTTCTCAGCATTCTCTTTTGTGACCACAAAAAGTGATGATCATTAAGACATTGATTTTGACATTGAACAGCACTGCACACATATCAAAGGACTTATTTTAATTCAAGTGTCCTGAGGTGTGTTAATGAAAAAAAAAAATAGGAGCCTTATACTTTGCAGTTACATTATTCCTCCAAGATTACACAAGTTAATAATATAAATATACATCTCAAGTCTGTTTGTGTTTGTGTTATTGGGAAACAGTGCTTGACTGTTTGACTTTGCCTTTAGTCAATAGTATAGTATGCATATAAACATGCAAATCAAATCAATGTCTTTTCATTATTATTTAAATGAACAATGTCATGTTATATCATGAGAATTACTCACCCTGCCTCGGCGTGTGTGACTGATGAAGTGTTTGTATGTGCGCGTGTGCCCGGAGTGTCAGGGAACTGTCCGTGGTGCTGAACCCGTCGGTAACGCCCTACATACGAGAACGAACTAGGAAAATAATGCAAAACCCCTGTTTTCCAGTTCCCGCATCTGAATGACAGCAACAAATAGTATTACACGCCTCCAACACGTATGTAAAGCCATTCATACGATCTATTCACAATAGTGCACAATTTTCCCAAACAAAATGTCTCGAGCGTGCACAAGCATCTGTTGGCTGCTCCATCAGGGTCAGATGATCATTAGGCTATACTTATAGTACGAGTCAAATATTACTAAGCAGTAGATGACTTGCATGAGTAGAATCATGCATGCATGCTTAATGCAATGTACAAAATAAACTTGCACAGACATAATATTCTTATATCTATACACGTTTGTATACCTGCCTGTGTTCTCATCATTCGCATCACGTGCACTCATAGTCCAGTTTGAGCAACTAACTCATATTCTGTTATGCATTGAGTACATTGAGTAAGCTTACCTTATGAATATGAATATGTGATTACACTACTATGAAAGAACAAAAACGACCCAAACCTTGGAGAATCAACCCTAATTATTATTTATGAAAAAAAAAAAAAAAAATCCCGATCGTTGACGCTTTCTGGTTGTTCTAAAAAAAACATGATTTTCTTGAGGGATGCATTGATGGCTTTCCATCAGAACAGAGAAAATCTCACCCAATGAGTCCCATCAGTCACTGCATGAGCAGTATGTGAGTTTTCAGGTGGAGTAAAAGAAAAAGCTGCCAGATCTTCCTCCTATAGACACCATTACTCCACATCACAGTCCAGTAGAAGAAAAAAACACACATACACTCACACTCCTTGTGCGCGTGCATTACTACAGCCGTGGTGACGATGCTGTTCATTATGCGTTTAAGCTTTATGATGTCGACGTGTATAATGTATGAAAAATCCCTCTATGTTTCAGAAGATACTGCAAAATCTAACGGAAGCGCTCAATTCCTCCAGTCAGCTATTGACCTGCATTGACGTCATTGCGTCATTAGGTTTCCCCTGGAAACACTGGCGTTCTAAAAATAGTAACACATTAATTCAGCGCGCGCGACTATTTGTATCAATCTTAAAATGCCTTATCTGATGTGTTTTCTTTTTCTTTTTTTGAACGCATCGGCCTAAGTAAAACAGAGTTCATGCGATGATAGTGAGATCCTCCATAATTCAAGTCTCTCATTCACGCTTTTGTCATCAAAACCAATTGTCTACGTGCAGTCTCTGCATTAGATCACGCCATAAAAATGCATATTGAGTTGAAAACATGGAAATCCACAACTGCAAAGATTACATATTAGTGGGGTCCAGAAAGGGTCTGTGAGAACACTGAAAATCTGGGATTTTAAAAAACCGAATTGGATATTGGGGGACAAAAACAGGAGGTTTTAGGATTTTGAACAATTTCATTAGCTATTACTATGTGACTCAAACAAGCAAACTTGTGACACTGTAAATGTTAATATGTTTGTGGAAAAGGTCAAATGCTACAACAAATACTAAGACATTCTGAATTCAAACATTTTTTAGAACTCAACTTTTGAATTTTCTTTGCTACACTGTGATAAATTATAAATAACATAATTTGTAATAAAAAAAATAAAATACCAGTGCCAAAATTCTAAATAGAGGCATTTCCATCTTTATTCATTTAACTTATTGATTAATGATCAATAAATCTAAGTATTTACATTATATATATATATATATATATATATATATATATATATATATATATATATATATATACATATATACATACACACACACACACACACACACACACACACACACACACACACACACACACACACACACACACACACACACACACACACACACACACACACACACACACACACATATATATATATATATATATATATATATATATATATATGTACATATTAAAATCAAACTGCTGTACTGATTGTTTTTTCTGAAGAAATAATGTTAAAATATTATTCAAAAATTTCTCTCCTTTTAATGATAATTCTTTATTTATTAAAATCTCACTGACCCATTTCTCATTTTCAGGTTATAATATACAGAGACATCCATGCAGCTGCAGGTAAAAACATGAATCATGTTGATTTTTTCTATTTTTATTTACTTTAATCTTTTCAATATTAATTTAGAGCTTTGTACCTCGACTTAAACCATTGATCTTAATGACAAACGGGACTCTGTCTGTCCACTGAGTGATGATGATGATGATGACGATGATGATGATGATGATGATGATGATGATGACTGTCACACTGGAGACTGAAGAGTCACGACTTAACTTCTGCTGCCATCTGCTGGCTCTCTAATGCAACTACACATTGGCTCAGTGACTAGATTTTTATATTCAATCATCCATGGCTTCATCTTTTAGTTATCTAGTGTATCTAGTGTAATGTTGGTTTATTTGTGAAACACCAACACCATCTGGTACAAATCTGTCTAGCATCAAAACAGGGCCAAGCATATAACAGTACAGGTTAAAAATTAGGCCATTTATACATAGGCCCGGTTTCACAGACAGGGTTTAAATTAGCCAGGATAAGGCCTTAGTTCAATTTTGGCATTTATAAAGTGCCTTAGAAGAAAAAAAAAAAAAGAACAGAGACAAAACAACTGACATATTTTAAGTTGCTTTCAAAACAGCTCAAACATGCATTTTAGTCTGCAGGCTTAACCCTTGTCTCTGAAACCATGGGGATAGTGTACTACAATAACCGCATATACATTTATTATATTAACTATTTATCTCATAAGTAACACTTGAAATGAAATCAACATGTAACATTGGAATAATAATATTTTATTGCACAATTATGTGGTTCAAATAATCAAGATAATAACAAGGAGAAGTCTGGATCAGTGGGAATGCTTCATGTAGAGTATTGAGAAGCTTGGCAACTGATAGTGGCCGATCGTAGCAGCCTGGCAGGGCGAGTGTGGTTTGATGAGGGAAGTAGAAGTCCAGCACTGTAAGCCAAGAATGAGTGACTCTTGAATTTTATTCAGTAATTCGCAGCCACTGTAGAGAACCAAGCTGAGGTGCATGAGGGAATTCAGGAGGTCAAGAAAAGTCAAGCATTGTTTGGATGTGTTTGAGGCGAAATATGACAGATGCAGGTGAACCGAGGAGGAAGTTACAGTAACCTATAGGCGTGAAATAACTACAGCACGGATGAGAAGCGTCTCGGGAAAGGCCTAATTTCCTTGTGGTGGAGCATGAAGCTGCAGAACGGGGCAGTTGTTCAATTTGTGCTCCAAAAATGTATTTCTTGCTATATTTCATGGCATTTAGAGAACGTCAAAAGTCCTTGTAATTCTTGAGTTGCTCGTAGGGTGTATTTCAACTGATAAACAATATTGCAGTAATGGATCTGCTCGGTGAGTAGAGAAACAGAGAAGCTGGACGAGCTGGCACAAATACTTTTAAAGAGAAACAGAAAATTACATTAGTTTATCTCCAGGTCCATCGGGAGCTCTCAATCACTGGAAATTGTAGAGCACTTCAGAGAAAAGATGTGGAAGCATACAATGTTTTTTCCACCTATTCGAAGCTATAGACTAGTGAAATGAGAGCAAGTGGAAAAGCAAGACTGAAAAAGGGAAAAACTTTTATTACAAGTTTAAGTTTGTAATTTATACACAAGTACAGATTCATATTTAAGCACAGGACTTTAGATCAATTTCTTTTAAAGGTGATGAGAAACAAATTCAGTCCAAGAGTGTCCAAACTTTTTACTGGCAGTATTCACTATACAAATACAATGATATTGTGAAATATTGTTACAATTTAAACAATTATATTTGTATATATTGTAAAATGTGAATTTAATAAAACAAAATGTAATTTTCAGCATCATTACTCTACAGTCTTTAGTCACATGATCCTTCAGAAATCATTCTAATATGCGATTTGATGCTCAGATAACATTTCTTAGAATTATCAAGACTGAAAACAGTTGTGTGTGGAACCCATGGTAAATTTTTTTTGGGGGAATAAAACATTAAAAAGAACGTCTCGGTTACGTATGTAACCCTCGTTCCCTGACTAGGGAACGGGGACGTTACGTCGGATGACGACGAATGGGGTTTCGCTTAGAAAGCCTATCAGCTTCGAGTATTTAAAAACGAGCCAATGGCAAAGAAATGCCATGGGTCTGCGGAATTTGCATGACGTAACTCCGCCCCACCTCGTGGGTATATAAGGACGACGCCGGCAACATGCAGTTATGTTTCTTCGCTGAGGAGCCAAGACTGAACTCAGGCGATCCCCGCGGTACAGCGGAAATGGCAGGAAGACGTAACGTCTCCGTTCCCTACTCAGGGAACGAGGGTTACATACGTAACCGAGACGTTCCCTTTCGTTGTCACTCCGAGTTACGTCGGATGATGTTGAATGGGGTTACCAGTCTAATCACGCCACCTTCACAGCTGTCTTCCAGTGCCCTGCGTAAATCTGAGCCCTTGATATATGTTAGGACGAAGGACCCCTATTTAACACAGGAATACCAAGGTACACTGGGAAGCATATCCCATAGCTTTAGAGGAAATATGCAATTATCACCAACCCAGTGGGGGGGGGGGGGGGGGGGGGGGGGGGCATTTGAGAATACACATATGACCCGAAGGAAACAGATGGAGAAACTCTGAGGTGTCCAGCCGCAGGTGGAATATTTCAACCTCAGGGGTGGCAAGGTGGCTTGCCAAGGGAAAGACACATGCTCAGAGAGGCTTACAGTGGAAATACACGTGTGGGGGTAGCTCCGGGGAGGGACCATGCACACGGGAGGCACCTAGCCGACGCCCAGGCAATAGACACTGGCGCTAGCATCAGGGGTGCTGGAGGAACTCAGGGCTTTCGGAGAAGCTCACCTTAGCAGAATATCGCACGTATCCAGTCCGTGGAGTGGAAAGGCGAGCAAGCGAAGACACCTGAGCGGGTCCGGTACTAGCTTGTTGAAGCGAGTACATGAGAGGACACTGGCTCCACTCGGAGATTATAGAATCTGGCGAATGTGTTCGGTGTCGCCCAGCCTGCAGCTCTGCAGATGTCTGTTAGCGAGGCGCCATGCGCTAGAGCCCAAGAGGATGCCACACTCTGGGTGGAGTGGGCAGTCACACCAAGGGGGCACGGTCGACCTTGCTGTTGGTATGCCAAAGCAATGGTGTCCACTATCCAGTGAGACAACCTCTGCTTTGAGAGAGCCTTTCCCTTCAGCTTCTCACCATAACAGACAAAGAGCTGGTCTGAGGTCCTGAAACACTGCGTCCTGTCTACATAGGCGCGGAGAGCGCGTACTGGACAGAGCAGTGCCAAGCCTGGGTCTGCCTCCTCCGAGGGCAGCGCTTGCAGGTTCACCACCTGGTCCCGAAAGGGAGTGGTAGGAACCTTGGGCACATATCCAAGCCGGGGTCTCAGGATCACGTGAGAGTAAGCCGGCCCGAATTCCAGGCACACTTCGTCAACGGAGAATGCGTGCAGGTCCCCGACCCTCTTGAGAGAGGCCAATGCAACCAGGAGCGCTGTCTTCATTGTCAGGAACTTAAGCTCCACTGATTGCAGAGGCTCAAAGTGAGCACTCTGCAGGGCACTTAAGACCACTGAGAGGTCCCAAGAGGGAACGAGAGGAGAACGAGGAGGATTCAGCCTCCTCGCCCCCCTCAGGAACCTGACGATCAGGTCGTGCTTCCCTACGGACTTACCTTCCACTAAGTCGTGGTGTGCGGCAATAGCGGCAACATAAACTTTGAGGGTGGAGGGAGACAGCCTTCGCTCCAACCCATCTTGAAGGAAGGAAAGCACGAAACTGATCGAACACCTCCGGGGGTCTTCTCGGCGAGAAGAGCACCAGTTGATGAAGAGGTTCCACTTCAACGCGTAGGCGTGCCTAGTGGACGACGCTCTAGCGGAAGTGATGGTAGCCACCACCGTAGGTGGTAGGGTACTCAAACCTGCCTCGTCCCGTCCAGGAGCCACACGTGGAGGTTCCAGAGATCGGGACGAGGGTGCCACAGGGTGCCCCGTCCCTGAGAAAGGAGGTCCTTCCTCAGAGAAATTGGCCAAGGAGGTGCTGTCGCGAGGAGCACTAGTTCAGAGAACCAAGTCCGGGTGGGCCAGTACGGCGCAACCAGAAGGACCTGCTCCTCGTCCTCCCTGACCTTGCGCAAGACCTGCGCAAGAAGGCTCACTGGGGGAAACGCATATTTGCGGCCCCGCGGCCAGCTGTGCGCCAGCGCATCCGTGCTGAGCGTGCCCTCGGTCAGAGAATAATACTGGGCGCAATGGGTCGAGTCGTGGGAGGCAAACAGATCTATCTGTGCGTCCCCGAACTGGTCCCAAATCAGCTGGACCGACTGGGGATGGAGTCGCCATTCTCCAGGGAGGGGCTGAAGCCGTGACAGCTCGTCGGCAGCACGGTTCAGGGCTCCGGGAATGTAAATGGCACGAAGGGACCTCAGATGCCTCTGACTCCATAGGAGGAGGTGGCGGGCAAGTTGCGTCATACGGCGGGAGCGTAGACCACCTTGATGGTTGATGTACGCTACTGTGGCGGTATTGTCTGATCGGACTAGTACGTGTTGACCCATGAGTAGCGCTCGGAAGCAGTGCAGGGCAAGGCGTACTGCCAGCAACTCGAGGCAATTGACATGCCATAGGCGCTGGGGTCCTGTCCAGGAGCCCGCGGCAGCATGTCCATTGTACATGGCGCCCAGCCCGTGGTGGAGGCATCTGTTGAGACAACAACATGCCGAGACACTCGTTCCAGGGGGACACCAGCCCTGAAAAAACTGAGGTTCAACCACGGGGTGAAGGTCTGACGGCAGGTCGGAGTAACTGGTACTCGGAGCGTGCCTTGTTGCCATGCCCACCTCGGGACTCGGTCGCGAAGCCAAAGCTGAAGCGGTCTCATATGAAGCAATCCGAGCGGCGTCACCACGGCTGCAGATGCCAAATGCCCCAGGAGCCTCTGAAAATGTTTCAGTGGAACCGCACTCTTGCCCTGTTTTTGTCTCAGACAAGTCAGCAGTGACTGCGCGCGCTCGCTCGTAAGCTGCGCGGACATGGCGACGGAGTCGATGTCCATACCGAGAAAAGAGATCCTCTGCACGGGGCAAAGTTTGCTCTTCTCCCAGTTGACCCGAAGGCCCAGACGAGCTAGGTGCCGGAGCACAAGGTCCCTGTGTTCGCAAACCTGGTCTCGAGAGTGAGCTAGGTTTATCCAGTCGTCGAGATAGTTCAGGATGCGAACCCCGTGAACCCGAAGGGGAACAAGGGCTGCCTCGACGACCTTCGTGAAGACGCGAGGAGACAGGGCTAGCCCGAAAGGGAGAACCGCGTACTGGTATGCCTGCCCCTCGAAAGCAAACCGGAGGAACGGTGTGTGTCGAGGGAGAATGGAGACATGAAAGTAGGCGTCCTTCAGGTCGATCGCTGCAAACCAATCCTGGGGCCGCACACATTCGAAAATGTGTTTGGCGGTGAGCATTTTGAACGGCATCCTGTGAAGGGAGCGATTCAGTACGCGCAGGTCCAGGATTGGTCGTAACCCACCGGTTTTCTTGGGGACAATGAAGTGAGGGCTGTAGAAGCCGGACCTCATCTCAGCTGGAGGGACAGTCTCGATTGCACCCTTCGCCAGCGGGGTGGCAATCTCTGCTCGCATGATGGGGGCATTGCCACCGACCAAAGTGGAGCGGACTCCCCTGTAGCGGGGAGGAGACCGTGCGAACTGAATCGCATAGCCGAACCTGATGGTGCTGGCGACCCAGCGGGACAGTTGGGGAAGCTCTAGCCAGGCTCCCAGGAACTGAACCAGCGGGGTCATGCGTACCACAGGCGTCCCCCCGGAGGGGCAGCGAAGCGGAGTAACTGGCCCGGACGTGGACGGCATAGCAATCCGGTATGGGGGCGCAGTTAACATCCGCGCCCTGACAGAGGAGGCCAGGGAAGGACCAGCATTCCACGGGGGCCTGCTCTGCCAGGGGTCTGGCGACAGAGTGGGACAGGGACGAAACGGTCCATGGACAGCACGCCGTGTCAACCGACTCTGGGACAGAGGGGGACGAGGAGAGCACGGCTTGTGGGCGGCGCTCTGTGTCGTCCGAGAACTCTGTGTGCTCAGGGATGAGAGGTTTCTTTCTGTCTTTAACCACATTAGGGTGCTGCCCACCCGTGGGTGAGCAGCGGGGAGCGGAGAACAAAAGATTCTCCCCCGGCCCTCCACCGGGGGAAGGAGTGGCCCTGCTACCATCTCCCGAGAAACAAACGTCATCCCTGAGCAGCCCGTCTCAGGAGCGTCGCTTGGCCCGGCGCTTGGCGGGGGGCGGGCGGGAGAGGGCTGTGGCGCCTTCCTTCGGCTTCCTCCGCGACTGGGCCTAGGTGAAGGCTGCTGCTTTGGCCGAGCGGGAGGGGCGGGAGCCTTAGGAGGGCGCCCTCGGCGGGAAACAGGCTGAGGCGTCTGCCCGGCCGACGTCGAGGCAGCAGCGGGTCGACGGGGCAGAATGTGTTTAATGGCCTCAGTCTGTTTCTGTGCAGTTGAGAACTGTTGGGCAAAATCCTCAACTGCGCCGCCGAAGAGGCCGGCCTGGGACAGGGGCGCATCGAGCAGACGAGTCCGCTCGGAATCCCGCATGTCAGCCAGGTTCAGCCAGAGGTGTCTCTCCTGGACCACTGCAGTGTACATCACCAGACCGAGGGAGCGCGCGGCTACCTTCGTCGCCCGGAGAGCGAGGTCGGTTGCGGCACGCAGCTCATTGAAGAGCCCTGGGTCTGTCCTGCCCTCGTGCATGTCTCTGAGCATCTGGGCCTGGTAGACCTGCAGAGTGGCCATAGCATGCAAAGAGGTAGCCGCCTGTCCCGCCGCTCTGTAAGACTTCGCCACCATAGATGACGAAAATCTACAGGCCTTGGATGGGTGCTTAGGCTTGCCCCGAGAAGAAGCACTCTGAGGACACAGTTGCATCGCAACAGAGCGTTCAACCGGGGGAAGCCCAGTGTACCCACGGGCGGCCGCCTCATCGAGGGGAGGAAAGGCGGATGAGACCAGCGAACGGTCCCGGGAAGACAGGGGGGTCTTCCAGGACTTCGAGATCTCATCATGCACGTCAGGGAAGAAAGGTATTGGGGTTTGCCGTGGACCACGGGGGTCGGCAGCCTTACCCAAAAACCAATCGTCCAGCCGCGAGCGCTCAGGACAGGGTGGAGGCCTCCACTCTAGACCGATGCTCGCGGCTGCCCGGGAAAGCATGGCCGTCATTTCCGGATCCGATTCAGGCACAACCGTATGCAGACCGGAAGGTGGCAGCTGCGCTGAATCTTCACTTCCGGAAGAATCAAGCCCACCTTGTGATGCTGCTACAGACATTGCATCTTCTTCTGTAGCTTCAACCGAAACTCGCGGGCCACCCGAAGGTCGACCCGGGGGAATCGGAGGTTCACTAGCGGGCACCGTCACTGAAGAGGGGGGCTGGGGTCGCGGACACATAGTCGGCGCCTGGTTCCAGACCGTAACCCTCAGGTCACCCTGGCCACCAGCCGAAGTAGCACTCCTCGGGGGAGCGTTAGATCGGGGTGTGGATGAGGGGACTCTCACTCTTGCGAGTTCATTGAGTCTCGACCTTAGTGACGCGATGGTCATGTTCTCGCAGAGAGAACATGACTCATCCACGAGCGCTGCTCTAGCGTGATCCATGCCCAAACACACTAGAAGCGCTCGTGCCCATCAGAGTCAGACACAAATCTGCCGCAACCAGAAGTGCACGGGCGAGGCATCTTTAAAAAGACGTGCCGCGTGCAAGCTCTTTTAAGAGAGAAACACTCTAGTGTTGAAGCGCCCGGGGAGACACGCACTCTCTGGCAAACCACTGCACAGATAAGCAGGAAGGGCGCGCTCGCTGGATATCGCCGTCACACCAACACCAGAGGAACTCGTTCGTGAAGCTGACAGTTCAGAGATGGCTTTGTGGAGTGAAGAGAGACTCTTGGTTCCGAAGCGAAAATATAACTGCATGTTGCCGGCGTCCTCCTTATATTACCACGAGGTGGGGCGGAGTTACGTCATGCAAATTCCAATGCCAAAAGAAGTGCCAATGGCATTTCTTTGCCATTGGCTCGTTTTTAAATACTCGAAGCTGATAGGCTTTCTAAGCGAAACCCCATTCGTCGTCATCCGACGTAACTCGGAGTGACAACAAAAGGGAACAGCATTTACTTGAAACTGAAATGTTTTTAAAACAATATACGGTAAATATCTTTATTGTCACTTTCTATCAATTGAATGCGTACTTGTTGAATATAAATATTAAACACGCACGCACGCATGCACAAAACAGAAAAACGAACAAAAAACCCAAAACCCAAAACTTTTTTGGTTTTACCCAAAACGTTTAAATGGCAGTGTATTTGTCTTTAATCAGTACCAGAATATACTTAAAATCTAAAATAATAATAATAATATTGTGTAACAATCACTTTTAGGACTACAAAAATCTTCATAATAAATCAACCATAATAATCTAAATCAATATGGTATTAATGCTTATGAAATGTTCGAGCAATGAAAATGCAAATTATAAATCTTATGCATAACAGATAAATATACAACACTTTTTTGGGGGGCTTTGCAATATCCATCCCACGCGTGTGCACGCACGAACGCACACAAGCACGCACACACCCACACACTGTATATACTGCATTTCCTCATATTTTGATGTTTTAATCAAATTTGTATGGTCATTAGAACAAATATTTGGCCCCTACTGTCTCAGTATAACACTCTTACTTTTTCCTTCAACTTTTTGTTTCTGAGACATGATGTGCTACAATATATGCCAAAGGTACCATTCATGCTTACTGTATACACTGTAAAAATTATTGTTGGTTTCACTTCATAAAGTAAGTAAACTGGTTGGCTTAAGTTAATTGGAACCCAAAAAATATTATGTTATCTAAAAACAATATTAGTGAATCCAAGTTGCTTTGACATAAGAAACAAATTGTGATAAGTCATGAAAATCATTTTTTACAGTTTACGGGACATTAGTATTACTAAATTGCACTAACAAAGCATCTGCAATATTACAATACATATGCAATTGATATTATAGCTTATCCAAGATAAAAGATAAAGAGTACAACTTTAAACAAACTACAGTGCAAGTCAATGTCAGTACAGTTTCATTGTGGCTGTTTAACACAAAGTGCTGAATCTGTATGATAGCAGCCTACCGCACTTTATTAGGTGTGAGACTTACTCTAATGGAGGAGCTGCACTGGAACGGCTTCTGTTCACCTGCATAGGACTCTTTCAAAGGATGCACTATAAATCTGCTGTCTTGCCAAGCAGAGCGATATTTCCCCTCTGCCGGCCTGGAGGGCCCATCACCACACACCCTATCATAATGTGTCCACCTCTCTGCTTCTCAGAAATATGACAACCATTTGCGCAATCAAAGCGGGCTTTTCAGAGCATGAAGACTTCACATTGTCTGAAATAAAACAGCAAAGTTTACAACATTGACGTTTTAGGTTAAAAAGAGGTACTTCCTGACCATTAAATAAGCTAAATTAGAATATTCTAAAGGATGCTCCCAAAGGTCATCGAGCGGATCAGGGAGAGCAAGTGCTGAGTCCTCCTCATAGTCCCCCTCTGGAGATGCAAAACTTGGTTCCCAGACCTGGTGAAGCTGCTGAAGGCAGCTCCTTCGCCCATACCGCTGAGGAAGGACCTCCTCACGCAGGCGGACGGGTCAATCTGGCCCGTCAATGGGTACCCAGGGACTTCCCAGAAGGAGTCCAAAATACCATGATTGAAGCTAGAGCACCATCTACCAGATGCCTCTATGCCCTTAAGTGGTCAGCGTTAACAAGCTGGTGTGCAGCACGAAACGCAGACCCACATATATGTGAAGTACCTCCAGTACTTTCCTTTCTTAAGCCGCACTAAGGGTCTGCCAGTCACAAAACAGAGACTATCAGAGTCGCTATCTCTCTAGCCTACACCTCCATGGCCTTCAATGCCCCATATGTGTTAGAGCTCATTCCAGTAGAGGCACGGCCTACTCATGGGCTTGGTCCAGGGGTGTACCAATATTGAAGACATCTGTGTGCCGGCAGGCTGCTCCTCACCATCTACATTTGTGAGATTCTATAACCTAGAGGTCCCTGCTCTGCAGGCACGGGTACTTTCCATGTAAAGGCCTCGGCCCGAGCCTCTGAAACAATATATCTTAATAAAGGGCCCGACCTTTGTCCGGTCCTGGGGGGAATTGTGACTTTCAAACTCTACTATTTACCTCGGGCCACTTAGCTCCAGGTAATGGTTTAAAACAGCGTTTTAAAATAGGTTCCCAATGCGTATAGCTACGCAATACGAAGTGAACGTTCTCGAAAGGGAACGTAACCTCGGTTCCCTGAGAGTAGGGAAGGAGTATTGCTCCTGCCGTGCTATTACATTTGGCTCAGGTGCTGTCGCTTCAGTCGATTTAACCTGATTCTATGGCGAACTGGTCTGCTTATATAGACATAAGCCACGCCCCTCCATTTCCTCTCTGCAGATGCATTCAGTCATTTCACTATTAAATTCTGCCATGTAAATAGCGAATCAGCCATGGAGCGAGCGCAACTGGCTTTAAAAGGGAATGGGAGATGAGACTCTGATTTTTTTATTGCATGTAAAGCCCAAAACACAACCATTATTCATTAAAAGAATAGGGACAAAGGTTCTAAAGGTGCTAAAGGTTCTTAGTGGAACCATCAATCCCAATATAAAACCTTTATTTTCAAGAGTGTAATGTCAAATTAACAGAATGAAACCTAGGATGTAAATAAAGAGCTGAAGTTAGTAATTGGGAATTTGTATGTATTTATTTAACAGTTGTTTTTTTTGTATGATCATACATTTTCAGTAATTTTATCAAAGATGAATTATTTTAGATTAAGAAAGACCAGATAATACCACAAAACATCATAGAAATCTTAAAACCTTACTTGCTTGTGTATTTTGCTGTTGTTTTCCCAACAAAATTATATAAATTCCTGGAGAATGATGCCATCATGGAATTGATTGTATAAAATATTTTTTTAAATAATTATTTTTATATTTATAAAATATTCTTCCAAAACATGTTTTGTTCAAAACATTCTGATTAGCGAAAACAACCAAAATATAATAAAGTAAAATAAAATAACAATGTAATAAAAATTACATTATGATAAAAAACAAATGATTTCCATCTTTAAAACTTGTCAATATCTTACATACAAACAAAAAAAATTATTTTGTGCAAATGTACTTTTAGCAGCAATGACCCTTTAAGTTTTTATTCAAAGCAATTTGTAAGCACATATGCTCTCATAATCCTATCCTATGTTTCAAAAACAGTAGACGCTTATACATTAGTCCATATTATCACACAGCTGGGAATAATGTAATATCCTGTAGTGCAAGTTGCAACCCAATCTGTTTTGTGGCCTATTAATTGGTGTTGTTTCATTTTCTCAGGTTAGCTAATAAGCAACATGCTGGATCTGTTTCTTTTCCAATCAGGCATAATTACACCGTAGTGTAAAGTGGTGCTTCATTCTCAATTAATTACTGGCCTTACATTAAGGAAGGGAAGGAAAATGGGGGAAATTGAACTCCCAAAGCTAGCCGACAGTGAACCAGAAATGTTGAATCAGCAAAAATCAACAGAAGCTGACCCCCCGAAACACTTTCCCTGATCAGCGATTGTAAAACCTTTAGAGGGGAAAGGAACATATAGATTTGGGGAAATTAAAGGGAGAAAGAAAAATTAAACAAATATGAAGAATTGATTTTATTGAGTTTATGATGTCAAACTGGTGGTAAAACGCTTGATGCTGCTATATTTTACAAAGGTCTGTTATTCAGCCATTTGATTGGTCCGCATGTGCATGCAAGGAAATTAATTCCCCAAAAAATCAAAGGCTTTAAAGCACCGAGTTGGTCTGCAAGAGTGTCACTATCATAGATAAAAACATAAATGACATATGAAACATACATATATAGAGTCTCAGATATGCTCAGAGTGGAATAGTATCTCACTATTTACTAAATAAACAGTGCGTATTGTATTCTATCTAATATTCTTTTAAACTATTCTGTGATTAACATTTCAAACAATAGTGTGCTATGTTGTCAAAAGACCTCTTTTAGACCGCATCTGAAGCACATGTGCAACTATTCTAATCCCAATTAGCACAACGTTACCCTGTGACATGTGATGATGTACCGTGGAAGCTGTAAAAGATACCCAGAGTAAAGCAGCGTTACATTGTAAAAAATGTAATGTCAAATATACAGTAACTTAATGGCAACACATAGCCAGCAAGCTTATACCACAGTAAAATTACTGTAAAACTAACTACAGTAGTTTGAAGCATAGGCCTGCTGTAAAATAAAGCACAGCATTATATTGTTATTTTTTATTATTTTATTAATTATTTAATTATTTATTATTTGATTAGTTTTACTGTTATATATTCAATAACTCCAGTTATTGCTTCACATCAACAGCTTTATTCAGGTTCCATCTTTTACATTTCATAGCAGAACTTCAATAGAATATACAGATTTACCAGCATATTAGCTATATTTCATCAATGAACAAAATACAAAAATCTCCGTAGCCTAACACTTTGTGCCAGAGGAAAATAAATGTTGGAATGGGAAATATTAAAATAAATGTTTGAAGAGTTAAAGTGTACAACAATAAACAGCGAATATATACATATAATCTTAAAACATTTAAAACCACATGCAGTAAAGACAAAGGTCGACGATGACGACTCTTCCCGCCTGTCTCACGATGGTCCCGTCGGTCTGCCTGCGCCGCTGCGGGAGGAAAATATTAGTCAGCAAGGCTTAAATGGGAAGTCAAGTGAGCACCCGCTCCGATGTTCTTATGGACAACAAACAATTTTTTTTCATCTTCACAATGAGTATACCCGTCGGCCTGCCAGTGCCGCTGCGGGAGGAAAATATTAGTCAGCATGGCTTAAATGGGAAATGAGCACCCGCTCCAATGTTCTTACAAATATAACATATTTATATCTTGAAAATAACATTTGTATAAAACAAATAAGGCGATTACATGGGTTTTGAAGAATACCAATTTAACATATTTGGAGGACTTTATAAAGTCTCGATATCTTCACAACGCTGCGGGAGGAAAAGGCCAGAATGAACGCTTGCTCAGATATTCTTACAGAAACCTAAAACGTATAGCTTTATATACTGAAAATAAATAACATGTAAAAAGAAAACATATAAAGCGTTTTAAAAAGTCTAAAAAATTATAGTTAACCTTCCATACTCTTGTAGGCTTTAATCTTCATGATGAATCACATAGCCGTCTATGAGGAGGTGTGTGGTTGTTTTTCGTGGTCAGTACTGTATTTAGATTTACAGTAGGCTAATATTTTCCCAGATTCATTAAAAATCTACTGTAACATACTGTAAACATCGTATACAATAGGATACGAATACAGTAATAATGCTGTGAAAAAAAAGACAAAATATACTGTAACATACTGTATTCCGATTTTACATTAGGGCATTGTTGAGAATACAGTAATATTACTGTGAAACCAACCGAAATCATTTACAGTTTAGCTTCTGATTGACTAAAGCAAGCCGCTCACAAGCATGCAGGAAGTATGGCAGGGTGACGCAGCTTCTCAATCCCTTCTCAGGGAACCATGGTTACGGTTACTCTCCACGCTGTGTCTGACGTTGAGACTATGGGTAATGAAATACCCACTTCGTCATACTGACGAATACCTGTCATAATGGGAAGTCACTTAGAGCACAGCTTAGGACAAGAGCACTTGCGACCCCGGTGTATAGTCCAGGTCCAGGCTATAAAACCTGATAAATGTGTACCAGGAAGACCAGCCTGCAGCATCACATCCTTCTTGGAGAGAGACTCCTGATTATAACACTTTAGAAGCTGTCATACTCATAGAATACTCCTAGCATACTCCTAGCTTCGTTAGCTATAGACATAGCCTTGACAATCCATTTACTTATAGTGTGCTTGGCAGCTGGTGAACGTGGGTGAACTGAAGCAAACCATCAGCTGGTCGATCTTATGCCACCGGGCAGTCAGATGGACATAAGTCTCAAGGGTCCTAACTGGGTAAAGCAGATTGAGCTTCTCTTGGTCCACTGACACTACAGGAGGAGGATAAATTGCCTGCAAATTCATAGAACATGCAATATTCATAGGTACTTTAGGCACGTACCCTGGTCTAGGGTGTAAAATTGCTTTCACCTTGCCGGGGCAAACTCCAGGCAGGAGGAGGCAACTGACAGGGCCTGCAAATCTCCTACAAATTTCCAGTCGTGCCTGCATTGCAGCCGAGTCCCAAACTACTCTAAGAAAAGTTGTCCTCTGAACTGGAGAAAGCATAATCTTCTTGGAGTTCAGTCTTAGCCCTAAATGCCTTATTTGGGCAAGGGCGACGTTGCTTTCTATGCAAGGAGCTGGAGGCTGATGGCTGGGCTTCTCCCTGGCAACAGCCCCTGGGACCGGCTGCTTTTCCCTTGATGCCTTAACCAGAGAGACAATTTTAACTAAGAAAAAAAGAGCCTTTCACTAAGTCCCTAAGGTTGGCTTGGTACACCTGAGGATGGCCATAGTGTGAAGTCATGCACTAGCCTGACCTGGTGCCATGTAAGCCCTGCCCACCAGAGATTATGTAGTTCTACAGGGTTTAGTGGCCAGGGACGGGGTCCTAAGGGACGAAGCAGCCTCAAGGGAGAGATCAACTCTTCAATCTCTTCGACCCTGGGCATCGCCTGGGAAACGTGCTCTTTCATCCCCAAAATCGAGGTGTGATTCCAGATCGTGGGGCTGGGTATAAGTGACGGGAATGGCTTATTCTAGGACCTCGACACCTCGGTGTGGAGGTCTAGAAAGAAAGGCAGGCCCCAACGTGGAGGTGAGCTTTGCTAGGCAGGAAGCGCTCATCCTTCCTTCTTCTTGGCCAGCCGGTCGATATCGAGTTTGGCAACAGCACGAGTAACATCCTTCCCCTTCGTAAGCAGGGGAAAGAGGTGTCAAGTCCTCTAATTCCCCTGGCAGCATGGAGTGCCCTCGAAAGGAAAGAAAATAAATAAATAAGATTTTCATCTTAAAATCTCATTAAAAAAGACTTTAAATTATTTTAAACAACAGTTCTAGTTGAGTGTATTGAATTATGGGATACATTATTCCCTAAAGTGTGCTCTGTTGAATACAGCACAATATGTAGTGTTATTCCAACCAAACATAGCCTCAGTCTTGCAAACAGTAACGTACTATACAACATACTTCAGGGAAAAGGAGAATATTCAATATACAGTGGATTTTGACTTTTTCCATTTCTTTAAGTGAAATTCGATGTTGAACGTTTCCTGTGTGCACTTGTGTTTGCTAGTGTCTATATGTTTTATCTCTGCCTGCTGCGATTTGGTGAGCTTACACACACACACACACATACATGCACATAGCTATATGGGGTCATCTAATGCGGGTTCATGCAAGCTCCTCCTGCGTATTCATTCATGTGACTTCAGAGCATATCCAGAGGGTATTTGAGAGGTTTGCTTGGCATGTAATTAAGATTCACACAGCCTGTTTGTGAGGGAATGTGCAGTAGATAGTGTGAAACTGTCAGCAGAATCATTTCAATGTTAATTCCTCTCAACATTCCAGATCACTCGGAGCAAACTTTCTGTCAGAGATGAGCAGCGGGAGCCGCATTTTTGCTGCTGCATCAGAATCATAGAGAGCCCCCGACACACACTTGATTTATAATCACACATGGTGTGTGTGTGTGTCTAATCCGTTGCCTCTTCTCTAGCTCACTTGTCTCTCTCTCTCTCTCTCAAACTACAAAAACACACGAATGAATAAATTTTACCCTGTGTTTTTACTCTCCCCTCTAGGCTACGTCACAGACATTTCTCTCTCTTTTTGCTGGTGTTTTCATCTGCACATTTGATCCCTGGATGTTTAGTGCATATTGGAGTTATCCATCAAAATGTGCTCCCCTCATTTCTTTGTCAGAAGTCAGAGCTTCTTCAATTCTTCAAAAACTTTTTATCAAGGCCAGTGGGGTTTGTATGACTTTTATGAGGACAAAAAAAAAACATTCTGAGAGAATCCATAATCCGCTTGCTTTGTAGCTATATGTTTCTGTTTACTCCATGCGACTGCCTTACCCAAACTTATAAATACTCAGATTTGTCCATTTTAAATATATTTTTTGGCACACTTACAGAATCTGCTACTAGGTTCGTAATATACATTATTAATTGTGCTTGCTCTGCCAATCATCACTATCACTTGGGGTTAGTGACAAGACCAAAGTTCATGTTCATAACTCGTCCTGCATCATACGATAAAATATTTTCACCTGTTGGATGATAAAAAGACTGATAGACCTCCATTGAAGGATGAGCACTATTCAATATTTGACGTTTTATTCAGAAAAATTCCCGAAAAACACATTCCTCCTTAATATGAAGTAAAGAAATCGCAGCTCACTCCACTTCTTGAGAGAATCATTCCGTCTTTGCAGCACTCACTGATTCATTGATCCACTCAGGGCAAAGACAGCAACTTGACGCACTTCTCCAGGTCAAAATAAGAACTTAATACTTTTTATATGATACTTTACTTACCCAGTTCAAAAATATATATACTTTTACTGGAGTAATATTTAATCATAAAAACTCTAGTCAAAATCAACATCCAAAATCTCAAACTGTATAGAAGGTACTACATTGGTTTGAAACTTACTTTTTGTCCATTAAAAAAGTTCTATATACTATGAATGTGTAGTATGAACGAAATACGGACGTACTATCACCGTAATGTTGTCATTGTCATGTGACATACGCCGTCAGTTGCATTGCTTCACCTTCATTCACAAATACTCTCAATGAGCTCCCGAGGTTGTGAATCAGTATATCGTGTACACAAATTCGGCACTGGAAACTTGGACAGTACGTAGTACGGACCCTGTCCCTACACATTGGGAAAAAACTCTAGTTTGATTACTGCAGAAATTCTACTTTTGAGTTGAGCCAGAAAAAATGACAATAAAAATAGAAACACAAAGACTGCAGTGTTTTATATAAAGCCCATGTTATACAAAATCAGTGTGTTGCTGGTGATGCCCTTACACACTTTTTGCAGAATTTGGCTCATTATGTCAAAACAATACACACAAGCCAATCAGACATAGCACTTGGAGATTAGCAACTCACATCTATGCCAAAACGAAACACTATAATCAAAACTTAACACTCCTTTCTAAAAATGAAATTCTTGCAACAAAACCATACACACAAGCACCATTTGAATTACTCTTTCATATCACAGAAACACACTGATGGGCTTTATATAAAACACTGCAGTCATTTTCTCAGACTCAAAACTCAAAAGTAGAATTTCTGCAGTAATCAAACTAGTTTTTCCAAAAAAAAAAAAACATTCTTACAGAAATAAAGAAAAATAGAATCACCAATCATCAAATTTAGCAACAAAACAAACAAATAAAGGCATGTGGTTGCCGATCAAATACTTTCCACCGCCACTCTGAAAATAATTCCTTGATTGCATTTAGAAAGGGGCTGTAAGGGGGCAGGTATAAACCACAGCCCTTTTCCAGCTGCGTTACAGCCCCGACGCCTGGTTTTGGCCAGATTGAAGCCTGCCTCATCCACGTAGATGAACTCATGTGGCAGTTCGCCGTTCCCTTCCACCTTCAGGAGGTCGTCACTTTCAAACTGTACACAGTACTGTAACATCATAATGGTATTCCTTTACATATACTTCAAAGCACTACCCATTTTTGTGTAGTACAGTTAGTACAGTAATACTGTTATATGATACAGAATTATGTGACACATACAGTAGGTACAGTCTGGAGTAGAAACTTGAAGATATACCTGTTCTCCAGTCAGAATGTCCTTATTATCGATGCGACTGAGGTTAGGGTGGACTCTTTGCCCAGCTTCCCTCATGGACAGGCCATGATTTATCACATGGTCCACCAGAGTAGCCCTGATGTCATCCTATACACATCTCCGCACTGGTCCTCGACCTCTTTCACGTCCGACTCCTCTCTCTCTTTGACGTCCTCTTACTCTGACTCTCATTGCCTCCATGTTTGCAAAGTTCTCAAAATGGCTTACCTGAGGCCTATTTGTAGTGCTAAGGCTCAGACCAATTGATGTTCTGTTTTCTATGCAAGTGTTTTCAGGTGTGTATGTAAGTGCCTACAATTGCCAGATGAGTTTTGCATTTTGAACAGAGTGTTTTCCCAATGATAACAGGTGATTTTGTTTTTGAACAAAGTATCTAATGTAAGAAAACATGTGTAGTGTTTCGCAATAAGTGTGTTACAGAATTGCAAACAAAGTGCAAAGTTGACAATGTGTTTAAACTAGGGTTATACACTGTGTTTAAGGTATGCTACAAGAGGTTTAGGTATTGAGGCTTTGGTCTAAGCATTTGGTTTTAGGGTGTAAGCAATGGGTAAAAACTGTAATGCTAAAATAGTTCAAATTGTAGAACATTCTTCAGATTGTTCACATGCACAGAAATATTTTCAGATACACACACATGCTGTTGAAACGTTTTTATTTTTTATTTTTTCACCAAACAAGTCAGTGCAACATATGCACAGCAGATATGTTTACATTGGACTGAACAAAAATATGCTCACAAAAAACAGTAAACTGAAAAAGAAAATGGCAGAAAAAAATATATATATAAAAAAAGAGGCAAGAAAAATAATTATTATAATAATAATTCCATTGTTGTTGTAAAAAAAAAGTGCTCACCTGTGGTCTTTTCATAGTGCTTACATCCTGATTGAAGTGTTAACAATTAACCATTGAGGTGTGTGGCCAGGTGGCACATGTATTGGCCAATTAGCTCATAGTGTCATTTTTAATGGCAGTGTTTTGAAATGGCAAACATGTTGATTTATGCCAGATTGTTGTGTCTTATGCAGAGAACTGTGTTCATTGCATGTAAAAAGTGCCATTTTGAATTGCAAAATGTGTGTAAAGCAGAAAATGTGTTACGACTTTTGGAGACTTGACAAGAGGTTTTGCTCTCTGTGTGTCAGTTTAAATAATTGTGCTGTGCATGTCATTTTAGTGTGTTAGCAATTGGAAAAAACTGTAATATAGTATGTCTGTCTGTGTGTGTGTGTGTGTGTGTGTGTGTGTGTGTGTGTGTGTGTGTGCGTAATGGGAATGATTCCTCACTAGAGTACTTCAGTCTGCTATAACCCACTTCTGAGCAGACAGACATGATTTACTGACCATAAAAAAGACATGCTGAGTCGTATTCTGAACCCCCCCCCCCCACACACAAATGAGAGATGAAGAGAGAAGAGGGTAGAGCGGAAAAAAAAACCAATAACAAAAACATGCAGTTGCAGGTTATGGCCTGTGAGGGGCAGCAGAGATACAGAAGCGCAAACAATCACCTCTCTGTATTAATAGTCCCCAGTCAAAAGCACTGCACAGAAACATACATGAAGTGTTAAAACAAAACAAGCCACTAGAAAGGAAATATCAATGGAAAATCCCACATGAAGGTCAAGAAAAGGTCAAGAAACTTCTTTGACTTCACACAGAATGCCCTGCGGCCATTTCGCCTTAAGTCTTGATGAAAAATTCTCACTATGAAGTCCTTATCGCTCTCGCGTTAATAAATATCCAACTGGAATGAAAGTTAATGGAAGAATGTAAAGAGATAATGTTGAATTCTCCTGCCCTGTGACCCTTCGGCATTTCATCAAAGAACTCAGGCGAAAGTGCTTCTTTCATCCCCAGCTTTAATAAAACGGAACGCCTGGGAAAAAGCCTCACAGCCGTGTGTGTAACTGATTAATAGCCAGTTTGGTGTAAGCCTGGGGAATCTGAACCGGTTCATATCAAAGAAACCTATTTTATTGCTGGATAAAAATAGAGGTACATTCTGATTCCAGATACTTTGAGCATTTGATTTCAAAAGGATTTCAACAGGATTTTAGCATAGAGTGAAGATCATTTTTAGAGGGTGTTAAACAAAAGCGGAATGTGGATATTAATATATATTACAAATGTATTTTACAATACTTATTTAGAATGGCTGAAAACCCGTCATTCAAACGGTTAGGCGAACAGTATAATTAGACTCATCACAAGTAAAGTACAATCTGTGTCCTTCAAACCCAGTCTAATTTGAGCTTGGCTTTTAGACCCTGTCCGTGGTGCTGAACTACACAAAGGCTGAGACTGATTAATGGTCTATCAGCTGCAGCCACAGACAGTGGAGACATTTATATAAATATTTCCTTTACCTTAATTGCCTTAATTAATGATATGGGGAAATGTGTTGGTTGAGCCTAGCCATGGTCATATATTAGAAAGGATTGGTTGGTTTTTGACAGTCTTGTTGCCCAGGCGTTTATGGGCCAGTTCTCTCTCAGCTGCAGGTGACTCATCTTGCACATTATTAATGACTGACCCAAAGGGACAAACCAATGTCCAGGATATGAGAGGGAGAGGATCGCACCATTTGCTTTTAGTAAAGGGGCGTAAATGCAATCAATTTAACCTACAGGGACAGTAGAGAAAATCAAGAATAGCATGGAGGTCATTCATAGCACTGTAAACAGAGCTGAAAGTGGTACACAATCTACCCCCCAAAAACAAATGGTACAGTTAAAATATATGCAGCTATTTTAATTCTGACATTCAAAGAAAAAAAAAAAGAAAAAAAAAAGAAACACTTTCAAGAGTCTAAAATCTAAAATACACCATGCTGGGCAACCCAGAGACAATTTTTTATTGCTTAATGTTGCTCTTTCCTCGGAGACTTATCCATGTTCTAAGTCATGTTTCATTTAAGTTTTAAGTATTATGTCTCAGATGTTTCTAAAAACACTTGAATAATTCTAAAATAGAAATAGCCACAAGTAAGGCTACGGTTGACATACCATAATAATATATTTAGTTTTAATCTCATTGGCAGCAGCTGATTGATTATTAAAGTATTATTATTATTGATACGACCATATTATTGATAGAAACATGTTTAATTAATAAAATGAATAATAATATGAATACATTAGTTACATTAATGAATGAAAATGCAGTTTAAAGTGACAATTATTATTACCATACTTATTATTATTATCATCATCATTATTAATAATAACAAACATTAATAAACAGTATTAATGAATACGTTAGTTACATTTATGAATGGAAACTCAATTTTAAAGTGACAGTTTTATTGCCATTATTTCAAGTATCATCATCATCCTCACTATTAATAATAATAATAATAATAATTAAAGCTGTCACTTTAAATGATTTAAAACATTTTCTACATTCGTATTATTATTACTAAACTTTTTTTTTGTTTGTCCAGGATCTCAGTTATCAATGAATATGTCAATAACATTTAGTAACAAAACAGTTTTAAAGTGAGAGTGGCTGTACAATCTCCCTATTTTAACCAACATCCACAATACTTCCTTTTTAAATGAACAGAGACACCATGAAAAAAATAAAATAAAATTCACATGTGAATAATAAAAAGACAACACAGAAGAAATTAATTATACACTTACAATATCCCAAGCAAGGTGAATGGGAGATGTAATCTGAAGACACCATAATTAAAAGCACTTCATTCTCCCAGGGAACACTGTTGCTCTCAACCCACCCGTTGAGCTAAATCAGGTTTTCCTTTGCTGTGAATCTAATAAAACATCCTCACGGGGAGCAGCGCGGCGGCCATGTTCAGGTGGGCTCTCCGCAGGGATGTGGGACAGAGTTTAGCAGCTTGTTAGAGGCATGAGGGTGGGTGGTTGACAACGCTGTGGGAAAGTAACGCAGGGAGGCGGCTCTAAATAGTGACTGACCCGCTGAGCTGTTTTCCCATCATCCACCACTGCATCCCACCCTGAGCATGTCTCAGGAGAAGACAGCAGCGGAATTAGAGGAAACGACGGATGAGAAGGAGCGTTTCCCAGCACGAGTATTAATTGTAAGCCTGGCAGATGGAATTAAGGTGTCGCTGATTGAGTCTTGGGGATTTTTCAGTCCCTCTGAAATTCTTTGTCCCGGGATGCCTGAAATGCTCCAATTCTTTTAATCTCTTACCAACTAATGCTTCACAAGGCATCTGCAATATCAAACTGACGTAGTAAACACTCTCAACAGAAGCTGATCTATAGAAAGCAATCACAACTATGCTTGGATTTTACAATGAAGATTAGTGACCTTGATTCTGTATGCAAAAAACAAAAATCAAGAATATTACAGAAGCAGAAATCTCCTTAAACAGGTTCTCAAGGTCATACAATGATTCATCTAAATCAAAGTTTTCTAATGTTTCACATAGGTAACAAATAAATAAACAATGTTGTCCCTTAATGTTTGATTAAATTGTCAGACTTTTATGAATCTTTAACATCACCCCTTCCCTTGAGGTGTGTGGCTCTAAATTATTGTGTGTTTGTGTGTGTGTGAGAGAGAGAGAGAGAGAGAGAGAGAGAGAGAGAGAGAGAGAGAGAGAGAGAGAGAGAGAGAGAGAGAGAGTGTGTGTGTGTGTGTGTGGGTGGGTTTGGTGTGATAGAGAGGAATATTGCTGAATTTTTTTCCTCGCCATTTTCCCATCTCGCAGGTCATAAGCAGCTTATGTCACTCTCATGTCATGTGAGGCCACATGCAGTCAATATAAATACAGCTAATATTCAGCATGTGAGAATATTGAAGCCCATGGGAGTCCAAAGCCTTGAACACAGCGGGAGGCGACACACTCTATCTATCATATCTTATTTTTAGGTGTCAGTTATGCTGCTCTGTTAAAAAAAAAAAAAAAAAAAATCTGCAGTTTACTATGTTCCATTTTAATTTTAGCACATAAACCACAGCAAATCCCTTGGTGATCTCAGATGTATTCATGTAGACATAATTGTCAACATTTGTCAAAATAATTCAGCCCAGAACATTTGTTTTCCCAAAGACAATCTTCTCAGCAGGGGGACATTTTGGGCTAGGTGGCAAGGTGGGCTAGGCCTCTGAAAAATGTTGCGGACGGCAGCAGACCTTCATGAGTTCCTCACATCAAAGACACAGTGAAGCACAGTAGAGCTCTAGCTGATGAAGGATCATCCCATTCCTCTAACCCTGCTCTCTGAGGCTCCATGTGCATCGGGCATAGAAAACACCCCTGCACTTTAAGGGGTGAGTGTGTATGTTCATGAATGCAGATGCTAAAATTCATTTGGTCAATTTCTTAGAGTCCCCATGAAATCAAAATGGACAGTTATTGATTTTGAAATGTAATTTTCTAGTATTCTAGTAAATTATTTATCCGTGCACTTGTTTGAGAAGTCGACTCACTCGGATATATTGTACATCACAATAGGGAAAAGACTATAGCAACTTAAGTTTCATGCCAACTTTAAAGGAATAGTGAAAATTCAGTCATTATCGGGTTGCTCCAATACCGACACACACACACACACACACGCACACACACGCACGTGCACGCACGCGCACGCACGCGCACGCACACACACGCACGCACACACCCTTGGAGGGGGAGTCGAGGAGGATTTAATCGTCTCACCCCCCTAAGAAACCTGACGACCAGGTCGTGCCTTCCATCTGTATTGCCATCTATATGGTCTTGATAAGCTGAAATAGCAGCAGCATGTACTTTGAAGGTGGAGGGAGACAGTCTTCGCTCCAACCCTTGCTGCAAGAAGGAAAGCACAGACCCTATCGGAGCCAGTCGTCGAGATAGTTGAGGAGGCGAACGCCCTGTTCTCTCATGGGAACAAGGGCCCCCTCCGTGACTTTCGTGAAGACACGGGGAGACAGGGACAGCCCGAAGGGCAGGACCTTGTACTGATATGCTCGACCCTCGAACGCAAAGCGCAGAAACGGCCTGTGTCGAGGAAGAATCGAGACATGAAAGTACGCTTCCTTCAGATCGATCGCTGCAAACCAATCTTGGGGACGGATGCATCCGAAAATGCGTCTCTGCGTGAGCATTTTTAACGGTAGCTTGTGGAGGTTACGATTCAAAACTCGCAGATCCAAGATCGGTCGTAACCCACCACCTTTCTTGGGTACAATGAAGTAGGGACTGTAGTGCCCTGACCTCATATTGGCTGGAGCGACCGGCTCTATCGCGTCCTTTGCCAGTAGGACTGTAATCTCCACACGCAAGACATGGGCATCGGCTGCTCTCACTGTAGTGGAGTAGATGGCCCGAAACTTGGGGGGACGCCGGGCGAACTGAATCGCATAGCCGAGCCTGATGGTCCGAATGAGCCAGCGAGACGGACTGGGAGCGCTAACCAGGCTCTCAGAGACCGTGCAAGTGGGACCAAAGGGACCGCATGCGTACTCGGAGTGGGGCAGCGAGGTGGAACACAGGGACGCGGCTCGGGAGGCTCTCTGTGGGAGGCAGCCCGTAGCGGGGTCTGTGTGTGCTGTGCAGCACTTACCTGGTTCCACGGGGCAGGAGTTGCAGGAGGTGGCTAGGTGGTGTTCTCAAACTGCACACTGCTTGTCGCTGGCAACAGAGGAGGCGGATAGGAGTGGTGAGGATTCTGTCCCCCCACTGCTCTGCGGGTCCTCTTCGGACCCAGAGATGATAGAAACTGCTCTTTTATTGAAAATTTGGGTATCGCTGGTTTTAAGGCCAGCGGCGGAACACAAACAAAATGAAACAAAGGATTTTCCACTCAGCCCTCTTCCGGGGGAGGGAGCGATGTGGTCATCGTCTCCTGGAGAGCAGTCCCTTCCATCTCTGGGTCGCCCGTTCTACGGCCGCTTACCCCTGGCTTTGCCGCCCTTCTTGGCGGGGGCCTGGAAGGGGCGGGGCGCACTGCCTGCGACTGGCTCCACGGCGCCGTTTAGATGGAGGTTGCTACTGCGGCGCGGGAGCAGGGGCAGACGCAGGAGGACGCCCCCGGCGACTAGCAGACTAAGGAGGCAGGATGTGCTTGATGGCCTCAGTCTGCTTCTGTACAGCCGAGAACTGCTGAGGAAAGTTCTCGACCACGTCGTGAAGAGGCCGATCCGGGACACGGGGGAGTTAAGGAACCTGAGCTTGTCGGTCTCCCGCATGTCAGCCAGACACAGCCAGAGATGGCGTTCCTGGACCACTAGTGTGCACATCGCACAACCCACTGACTGCGCGGTAACCTTTGTTGCACGAAGCGCGAGGTCCGTCGTGGCGTGAAGTTCCTGGAGAACTTGTGGGTTGTGACCACCCTCGTGCAGGTCCTTCAGTGCTTTGGCCTGATGAACCTGCAGCAACGCCATAGCGTGCATGGCAGAGGCAGCTTCCCCACAGGCCTTGTAAGCCTTGCCGGTTAAGTCCGACGAGTACTTACAGGCCCGTGAAGGAAGACACGGTTCTCCACGGCAAGTGCAGTTAGGGCACAGTTGCATTGCAACAGCTCGTTCCACTGGTGGGATAATCGTGTATCTCTTCGCTGCCCCGCCATCAAGGATGGCCACCGGAACGGTTTCTGGCAGTGAAAGGTGCCGTCCACGTCCCCATGAGCTCCTAATGCACCTCTGGGAAGAAGGGCACTGGGGTGGGTTACTGAGAACCAGCGCGCGCCACCCCGAGATACCAATCATCCAACCTCGAGGGCTCGGTACACGGTGGAGGGTTCCACACGAGCCCGATCCTGTTGGCAGCCCGGGAAAGCATGGCCATCATCTCCGGGTCCGTCTTGGGCACCGCTGGCACACCTGAAGGAGGCAGCGGCTCTGAGCCGTCATCCGCGGAGCGGTCTGACCCACCCTCCGATGCAGCGATCGACATCTGGTCGTCGCAGGGAGCGCCGAACGAAACGACCGGTACACATCTCGAGGATGGTCCGCACGTTGCGTTGGCAGCTGGACTGGCTGCGGAGCATGAGAGGGGTGAGGGTTCTTAGGGGGTTGGTTCCCCGAAGGAAGCGCGCTCACGGTAATCCTCGGTCTCCCGTGTCACCGCCCGAAGCAACCCGCAATGGGGGGTTGGAACGAGGCGGAGGCATGGGGACTCCGCCCCTTTGCAGGAACGAGAGTCTCGACCGCAGCTCCGAGATGGTCATTTTCCCACAATGGGTGCATGACTCATCTACGAACACTGCCTGAGTGTGTTCGAGGCCCAGACACACGAGGCAGCGATCATGACCATCCCGCGACCCCAGGTAACGACTACATCCAGAAACACACAGATAGAGCGACATCTTGAAAAAGACGCGAACTATCTGTGTGAGCTCTTTTAGGGACTACTCTCACTGGTGCTGAAGCACGCAGGGGAACAGTCACAGCGATCACAGGCAGGAATGTGCACCTGTCTGTGCGCTGAATCTCTCTCGCTGGAGGTCTTACCAGCTGTGAAAACAGCCCTTGAGCGCTCTAAGGCACACCTTACCAGCTGTTACAACAGCTTTTTTGTTTTTTGTTTTCGTTTTCAAAAAAAAAGACAGAGAGAGAGAGAGAGAGAGAGAGAGAGAGAGAGAGAGAGAGAGAGAGAGAGAGAGAGAGAGAGAGAGAACTGCTCGCTATGCCGTGCTGTCACGCCCACTCCGGGAAGGAGATGTCCAGAAAGGCTTGTTAAATCTCAAACAATGTAGAGGCATCGAAGTGCTTGGCTCCGAAGCAAAAAGCTAGTGTGCAACCGCACCAGCTGCTCGTTAAATACCCGCACTGCGAGGCTGCGCAGCTGATGCAAATGATTGCACGCCAATGTGCATTGGCTTGTTTAGTTTCACTCGAAGTAGATTGGCCTCTCTAGCAAGATTCCTATTGATCAGTCATACCCTACGTTGTAGTGACTGACCGATAGGGAACTACTATTTCAGACTTTGTTCTTCAAATGTACTTGTTTAATTCATTGTCTAATTCTTGACATTTCTTTTTTAACTATTTGTGAAATTAAATTGCATAGAGATGCATAAGAGATTGATCAGTGGTCAGAAAAACTGGTATAATGCTTAAAATATCATCTCCTTTACTTCTGAAATTACTGATATGTGTTTAGGCTATAAGGGAAGAAGAAAGAGTGAGGAAAAGTAAAAGAGAAGAGAGCGGATAGAGAGACAAAGAGAGCTAGAGGTCCTCAGAGCATGAGATTTGTTCATGCAACGCGGGCATTTTTTTGAAGCAGATTGCATACGTTGCGCTTGTTTATTTAATAGTTGATTTATCTATCTCTGAGGTCCAGTGATGCACTGCTGCTCTTGCATTTTAATGCAGCTGATGGTGAACGCAGCAACCCTGCAGCCTTTCCTGCCTCAGTTCCCGTCGCACACTGTTAATACACTTTAGGGTGTTTCTGTCTCAGGAGAGAAATAATAAACAGCTTCAGGTCACCTTTCTTCTCTAC